>OY757904.1:39294063-39321563 GCA_963585895.1 Sepioteuthis lessoniana | reverse complement strand
TTAGTCATATTGCTTCTTTTAGAGTATATTAATTCTATAAAGTCTGATTATGATCCAAGTTTGAATGAGAATAACTAAAATAAAGAATATCTTATTATTATGGATACTGCATGTATGAAATCCAAACTAAGTCACCAACAACGTCAACATCCCCTTAGTAATTTACTTCCTATTCTCAGTGATTAATGATTGTTTAACCTTAATTAGCATTTTCTTTATTATAGATGACTCGATTAAACTCTAGTTAAGTTAAATTTGTCTTCTAACAGCCTATGTCATTATTGTACTTAACCGATTTCCCACCATGTCAGGAATTTACACAAGGTTATATTAATGTGGGAAGCCACGTAGGAATCGACACTCATGAGTGGCTATCATAAAAATTGTTTATCCCGTTGGAATTTCCCGTATTGGGTGCCTTAGGCGCCAAGCGATAAACTCAGGCCTGCCGAGCAGGTATTAGCAAGGGAAAAAATCCGCTTAGGAACAGGCTATCAGCATCACCACACGCAAAGACCAGGTGGCCCCCAGAAAACCTGGGGAGAAAACCGTAGTATTAACGCATTTTGAATCTTGTGAATTATGTGATATATATCACGACGAAATAAAGGTTGTCATTGTATATGGTGGATACAATTTGCATACTGATTTTAACGAAACCGAATTTAATAAAAAATACTTTGTGTTATTGCGTTATAATATTACTGCCTTATTCTAAAACGTATTAATCAATGCTATGTATGTTTTTTTTTAGACATGAAATGAAATAAAATAGAATTAAAGGAAAGGTGATCATTTTTATATGCATTCTTATTTAGTTTCGTAATTTTTTCTAATATTTTATATTGCATTAAATTAAACTTTAAATACTTGTCCCTAGCGACTGATTTATTTTGGCTGATAAATATAAAGACAGCAGATATTTCAAATTGCCTTCATGAAGACTTATAATCATTGTCTTTCATTGATTTCAGTGCGTAATCATGGAAATGTAGTGATTTCAGAGGTATTTTACAAAAGTTTCTTTCTTTACAGTGTAGTGTTTTCTCGGTTTTATGCTTTCTGGACAGTTATAGAAAAACGATGTTTCTTCGGTACTTTTTAAAGACAATATTGATGAACCAATATTTTTCAACCAGTAGCATTGCATATATTTGCCCAGTCACTTCCCCATGGGCAGAATGTAACGCAAAGCTTATTCTTAAAAAGGTTTTATTTCAGAGTTTTCCTTTTATTTGAACAGTAACCTAGCC
Source organism: Sepioteuthis lessoniana (assembly GCA_963585895.1). Lineage (NCBI taxonomy): Eukaryota > Metazoa > Mollusca > Cephalopoda > Myopsida > Loliginidae > Sepioteuthis > Sepioteuthis lessoniana. The sequence goes on along the minus strand of OY757904.1, from coordinate 39,320,310 downwards.
AAGGCCACCATTATTCCCCTAATCCAGTGTGCCCAAAAACCTACAAGATTTTAAGTGAAAGTCACTGGAATAAGCTACAAAAAACAATTGTTGGAAAAAAAGATGAATTGACTAAATCCAATATTTCGTCCGATATATTAGACGTAAGATTATGTGCTTGATCTATCACCTCAGCCTGAAAAGGGATGTCCACTTAGTTTAATGGTTAAAACGATCGACTGGAGAGTCATTGTAAGCGAATTCGAACTCCAGTCACGGTATTACGTTCGCTTTCGGACAAATCCCTGCTGGAAAGATATTTGTCCGAAATTCTCTTATCCTTCTAGCTATGGGTTAAATAGTACCACTTCCGTTCATCTACAATGATAACTTTGGCATTAAATAACCAACAAAGATTGATATGCCATTAAACAAAGAAACCAAATCAGACCGTCAGCCTGAAAATGTCAGTTAAGTAATAGCTGCCGAGGTACCCAGACTTGATCAGCAATCTACGCGTTGACAAGGGTTGATTTCCTTAGGTAATTGAGGATTAATTTTTGAAACAAACATGTTGCAGTGTAGTTCTTTATCTATTTTAGAAATGTTGGTCGTTGATATAGAAACAACGTTCTGTCTACACATTTAATAGAAACGATCAATGAACCAAGTTTATTTCAACTTGTAGCATTGTAAGCAAATTGCGTCAGGGTATGAAGAGATAAATCACATTAAAAAGGGGAGGTGAAAGTTCAACATCTCATCGGCTGGCCTCATGCAACATGATAGGCTTGATTATGCATTCCTGACTTAAAAGATATCAGTTAACAAGGACTTGATGAAGCTAGCCGATTTGATCAGTCATCGAAATGATGATGGGGGCTAATCGAATGATGCCGCTCCAGTTTGGGTTTGAGTGTTCTGTCAATCGAAATAAAAGACGATATGATTTCTCGATTTGCCTTTTTTTAGTAGCTGGAGAACGAGGAGCAAAGTGTTTCCATATATGAAGACCGAGCGATCGTTTCAAGGATACAGGAAGAGTCGCTTCCTTTACGAATGAAGAAACTATTCTGCGCGTCTTGTCTACCAACTTCCATGGCCTCAGAAACTAAACTGATAGAATAAAGCAACATAGATCTTAACATTTGAGGTGAGCTGTATTTTTTGTGTTTCAACTCCTCCATGCAGCGATTACCTATAAATGATAGAGCAGACATCGATGACGACGCTACAAACCGATTCTAAGTTTGTTTTTTGTTTTTTATCAACGAAATATCTTGTTTTGTCGAATGTTCCGTAGGCTTCACTTAGAATATACTGGTTGAATCCGCAGCAGAAAGGTAAGTTCTTTCCTCGAAAAAATGAGGAGTTCTAGATATGACACTAAACTTCAACTGATGGGCATTCTCCAGTTCATGATATCTTCTTTGGTATTACTCCTAGGTTCCCACTGACTCAAAGTGGTGGTTCGTTTTAGGGTCCCATCTACGGGTCAAATAGATCTGCTTTAAAATCATTTATTCAATAGGACCGTGTTACATAAAACCTCTTACGACACAACTTCACAAAAATTTTAAAATGAACTTATAGTAAATTTTATTCCCAAGACTCTAGACTAGAAATAACTCAAGATGAGTTGACATACCGTTCAGATCAATCAATCAATCAATCTTTGTACTGACAAAATCAATTTTTTTTCTTTTTGTATGCATCTATTAAAACATGGGAAATGTAATCACTGATATTGTTATACTTTTTAACAGATATTCTCTGTATTTAAAAAAAAAGTCTTGAGCATTTAAGAGAAAAACAAAAGAAGGTAAAAGCATAAGGAATGAAGAAGTAATGCAAGATGAATGAAATGATTATGAAAAGGAAAGCAAGATATAAAAAAAGAAATCGATAAATCCCGTGTAAGTTAAACGAAAGAAAAATTGGTTGGTTGGTTCGTGGTTTGGGTTTTATGGCATATCAACCCTTGTAGGTTATTTAATGCCAAATCGACTTTTAAACAAATAATCAGTTCTAATTCAAATATTTCAGTTCACCATAACTATGCAGTTTGTTTTTATTTAACCCACAGATAGGACCCTATCAGGTGCTACCATTCCGGGCTAGAGTTGACCTGAGAGCAATGGCAATGAAGGGGTGCTCCGCATTCCCCCAAATCCTTGGATGACTGGAACCTCACCATCAGATTGTTTAGTGTCATATCCAGGACACCCATTGCAGGGGAGGGTCTTACACCTCGACAGAGATGCAGTCGGTGTATTCTGCAGCCCCAGCCGACTGGGCAATTGACAGAGTTAAGTGTAAAAACAGATTTATTTTAAATAATTCAGTTTAGCGTAAGTACACAATTTAGATGCTAAAACAGCTCTATTTCAAGAAATTCAGTTCAACATAAGTACGCAGTTTAAAATACCAAGACATTTCTATTATAAACAATTCCGTTTAGCATAACTAAGCAGTTTAAATGCACCCCCCCAGTAAACTCAAACCACGGTTTAGTTCCATTTAACCCATATATAGGACCCTTCCCTTATCAAGTGCTACCACTCCGGGCAGAGTGGACGAGGGAGCGATGGCAATGAAGGGGTACTCCGCATTCCCCCAAGCTCCAGCATTGCTTGAACCTAACCATCAGATTTAGTATCATATCCAGGACACTCGTTGGTGATGTTTTACCCTTCTGCAGAGATGCAGAGGGTTTAGTCTACAGCCCCAGCCGACTGGGCAAGAAAGAAAAATTGAATGAACTGATACTATGATGGTTACTTGCGGTGTAATGGTTAAAGCGATGGAATTTGCAATCGTCGTAAGCGAATTCGAACTCCAGTCACGCTATTACGTTCAATTTCGGACAAATACCCTTAGGAAAGGTAGAATCCCCTCATGCTCTCAGCTATTGGTTAAATAGTACCATAACTGTTGTTTTAGAACGATGACATTAAATAACCTACAAAGGTTTATATGCGATTAAAACTAAGAAACCAAACCTTTGATGGCTATTTATGAGGAAAAAATACATATTTGCCGTGCGCCTTAAAAATTTTTTAACTCAGTTGAAATCTTTCAATTGATGTTGATTTAATATTATGTAATGAATCACGTATTCATTTTCCTTGTTTTTATCTCATAAACGTAGTTCCATTAATAAAATTTGTTTAAAAATGATTAAAATTAATTATCTAGATCAGTGATATAAATCTTTTAATTACTAACATGTTCTGCAAAAGTTTGAACTCAAAACTAATTTTATTTTTGGAAATTTTATTGAATTCTATTAAGTTAATTTATTGTTAATATTTTTCTTCAGCGCGGTTACTGCTAATTACTTGCAAAAATTTAATTTGTCATGCATTGAACCAAATGATAGAAGAATTAATCAGGCATTTCATTCCAAGCTGCTAAGATGTCAATTTTAACGTTCCTGCACCATATCAAATCTGATATGGACACCTTTAGTTACAACGTTTGCATTTCGCAGCATATGCAGGTATTCTGCCAAGGTTGAGCTCCTTGACAGCAAATTGGAATGACACCTTCACAAAATTTTCTGCCAAACCAAAAAACATGATTCTATCATCTCAGATAGCAGACTTATAGCAAGGGCAGTTCATGCAAGTAATACAGGAGGTTATCCTGGCTAACCAGGTAGAAATTCATCATATCCGTAAAGAGTCTCCTCAACACTACATTTTCAGATGTCTAGCAAATTACATTTTGCATGGTTTGTCTATAGTTTTTAGAGCTTGATATCGAAATACTTGCATTTGAGACCCCTTACGTCATTAAAAAAATGCAAAACATTTCAGGATGATTTGACTTGAAAGATGTCATAATAAACTCAGTTCTTAGACGAATTCTGTTGATCATTTATTTCTTATTTACCTTTCACTAAAGGTAGGATCTGATACAAAGTCAATTTCTAAGCGGAGGGATACCGGTTTCAGTTCAGAGTTACCCTTCTCCTAGACTGTCCCAATGAGCGATACGAAGCTCAAAAATCCTCATTCACTAGTTGAACGCTATTCACTGGTTTCTGGTTCTAAGGTGATCACCGTTTCGTAAAGCGTTCCTTAAACTTTTTTGTCTATGTTGAAACTATTTTGAATGAGAAAATGGAAAAATGTCTAGAAACTTTTGCTAACGACTCTCTTTGCTACAACTCTTGCCGGATATCTCATTCTCTAAAAGTTAATAGTTTTATTGAAATTAAAATCTTAAATGTCCTCAGGGAAAATCCATGAAATATTATCGAAAATATAGCATTCTCAACGAACCGATTGTTGAATAAAGAAAATACGAGTTTAAAAATAGTGGTGTCTGTTTAATCATATATTTGTTTGTTTACGCAAGTTTAGAGTTTAAATTTACAACACTCAGTAAATTCTGACCTACACTTGCAGATTGCAACGCGTAAGTTTGATCCTTACTTCAGGCTTGGTGTCCAACTATGTAAATGGCACCTCTTCTAAATAATAGAAAACAATGTTTGGATTAGTATGGTTTGAAATTATTATTCAAAAGGCCATTATATACATCCTATGGTTGGGAAGCAAGAAACCTATCTCCTGAAGTTAGATAAAACAACCCTAAAAACGATTATCTGGGGTATAACACAAAACCAAATCCAAGAATGGTTTTATGACATATCAAGAATTGTAGGTTATTCAATGCCAAATTTTGTTTTTATACACACACACACACATACACACACATATATATATATATATATATGTGTGTGTACGTATGTATTAAATATATGGCTTGTAAACGAATAGTTTGTTGACAAAAGATTTAAAACGAACCAGGGCTCATTTATTTCTGACGATACCCCCTCGGCCCCCCGAATACGTCAACTTCTTTAAAACATTTCGATTCTTGGCTGATGATCATCTAGTGGTTCCAATAGGGGTATCGCACATTTCTTCATAGCTACAAGAAATACAATCAAGGGAGTGGGAGGAAAGAACAAAGAACAAACGAACAATATGCTTGGGTTAACTCAAAGTGCAAGGAGAAGATTTATGTAACACTCTGCCTTCCCTTGTGCATATGTAGACTAACGCTAGCGTGGATTTCTGGCGAAATTTCTACAAAGCTACTTGGAATGCCAACCTATCTTGACGGGTCTTCCCTCACTGCTCTGGACTTTCTTTCATGCCGACTGGTCACTTCTGCTCTTCGGTGTCGACTGGCCACTCATGTCACCCTTCGCCAACTGCCATCTCTGAGTTCCCTTTTCCAAATCCTCCGCGTTCCCTTACCCACTTTCGGTCACGTCGATATCTCGAGTCCAAACCCCTTTGTTTGGTTTCGCGCCAAGACAGACAAAGGGATCGTCTGCTTGGCGAACCACCTACATAGTGTTACATATTTACAGATTGTTAAATAGCTTCAAGTATTTTTTTGTTATGCTAATTATTTAATTTAATATCAATCATTTCTTTGCACGCAATTAAACACTTTCAACTTTGCTATGCAATACTAACAATCTAATTTAACATCAGTCATTTGTTTAAAGACCGTTAATTGAACATATATTTGATTTGTAAGTGAATAATTTGTAGATAATCATATTTTAAAATGTGTTCGAGCAAATTTGTTTGCAAATGATAATTATCATCATTGTCACTCATTTAAAGCGTTTCCTGTTTTAACTCACTGCAGAAATTCTATTTAATATTAATTATTTGTTTGCACACAGTCAAATGATACAAATATGTAACACCAATAACTGAATTTTTGCACTGAGTTAATTGGTTTAAAGTGTTCCTCTCTAACTCGAATGATCCAATTTAGTTTTAATCATTTGTTCACCCTTAAATAGTTTCAAATACTGTTATTTAACACCAATAGTTTTATTTGCACACAGGTAAATAGTTTTAAGTATTACTGTGCAACACTAACAATTCAATTTAGCATCAGTCATTTGTTTGCACTCAGTTAAGTGTTAGAACTAATTTGTTTGCACACAATGGAGTGGTTTCAAGCAGTGGTCCCACTTATAGTTTTATTTACACACAGTTAAAGGCTATCAGACATTGATATGTAACACTAACAATTCTATCTAAGCATCAGTCACTTTTTACACACAGTAAAATGGACAGGCAATTCTATCTGACCTACTGATTGGACCCTATCACCGGAGTCGAGAGGTACAATTTATAATAGGAATAACGGGAAACTCTACATTCCTCAAAGCTTAAAGACTTGAGCTCTACCATGAGATGGTTTTGTTTTATATACAAGACACTGATTCGGGAAAACTTACTCTTCTGGAGAGGTGCAGTCGACTGTGATATAAATTAAATCCAGTGGTAAAGCTCTTCTTATTGAGCTTTGAGGAGTGTGCTGTTCTTCGTTGCTATCAATTTTCTCTTCCCTCTAATTCGCAGTGGTTGTACCTGTGCAATTTGTGAGTCAAAGAGATTTGTCTGATATAATGAAGTGTTTACTACATTCATAAATGATTGTTGAGTATAACATTTTAATGGCAGTGGGGTGCAAATAGATAAGTTATCGAAAAACCTGGCAACCGTAAGAAAGAGAAGTTGACAAAGTTGAATATCTCATTCAGTGGGCTTGGTGTAATTAGATATGATTAATCCAGCATTACAGACCGGGTCTTACAGAGGTTACCAGCAATCGGTGATCTATGTGGTGACGAAGGCAGACCAGAGAATGTCATCCACACAAGACAGACGTTGGTGTTCTTTGAACCCCAATATATAAGGACTGATCACTTGATTATCTCTCTTTTGGTGGCGGGGTTACAAGAAGACAAACGTCTGCGTGGACGGTGATCGAGAAATGAATCAAATATACGAGAAGAATCGGTTCCAACGAGAACAAAGAAGCTACCCCGTTCGTCTGGTCTATCATTCATTCACACCTTCCACAGCCATGGAGAGTGAACGGAGAGAAGAAAGCAACGATAAACTTACGCTTAGGATGTTCTCTAAGTTTTTCACTCCCCATCCGTCGATTATCCATCCCGAAATAGCAGACATCCATGACTCTCCCACGGAAGATATATTTTTTTTCAACGTATATAATTGGTGACGATAATCGATCAAATTTGGCACAAAATAACCCAGCTGTTTTAATTATATTTACCAAACCCTCCGCTCAGGCAGGATATGACACAAGGACAAAGATTTTTAACGGAGTTTAACAGGTTTGAATTCAGAGTTTTCCTTCTCCTAGACTAGTTGCCTCACCAAGGCTGAAGAACCTAGTCTGCGCTACTATTTATCTATAGCTGGAGGGAGAATAATTGGATTCATACCTTTCCTAAGGGCATTAGTGCTATGTGAAATGCAATCAGTCTCGTCCAGGATTTGAACTCGTGTCGCCGTGTCCATTCCCTGCGACGATAACCATTACATCACGGGCACCTCCAGCTGTTTAAATGCATTGTAACCAATCAACCAGCCAGACATTTTTTTCTTAATTATATATATAGGACAACGGCTTTTTTCTTAATATTGTCTAGGATTCTTCTTAGAATTGGATAATAATATCGTTAGAGGTTTATGTAAGTCGATGTATAATAAAAATCCTAAAATAATGTTTACACTTGTTAACTACACGTTTTTATTTAGTATCCTATTTACTCAACCCCTCCGCTCGGGCAGGATATGACACAAGGTCAGTTTTTAAGCGGAGTTTAACAGGTTTGAATTCAGAGTTTTCCTTCTCCTAGATTAGTTGCCTCACCAAGGCTGAAGAACCTAGTCTGCGCTACTATTCATCCATAGCTGGAGGGAGAATAATTGGATTCATACCTTTCCCAAGGGTATTAGTGCTATGTGAAATGCAATCAGTCTCGTCCAGGATTTGAACTCGTGTCGCCGTGTTCATTTCCTACGGCGATAACTATTACACCACGGGCACCTCCCTAATTCTCTCAGAACATACAAGCATGTTTTTATTTTGTATCTCATGTAGAATTTCTAAAACAAGTTCATGAAAAATATAGTTCACTCTGAGTAGATATATAGTAACCCCAGAAATACGAAAATCATATTGTGAAAGTAAACGAAAATGAAAGAGTTCATACGGCACTTTTCTTGAGTGAGAAGAGATATTGAGAATATCATATCAGTCATTGGACTTTGGTCTTAGAGATAAAGAAAACTCGCAAAAAGTAAACTGTCATTTGTAATTCCAACACGAAAGCACCAATGAATTTTCGCGATCCATCTTGATTGGTTTGGTTTGGTTTGGTTTTATGGCATATCAACCTCTGTAGTTTATTTAACGCCAAATACATTTTTATGTAAATAATCAGTTCAATTGAAAACAGTTAAGTTTAGCATAAGTACACAGTTTAATTGTAGAAAACATTTCCATTTCAAAGTATTTAAGCAGTTATATGTAATAATTCAGTTAAGTGTAAATACAGTTTTAATGTCGAAAAACAGTTCTATTTGAAATAATTCAGTTAAGCATAACCACGCAGTTTAAGTGTAAGTACGGTTTAATTGTCAAAAACGTTTCTATTTAAAGCTATTCATTTTAGCATAAGTATGCTGTTAGTTCTATTTAACCCATAGATAGGGCCCTATCAGGTGCTACCACTCCGGGCCAGAGTGGACCTGGGAGCGATGGGAATGAAGGGGTACTCCGCATTCCCCAAAGCTCCAGAATTGCTGGAACCTCACCATCAGATTGTTTAGTTTCATATCCAGGACACTCGTTGGGGGAGGGGTCTTACCCCTCTGCAGAGAAGCAGTCGGTGTATTTTACAGCCCCAGCCGACTGGGCAAGATCCATCTTGAGGACATTTCATTCATCAACTGATATGATTTTCTAACGATCACTGCATTTTTTATTGTCAACAATTTGAATGTGTCCACTGCGAATGACACAGGAAATGAGAGCAGCTACAGTAAAATAAATGTGTATCGATGTTTTGAAGAATAAAAATTCAAGACCACACCTTGTATAACAGACCGAGGAGAAAATAAATTCAACAAGCAATGATGTCTTATCGCCAACTCCTTACTCACGAAACATAATATTATTCGATTATAATTAAGTTGTTCGGAAAACACAGTCTGATTTTAGTATAAACAGTTTGAAATCTCTCAGAACATACAAGCCTGAATCAAAAAGTAATGCCTTTTTCTTTAATATAGGAATAATTACCGACGGAGGGACATGTATCAAACATAAAAATAAAGCTGTCTATATCTCTGAGATGAGGTATTTCTCGTATGTACATTATTTAGATAGTCCAAAAAATGTAAATAATAAAAATAAAGCTGGTCCACTGTGGATCACATCGCAACTTCTCAACATAGTCACAGTTTCTCTTAATAGCAATGAGAGCATGAATTCCTGCTTTGTAAAAATGTTTTGACTTTTCTTTGAGCCACTTCATAATTACAGTTTTTACTTCCTTGGCAATAACACAATATTCATAATCCCTTCGGCTCCATGAAAGAGGGCTTGCAAGGCAAACATTATGCAAGTTACGAGGAACACAAAATTGCAGTCATTTGGACACTTTTTTCGCCAAAAGCATGACATTTTAGAGAAGTAGAAACTGCATTTATAGATTTCTATGCATCAGAAGCCTTTGTGTATTAGTGAACATGATTAACCTTATTTTTCGATTTCAGAAATGTATAGATATTCAGGCATCTTATTTTCATTGATTAAACCACTGTTTCAATTCATTAATTCAAGAATAGAATTTTATTCTGAAATCGACAAGTATTTTCCGAAAAACTTAACATTTGCCCTATTCACGTTTAGTTAGATGAAATTCTGGAAAATAGTTGTCATTTTCAGGTCTATCAGGAAAGCTGATTTAATTTTTAATTACAACAGTTGCTAACAACTAACATTCATTTAAATGTATTTTTCATATTTTCATGGGGCCATAAATCAGTATGATTTGCAATCGTGTCACTTTGAACATATGGGTTCCAATAAGATGAACTTACTCTCTTAAATTGGTGGTCAACTACAAAAAATAAACCCCCTGCATGTTTAGCGCAACAGTTGTTGACCAAGGAAAAGTACTCGGCAAAATGTTAACATTATGAGCAAAACTGTTTGATTTTAACAGCGTTAACTCCCTTTGGGAATATATGAATCCGTATGTTCTCTTTTCATCTATTGGCTAAGTAATAAGGCAAACTTGGTTCTTTTGCCTTGATAAGACAATCACTCAAAGAGAAGGAATAACCTGAATCCAAACCAGATTTACTCCAATTAAAATTAGCCTTTCGTTGTATCCTGCCTGTAAAAGAGAGTTTTGGTAGATATCTCTAAATAACCTGAGGCTCTAGAGCTGAACTAATAAACTTTACTAGGTAACAAAACTCATCAATGAACGACTTAAAATATTTGAGCTAAACTCTTGAGATTATAACATATCTGCATATGAGTAAAAAAAAAAACTCTTTGAAAATGTGTCAGATTGATTTGTTGGATTTTATGGCATATCAACCTTGTTGGTTATTTAATGCCAAATCCTTTTTACACACACACACACACACACACACACACACACACACATATATATATATATATAATATTTATGATTTATAAACGAATTGATTGTGGGAAACATTTTAAACAAACCATAACACTTTTTAGCACATATATTGTTTCAAGCATTGCTATCAAACATTATTAGTTTATTTTGCCTTCAGTTAGATGGTTTCAAGTTTTGTTATTTAACACTAACCATTGAATTTAATATCAGTCATTTGTTTGCCCAGATTTAAATTTTTATACAGTCCTAGTAGATCTATTGATTTCGGCTTTAATAGGTACTACAACTCTGGATCAGTGTGGATCTGAAAGTAATAGCAAGGAAGGGATACTCCACATTACCCAAAGATCCATGTCTGAAGCCTTATTATCAGATGCAGTTTAGTGTCTTACAAAGGAGTCAGGTGTGTCAAATAATGAAAAAAAGTTACAGTACAAAATAGAAAATGCATGCAGCGAAAATATGAAAAGTAATATGTGATAAAGATTTTTATAATAAAAATGATGATTTGGTTTGGTTGGGTTGGGTTTTATGGCATATCAACCCTTGTAGATTATTTTAATTCAAATCCTCTTTATACATATATATTAAATAGGATGTGTAAACACATTTTGTGGATAACGATTTTCAGCGAGCGTAAGTTAATTCAGTTAAATGGTTCCAAGTACTGCTACGTATCACTAACAATTCAATTAAACATCAGTCATTTGTTTACACACAGTTAAATGATCAAAACATTCAATTTCAAACAATTCAGTTTAGCATAAGTCTACAAAATTAAATGGTTCCAAGTACTGTTATGTATCACTAACAATTCAATTAAACATCAGTCATTTGTTTGCACACACTTAAATGATAAAATAGTTCTATTCCCAACAATTCAATTTAGCATTAGTTATTTGTTTGCACTCAGTTTAATTTTAAACTGTTCTATTTGACTCAAAGGTCGGACCCTTTCAGGTGCCACCATTCCGGGCTAGAGTGAACCTGAGAGCAATGGCAATGAAAGGATACTCCGCCCTCATTAGATCGTTTATATCCAAGACACTCGTTGGGGTGGGTCTTACCCCTCTGCAGAGATGCAGTCGGTGTATAGCCTCAGCCGATTGGGTTGAATAAAAATGAAATAATTGATGTTTAATTAGTGAATATCTAATTGTTCAGTGACTGTTTGCTTTATCTTTTGCAACTTTATTATTTTGATAATCAGTCTTTTTTTTTCGGTTATTCCATTAAATATGGCTTTCGATTGGTTTACTGAGCAGTAGCAATGGAATTGAGTTCGAGGAAATTGCGGATCACACGGGCGAAGTGAAACGACCAAAACCATATAATGGCATCAATTAGAAGCCATGGGCACTATTTTCAGGCTTCCTTTCAAGTCCATCCAAGCAGGCACTTTGAAACGATAACGAAGAAAGAAAATTTCCTTTCCTCTATCTTGCTCTAATATGCAAGTTTTGCATTTGACAAGTTTATTCGACATTCGGCCCTCAGGTCTTGGTCGACCATGTCATCGGAGGTTTAAAGAAACAATAAGAGAGCACCTTTCAAGCGGGTAAGACACTCGCTTCATGCGTTTGGCAGAAAGAGAGAGAGAGAGAGAGAGAGAGAGAGAGAGAGAGAGAGAGAGTGTGTGTGTGTGTGTGTGTGTGTGTGTGTGTGTGTATGTATGTGTGTGTGTGTGTGTGTGTGTTTCCTTTGGAGGGATTCACTGGGACTGTGAACTGCTACTGACATAATCACAATGCCGAAGTAAATTCCTGAATTGCAGGAGTTATCTCGAAGAAAATATGAAACTAGAAAAGTGGCTGTAGAATTCCCACGGGTTGTTCGATATATTTCCTCAAGGGACGTACACTGGCTTCTGCTAGTGGAGTTTTACAAACAAGGATCTCAAATAAAAGGACCCCATTAGGCGCCATTTGTAATCAGCACATTAATACACATGTACCTAGAAATCGCGTGTGTCACCCAGCGAAACAATGGAATTACATTTATATATTCATAAAAGAAGAAAGAAAAAGAAGAAAATAAAGACCCATAACATGAGAACCTTCCCACCCCTTCCACCGGAAACCCGATTCATAATAATACATTAGTCTTCTCCGCTTGTACACTCTCCTGTTCGTGAGGCTTAATACAGTATCTCCGGCAGAAGGGTCGGGCTCCATCCACAAAAATTGCTTAAAGCTCTAGTTGTGGAGATCGGAGAAATGTGGAGAAGTCTTTCTTTACTATTATTCCGTGATTGGAGTAGCAGTATATGTTAGTGTCACATTTATGTATTAAATAAAAATATCTGAAAATTATTTGCATTAGATTGGAATACTTGATACCAAATGATTGCATTTTTATTTTAAATTAAGAAGAGGTATTGGAAGTAGATATTGCTTATTAAGGATTATCATTAATAACTCGAAACTTTATAATTGCGTTCAGAATATTCTTGGTAGAGGCATTCATTTGCTTTATAATTTATTCAATCTCTTTCATTGTACTCGTATATAGTATTTATTTTTATATCTATATTTCACTCATTATGCACAATAAATTCAATCAGTTTGAGTTGAATATGAAGACCTTTAAGGTGTCACCACTTAAATTTCTAAATAGTCTACTAAAATTTTACATTAATAAAATAATTGAAAAAATATCTGATAAAATAAGTAGTTTCAATTAACAAATCGAAAATTTCATTTTTTAAGACAAGCATCGGAGTAATTAGATTTTTACAAGTGGATAATATTTCTGAATAAGAAGGTCAATGTGAAAATCTATTATTCAAGCTCAGAAAGTGTAAGTGTCTTTTAGTATCGACATTTAAAAGCATAGTATATGCAGGTATATGACTAAACAAAGTCACAAAAATCAGAATGTATCTACGGTAAATCTTATGCCGTTTTACTTTTACTATTTAGAAGACGTTTTTACTTTACTTAGAATATTTCAGGCGTAGATATAAAATAAATGAATAAATTGATGAATGGATATTTATCTAACAGATTTTCAGTCTCCAAAGTGGTAGAAGATAATTCAAAAACTTGAATAGCGTAGAAACCAGAGCTTGATTTTCTGATAGTATAGACAAGAAACTGACCGTAAATAAGCACCGTTGATACTGGTTTAATGCTGTTCAAACTGATACATACATACATATATATTTATCATCATGTCGTGCCGCTAGCACGGATATCCCTGACCGTCTCTCGAAACTTTTCCCTATCGTTTATCGCCTCTGGCAGGTCTTTAGGGCTACATCCCGTATCCTCACATAGCTTCTGTGTGTTTGTTCAAGCTGGTCGTCCTGCTTTTACTCGGCTATATGTCGGGGTCCATAGGAGTACATCATATATACATATATATATATGAGAAGAAGAAGAATTTCGATAATAATATTTTGCTAATGACCAGAATCCGCTGAATAGAATTAAAAAAAAAAAGATTATTGTGAACCCATAGAGATTTGTGGCTTCATCAGCCCTTTTAATAATACAATTAAGAAGGAATTGAGGATTCTAAGTAGAATTTCATAGTTGTTCCTATTATATCAGGAATTGCATGATTAAAAACGACGTTAGACGCAAATACTGGTCCCTTCAAAAAGTCATTCAATTCTATATTGTATAGGAAATTCCTTTACACATCCATCTAGGAAAGTTTGTATTGCTTTAATTAAAAAAAAAGTACCTCAATGACCTGCCGTTTTTCCTGGATGACATCGACATATCCACAAACAAAATGAAAATTATATATCGAAAAGAAAGACACAAGGAGAGAGAGAGAGAGAGAGAGAAGAAGAAGAAAGAGAGAGAGAGTGGGAGAGAGAGAGAGAGAGAGGTAGTGAATGAGCAGATGAATATGCTTATGTTTTATTTCTTCTCTATATCACGTAGTTCATTGATAATGGGGAACTGTTAAATCATAAGATCGAATATTTTTCCCTTGTGTCCTTGCTCAAAATAATAAAAAAGGAAAAGTTCGTGTATATGTTGTAGTACGTATACGTGCAAGCATGAGGTGTATTAGCTGATTGTAATATCGTATAGCAGATCAAAGGATCTTAACAACTCCTATACAGCTAAGTCAATATTGCGCTTCTGCTCATAAGAAAAATCGAATCTTTTTTCTTCAAGAATATGAAAATGTAAAATAGAGGGAAATTAATGTTTTTTCTAAGGATCTTCATTCACCAAGTTGTTGCCTTGCTAAAAAAAGACTGAATAAGTCAAAAGCTTTATCAAATTAGAGTATAACTAGAGATGTGTTTCATCGGCAAATACATTCATATAAAACCGAATGTTGAAAGACAAAAACATTATTTCTTTACAGGTTTGTCACAGTAATTCTTACAGTCGCGTATTATCGATATTTGCTTTAACAGAACTTGTCTTTATGGCATTATTTTGTGCTGTTATTAAAATAGTTTCACTTTCTCTCTCTTGGTTTCCTTTTTGTAGCGAATGTCCCTGTCTTCTTGTGGACAATCTCAACAGATCATCTCTTGTAATATGCATATTATTGTTCTTGTTCCCATTATTATCTTCTACTTTTTATTGTTTTTCTCTTTATGCTTATATTGTCGATTCTATTATTAGCTACTGTAATTAGTCTTTCGTAGCTCTTTTTAATGTAGCGCTCGATTCTTTATACTGATACATCTACGTAAACTTTAATATTGGCCCGTCCTCTTCTTTTTTTTTCCTGATGCATACTTGCTATGTTTTCTCTTAGATGTAAAGCTATATGCATAGTTTCCAGGTTTACTTGTCTTTTTGTCGATTTTCAGAATTCTTACTTTGTCTAATTTAAGAATGGTTATAAGTATCTTACCAACGGGAGTAATGTAATGTTTATCGCTTTGATGAAATTTCGGCTGCAGAGCTTGCTTTCAAGAAAATGTCTCCTTCTTCTAAGGTACTTTTATTCTCTTCATTTCTGCTTGTCTGATGGTGTTTGCTTCCAATATTTCACTGTACTTGTAGCTTTCCTACTCTCCAAGAGTTCTAATGCTTTTCTGATTTTGTTGTTCTATTCCTTGCGTTGTTTCTCTTTTACCACTTTTTATTATGAACATTGCACATTTTTCAATGACAGATTCCATTAATGCAATATTACTCCTTGCGAGTTTTTCACACTAGCGTTTGCTGAAGGTCTTTCACTGGAGTCCGAGTGACAACAAGTTTCTTCTCTGGCAGACCTTAGTAATGTTGTTATTTGGATGGAATCGGTTTGTCCTTCAATTTCGATCACTTCCAGATCCCTTACTAAGGCACGGTCTCTCTTTTCGTCTTCAATAACTTTCAGTATTATTATTATTATTATTACTCCGTGATTTTTTCACATCAGCGTTAGTTGATGATCTTTCACAGGAGTCTGAGTAACAGTAAGTCTCCTCAAATATCCAGGATTCTTTTCAGTAGTTTGGCTGATCTCAGCAATGCTGTAGTTTGGATTGTCTCCACTCGTTCTGTAATTTCCAAGTCCTCTAGTCCTTTTACCAATCCTTTAGTAACTCTACCAAGAATACCAATTACAATTCGTACACTCGTCACTTTCATATTCCTCAGTTTTTTCAATTCCCAAGCCAGGTCCAGGTATTTATCGTTCTTTTCACTTTCTTTCAACTTTCAAATATCTTCCAACTTTATTATTGTCATTTTTCAGTCAGTTTTTCACATCAGCGTTTGCTGATCGTCTTTCAGTGGAGTTTGAGTGACAGCAGGTCTCCTCACATCACTGAGACTGTTCTCAGCATTCTGGCCGATCTTAATAATGCAGTAGTTTGTCCTCTTATTTCCAAGTCCGCCAGTCCTTGTATCAATCATTTGCCGTGGTGTAATAGTTATCGCCGTAGGAATTGGACACGGCGACACGAGTTCAAATCCTGGACGAGACTGATTGCATTTCATATAGCACTAATACCCTTGGGAAAGGTATGAATCCAATTATTCTCCCTCCAGCTATGGGTAAATTGTAGGACAGACTAGGTTCTTCAGCCTTGGTGAGGCAACTAGTCTGACAGAAGGAAAACTCTGAATTCAAACCTGTTAAACTCCGCTTAAAAACTGACCTTGTGTCATATCCTGCCCGAGCGGAGGGTTTGGGTAAATAGGATCAATCATTTGGTGACTGTAACAAGAGCAGCAATTACAATTGGTATTATCGTCACTTTCCAGTTCTACAGTTTTTTCAATTTCCTAGCAAGGTCGAGGTACTTATCCTTCTTTTAATTTTATTTAAATCTTACTCTTTGGTCAGCCAGGACAGCAAATTCCACAATTCGGCAAGTTCTCATTTATTCCTTGAGAGTTTTTCACATCAGTGTTAACTGATGGTCTTTCACTGAAGTTTGACTGATAGCAGGTCTCTTCAAGTCTCCAGGACCCTGCTCAGTATTCTAGCCGATTTCAATAATGCAGTAGATAGTCTCAACTCGTCCTCTTATTTCCAAGTCCTCCAGCCCCTTTGTGAACATTTTTGTGACTGGGCCAAGAATACCAGTTACAATTGGTATAAACGCCATTTTCATGTACCACGGTTTTTTTCAATTCCCTGGTCAAGGTATTTTATTCTTATTATTTTTCTCTTTGAGAGTTTTTCACATCAGCGTTAGCTGATCATTTTCCATTGGAGTTTGAGTGACAGCAAGTTTCCTTAAGTCTCCAGGACTCTTCACAGTATTCTGGCTGATCTCAACAATACTGTAGTTTGGACAGTCTCCTTCCGTTCTGTTATTTCCAAGTAATCCAATCCTTTTACCAATCCTCTATTTGTACAAAAACTAATTTGGAATATGTTCGAAGTTGCTTGTTCGCTCTGGAAAAGGACTTTGCTTGCTAATTAGTTTCTAAAATCCCTAATATTATAGCGAGATTGATCTTAATTGAATGATATACTTCTGCTAGTTCTGTAGTAGAATTGATCCTAAAATAACTAGTATTCCTTCAGCTAAAAGATTAAATTAAAGTCGAAATTTCTGTGGCTGGATATATCTCTTCAAAAAGCAGTGTACATACTATGAAATCTAACTGCATCTAACTGCTAAAATTTTTCGGATAATTTGCGCTGACCGAAAGAGCTGAACAGAAATATAAATATACCTATATTTTTGTTGAGCTTAATGGCTGATTCATTTAAGAAAAAAAATCCGTGCACATCGAGTTTTGCACTTGTTAGAAAATATGGATTTTGTAGGTCGGTAGAAAATTCACCTGATCTAAAAACACATCGATAACTATAAATGTTCGTGTTGAAAATGTCTTTTTTAATTGCCCAAAAAAGAGCGCAATTTCTAACAGCTTTTAACGATTCTTATTCCTGAAACTCTGGAGAATTTAAAAAAAAAAGCTAACAAAAAACAAAAACAAAAAATAAAACAAGACAAAAATATTCTGAAGCCTCATTTGCTCAATTAAAACTAGTTTTTGACCACATAAAAGCTTTTGATGAGAAATTAATTTAAAATGTTGATTAATGTTCCTTCCTAAAAACGTTCAAGTTTTATTGAAATACAAAAAAAAAGATAAATAAATAAATAGAATAAACAGTTATTAAACAAACACTTTCATTTTCTGGATTTCAACGAGTTTTAATATGAATCATTCCGTGCGGTCTTCATCTAAAATGTTTCTATATAGTAAAAGAACGGATTAAATAGACATTTGAATGCAGCAAGAAGTCTTTTTTCTTCTTGCTCAGTTTGAACACATTTATGAAGTACAATGCATATAAGAAATCCAACTATTTTGAATATACTTAGAACTGTTTTTGCCGCCCGAGCAACAAGGGTTAACTTTAATTCGAATGTGTAAAAATACATTCTTCAAGCAGCAGAGTAAACTCATTCTTCACGTCTGGAACAGTGTCTTTTTTTAAACAAAAAGCAAATAGCAAAACAAAACATAGTAACAGGAAGGTTTTTCAGTTTTAAGATAAAACTGAAATTGAAACTTCATCAATGAGGTTAAGGAGAACGTGATCAGTTAGTTGATATTCGATCCCGAAAGATTGATTGATATTAACGGCATGTCAACCCGTCTAGGGTTATTTTTTTTCTAGAAGAAAAATCGCGTTCATTGTACGTTCATTTTTAGATTTTTTGTGTCGATGATGCTTAAGATTGTTATGCACACGGTCCTATAAATCGCAAAGAATTTTTAAACATATCTATTTAACTGGTAGATGGGACCCTTACTGATATGACCACAATAGGTTAGCGTTGATCTTGCTTTAATGGCAATTAAGGAACTAGAGCCTCACCATTCGATGCAGTTTAGTGTCATGCCCAATGCATCCTTTTTTAGTGGTAGTGGCTCTAACTCCTCTGTAGGAAATAACGTGAGCTTATCTAAGCTTCCTCGACAGGGTCAGATCTCAAAAGAAATATCTGGTGACTTTAAAAAACAAGGTTAAAAGAATGAAGTTTCAAAGTTTCTGCAAATGAACAAAAGCGTCTTCATCAGAGATAGACTATTTTTCTTTTATATAAAATACCTGCAATCTGTTCTGGTAGATATTTACATAAAATGGGAGGTGCCTGTGGTTTAATGGTTATCGTCGTAGAAAATGGACACAGCGACACGAGTTCAAAACCTAGACGAGGCTGATTGCATTTCACATAGCACTAATGCCCTTGGGAAAGGTATGAATCCAATTATTCTTCCTCCAGCTAAGGGTAAATAGTAGGACAGACTAGGTTCTTCAGCTTTAGTGAGGCAACTAGTATAGAAGGAAAAAATCTGATTTCAAACCTGTTAAACTCCGCTTAATAATTGACCTTGTGTCATATCCTGCCCGAGCGGAGGGGTTGGTAAATATGGATATTCACATAAAATCTATCAATTTAAAGGGTCAGACTTGCTGAAGGCTAAGCAATGAACGCCCCCCAGTGTGGTAAACGGATTTTTAAATCTTTGTCTTAAAAGAATTCGTATTCAAATATAAAACAGTTCGAGGATAAAAAATCCAAATAACAAGAGAAAACGTGTTACAATCCCTTGAAAGACAGAATAAACGTATTTTCCGGGATGAGTGATGGCTGCGAAATTTCACCCGATTCCCAAACTTGGAACTGGTTATTTGTATAAAATGAATTTGGCGTTAAATAACCTACAAAGGTTGATATGCCATAAAACCCAACCAACCAACCAAAGCTGGTTGTCGAGTAAATAAGGTTAATAACATTTCAGATTCTCTAAAGGAACTCCATGTCTTAAGTGATGTCAATCCAACGTGCCTATCGAACGTATATACGGTCGTATTTTGCCATAATTGAGGTCGCTGCTGTCCAGTTTTAAAGGTAATTAATATTATTTTCCTTTGTAACAAGGAAAGGAAATGCTACCGGGGCTCAAATGTATAAAGTCCTATACCTTCTCTGTAAGAGGATACGCTTGATCTAGCACTCCATGACTGGTCTAGCAGTGGTCACCATTTAAAGTACCACCCACGCTATGCAGACGTAGGGTTGTGTGTGTGTGTGCGAGTATATATATATATATATATATATTTATATCGTATATTTTTTGTTCCTTATCCTTTCTTATAGAACTTTTGTCTACTTGCACCCAAGCCGTTTCACACACACACACACACACACGTATATATATATATATATATATATATATATATATCATGGATTTCGTCATTCCGGTTGTTTCCTCTTTCGGTGACTGGGTCACGAGGAAACAAGCATTTGCTGTGAATGCAGAAGGAACGATGCAAATTTACTAGATGAGTCTTCCTCAAAAAACGAAGAGGCAAGCCACAGGAAGTCCATTTTCTATGTTTTCCTTCTTACACGGTCTCAGAGACTGTGAGGAAAGAGAATAAAACAATGAAATATCCATATTCTAAAAAAATGAGGTTTTTTTTTTCAACTCCCCACATGATAAATCGCCATCATCAACATACCAGTCGTCGTTGATTACGCTACACATTAAAGAAATGAATAAAAGAATCCTTATAGGACGTCGAACTTTCAGTCCTTGTATGTCATACACTAACATCTCACTTGAATCGTGGCTCACCGTACGTTTTTGTGTTCGTTGGAGTGAGTACTTGTTTAATCACTGATAAAATTTATCATTGCACTCGTCTTCTCACGTGAGCCAGAATGTTTCTCGACGGGCCATGAAGAGTCAAGAGATCAGGTCCTAACGGCCAAGAAAGGGGTGAAATTTAATTATCTCCACCGAAGTGTACCACGTACATCACCTTTAATTAATATGCAAACTGTCAGGCGTGATTTCCGACTGGCAGATATATCACTGTTAAGTTCATGAATGGGAACTTTTATTTTTAGGAAGCGAATTTTCGTGTATCGATTTGGTTATTGATACATTACTACTCACTATTGCTCTTATACTAACAATCATAAACGTGTAAATATATGTGTACATTCGAAAACGCATTGAAGAAATCATGAAAGAATATCATCACTATGAAAAATAGCCAAAAAAAATAGAAGCTTCATTTTCAGAAGATATTTTGACATTTTACAATCTATCATAATCATCATCATCATCATTAAATCGTACGGTGAGCAAGAGGTTGCCTGACTGTCCCTCTCTCTATCCTTTCCTATCCTTACCAGCCATTGGCAGATCTGTTAGGCTGCATACTGTGTCCATACAAAACTGATGTAAGTCCTTGCTATTCGACCCACACAGGCACATCATTGGAAGACGATACTTATGACTTCGTTCTTGCATCGCCAGCAGTGCTGCGCATGTCTTGTTCCTCTTGAATGGTTTGTTAGATGGGAAGCAAAAGGCCGTACAGCTGCTCTTTCGTAGGGTTTTGCTTCCAGAATTTGTTCAAGGTATCACGCAGTATTCTTGTATAGTTCTTCTCAAGCTTTTTCTATGCATTTTGTAATCCTCTATGTACTGCATCCATATCGTAGTATGAACACAGCTCAAATACTGTTTTATTTTATCGGTTAGATCAGATTTCTATATGATCACTAACCTGTCAATAGCATTCCACATCTTCGCTAGACGTATGCTGATATCACCTTAAGTTGATGAGATGCTTCTGCCGAGGTATATAAAACAGTCAACTAATTCAATAGGCTTGCTACTCAGAGTGGAAATAGATTCTCCTCGTTTAAAATACATATATTCAATTTTATTTGTGTTCACGTTGAGACCAATGCATCACACTGCTTGCTCTAGGGTCTGCAGTAGGAATTCTGCTGAGACGGGTGTATTTACGCAAAGAATTAAATAATTTGCGAAGTTTGTGTCGGTCATAGTTTCCACGGGATATTGTCTGCAACTTGCATTTTTGATGTGAAACCCTTTTATTTTATCAAATCTATGGATGTTCGTACTACGTAGTCTAGGTAGAAAATTAAGAAATTTGGTGCTCATGTATCCCCTTGCAAGACCCAGCGAAGAAGTCGGATTTTTTTTTGAGGTGAGCGAATCATTGCTTGCATGTTTTCATTAAGAACCATTATAGAGGTGACATTTTCTTCAGAGATGCCATTTGCAAGTCGTGCTTGTTCCATCTTTTCTCTGAGAAAGGAATTAAATGCCTTGGAGAAATCTATGAATAGTAGTGTTGCCTCGTGATTCATTGTCCATACCCCGATTATGTCAGAATCCGTGAGACTGCGGAGCGATTTCTTCGAAAGCCATTCTAGCTTGATATTTGGTGGCCAATAACGACATTTTAATCGGAGAAATATGTTGCCTAATTTTCTTGTCTTCCAACTTTCTTTGGGTATTTCATGGAGGCCTAAAGCTTTTCTGCTTTTAATATTTTTCAATAATACATAATTCTTCTTTCGTAAAATATCCCAGTTTTATATCTTGGTGGCCATTAACAATGTTTTGAATAGGTTTGTTAATAATTTCAGAAGTGTTTCCGATAAAATTCTTGAAATCTTCTTTCCACTTAAGAAGTCTTACTTCTTGGCTTATGGCTTTTACTTAGCTCTTCGTGCGCTCATCCTTCTGCGAACTTCATTCATTGTCTACGAAGCTATTGATGATTATCAACATTCTATAGAGTTTCTGATTTAATCAATTTGGCCTTGAATGAATTATATTTTGGGATCTGTTAGTTATCTCAAGGTTTTCTTATGTTTCTGCGTGTTGGCATTTGTCGAGTTTGTAAAGATACGTTTTTTAAAGTTCTCTTGTTTTTATCTAACTACTAGTGACTCCCATCGAACTCTATATTAGGCTCTTGGTTCGGTTGATATGCACATTGCTGATCCTTTGTTCGTGGTAAGAAAATTTTCTTATTCGTCATTCAGAGTATGTCTTTCAGATGTCTCCTGAAGAGTATCAAATTTGTATCTTACTCTGGTCATATATTTATAACCCACTTATCGGTAAGTGGGAAACAATTATATTGGTTGCCACTTGCATATCGTTTTGACTGCTTCTTATTTTTGTATAGACTCAGGTGTAACTTTGCCGAAACGATTCTCTGATCCTTTGAAAGAGGAGTGTTTTACAATTCAGTTTACTATTTATCAATTTCTTGTTTATGAGTATATAATCTAACTGCGCTTATTTGGATAGATGTAGGTTAATCATTTTCTCTCCCTTGTTTATAACGATGTGTTTCGGCATGAAATACCCTTTTTGAGAGAAAAAAAATTGCAAGATATTTGCTATATCTTATTGGCAAGGTGGGCAAACCAAATTTATCATTTTCATTTTTGCCTATTTGAGCATTCCCGTCTCCACCGAAGAAGGAGCGCGTTGTGCTGAGGTAAGAGCTCTGACTCCAGGTTTTAAACAAATCATCTACAGAGCCAAGACTCAATTTACATAGATGTTTAAACATTGTTAACAATTCATCTTTTAATGTTTGGACTTTAAATACAATAAACCAGCTAATCGAGCTTACAGCATCTGTAGTAAAGTACAACAGAGACTTTATATGCAAACTAGAACATAGACACTATCAGAATGATGATACAGTGATAACGGCTATGGGTAGAAATTGGGCACGGCACCTGCGTGAAAAAAGTCGGTCAATACCGTCATATGATGTGTTAAAATGCCTGTCCGTCCTCGTGTCTTAAAATTACTCAATAGCATGGAGCGAACCCTACCAAGAATTATGTGTACTTCAGTTGATGCCAAGGCCTGCACAATAATCGTCTCTTTTTAGAGTCCAACCGATACCAGTAATGAATCTTATATCACAGCCTTCTGTAACGAGTCATCTTCCCTTGCTCGAAACTTTCCCAAGTACAATGTTCTAAAAATCAATGCATATCTCATATATATATATATATATATATAGTTTCACGGTAGATGAGTTGAGCCTTAAGAATATTAATGAAAAGTTATTTTTTTTATAAAGTAAATATATGAGGATTTCATTATTCATATTGTTAATTGAATGAACGGTTGATTTTAACGGTATGCCAACCTCTCCGGTTTTATTCTATACCTACGGGTGAGGGAATTGTGTACAATTGTACATATTTATATTAACATTTTTGGTTTACTTTCTTTAGAGTTTTTGTTGCTCACAGTTATATGCTATTAGGTATTCCTATCTAATACAAAGAAAGTAAATACAGATTAACTTAATACTAACAGGTACTACCACCCCGGTTTACATAAGACTTAGGACTAATGACAATTAAGGGTTACACCACAGGCCTCCAAGTGGGAGCTTCACTACCACATGTAGTTTTGCTTTATCCCTAGGACATCTCTTTTGGGAGAGGGTCAAGGATAGCAAGAAATACAATCAGTGTATACTAAGCCTCACCAATTATTGAACAATATATGATCAAAACATATACTAGGGTCATTCAATAAACAAGGTCATATTTGAAAATAGAAACAATAATTCTTTTCATTTTTTTTCATGAACATAAATCTGTATAATTTGAAATTGATTTACAGCAAAAACTATTTTCATACTGCAAAAATATTTTTTCATGCTATTCAAAATGGACATAAATCAGAGTTCTGGCCTGAATTGAGTCCTTTCATCAACTTTTCTGTTGGTGTGAAGTGAAAACCATGTCAAATTTATAGAGGAATGTGTGATGCGTACGATA
This sequence comes from Sepioteuthis lessoniana, assembly GCA_963585895.1. Lineage (NCBI taxonomy): Eukaryota > Metazoa > Mollusca > Cephalopoda > Myopsida > Loliginidae > Sepioteuthis > Sepioteuthis lessoniana. The sequence goes on along the minus strand of OY757904.1, from coordinate 39,295,759 downwards.
AGCATTTTTAGTAAAAAAAAAGAAAAAAACGTTTATAAATGAGTTAAATAGGTTTCGCCATTACGAATCTGAGTCAAAAAGACTTTCAATTGAATGGAAACACAGTGATTTTGTTGACAAGAAAACGTTCCGAGCGCAGTGGTCAGTCAATAAATGTCATGCTAACAATGTTTTAGGATATAGAATGACTCATCTTCATTGATTTTCTCGAAAAAAGAGAAACTGTAAATAGTTCTTCATAGTGTCTACACATAAAAATTCTCTTATCTATTGAATGGATCTCTTATTAGCAGTAATCATCTACTAACAACGTCCACCTCATTGGAACTCAGTAATTTAGAATAAATATCCACTTTATTACTAAAAATAAACTTCCTGAAAATACATAAGAGGAGCCTTTATTTTTAACTTTCTTCATATTCATATTTTCGGTAATATTGCTTAAGTGTTGTAGAGAGTTTGGTTGCTTTGTTTAATCACATATCAAATGCCAAAGCCATCCTTGTAGCCGAGCAGTAGCGGTACAATTTAACTCAAAGCCAAGGGATAATAGGGTTCATAATTTTTCCAAGGGTTTTAATCCGAAATTGAATGTAATTGTATGACTGGAGTTTGAACTCATTTATTATAATGTCACAGAGCAGCACTTTAGCCACTACACCGTGGAAACTACCCCCAAATGCTGTAGAGCTAGTTGTGTATTTAGTTATGTGATATTCATTCTCATTATAGATTGGTTCTATTACTGACATGTGGTGTAGCATTTGAATTAGGTTCTGAGCCGTTAAACGCGTTGTAAACAATCATGAGTCAAATCAGTTTAATTGAAAGACGATGACTAAGATCAATTCGTGAACTTGGCTAGGAATGAATAATGTCAGAAAACTGATAAGTCATAGAATTTTAGAGGTTAGGAATTAGTTAATATTTTGCGGTGGAACGTTTGAACGAAACGGTTGCGTTCCACCTGAGCTTCCAACTCCCGGGTAAATGTGGTGCAGGTAAAATGGCTGCTGTTAAATATGAAAGTGCACATAAGAGTGATATCAACGTTGTTGCTATATCACAAAACAAGATCTAAGAGATCTAGTGTTAAAGCAACGAACGAGACAACACGATAAAGCAAATAAATGACACGAGGCGATAACAACGACTAAAAATAGTGACTGAGGATAGAAGAGAGACACAGCAAAAAACGAAAGATGTAGGCAAAATGTAAGACAGAAGATAGAAATCCAAGTAAATAGAAGAGTAAGAGAAAATAAAGGGTATGTAATAATACTACTTATAGCCGTAAATCATGTAAAACAATACTACCTATCAATGTCCCTATTGAAGCTACGCACTTAAATTGCAATGCATATATATATGAACCAAGAAAGAAACAAGATTTTATTTTTAAATAACTCTGAGCACAAACTCTAATTCCATTTAAAGTGATTTTGAAATAAATGAAAAAGATACGATTACCCATGTTTATGTCACGTGAAGTAATTTACAGTTTTATTTACATTTGTAAAATAGATATCTAAGTCTCTTTGGTTGGTTTTTATGGCATATCAACCTTTGCAGGTTGTTTAACACCAATTGGAAAGTTCTATTTCAAACAATTCAGTTTAGCCTCAGTACACAGTTTGTCAAAAAGCCCTTCCCTTTCAAGCAATTCAGTTTAGTAAAACTTCTAACTCAAACAATT
>OY757904.1:39221563-39289063 GCA_963585895.1 Sepioteuthis lessoniana | reverse complement strand
ATTGCCAACTTACGATTATATGTATATATATACAATGAACGCTAAACCCTACACTAGTTGACATGCCGTTAAAATCAATCAATCAACAGTGCATTTACCAAGAAGAAATTAGTAACGATTAATTTGGTTTCCTTGCATAATGGCACATCAATATTCGTAGTTTATTTAATGCCAAAAACATCACTGTAGACAAATAATAGTCGTACAGATTAACCCATAATTGGAGGGAAGGGTGATTAATACATTTGTTTAGGTCATTTGTTCAAAAGTGAATGTAATAGTGAGATTAGAGACCGAACATTCTTGTGATGATGTCATTGTCCTGGACGTTAGCTAGAACGCCACATTAACTCCCTAGATCCATTTAAATAAAATAATAATAAATGAATCTTTATTGTTCATGAAAAATCCTCGAAATCCCAAAAGTATCCCTTTGAATTTTCTATTGGTGGAAGCGTCTAAAAAAAAAACCCTTTTCCATGCAGCGTTTTATTTCTTATAATGTTCTTCACATCTTCAAATCTTTCTTCTATAATAGGTTTTCCCTTTAAGAAGAAAGATAAATAGCGAAAAATAAATAAATGTGGATGTATGTTTGGTAAGTACGGAGGGAAAGTACTTGCATTATGTATGGTAATAGCCAAGAACTGCCTCGTAAAAAGATCAAGATCTTACACAGACACCTGCAAACTTTGTACGAACTATACCATTTGGTCATATAGTTATTTAATAATAAATTAGCTTCAATATAGCAAAAATCTGGAAGTTCAGGGCACCTAGTGAGAGGCTAACTCACTAGTAAAGATTTGCTTGTCTGATTTGATAACCATTACACTACCCGGAAGTTTTTTTTTTTTTTTACTGGACGCAGTTTTTATCTAAATGTTACATTTTGAAGTTTCAGTTTCTTTGTTTAAAGGCATATCAAACGTCATCGGTTATTTAATGACAAAGCCATCCTTGTAGAAGAACAGTAATGATATTATTTAACCCATTGCTGGGTGGATAAGATAGTTCATGATTTTAGCAAGGGTGTTAATCTGATATTGAACGTAAAAGAACGAGTGGAATTCGAACATGCTTACTACAATGTTGTGCCCCTGCACATTAGCCACAATGACACGAGGATTCAACCAAATCTAGAGAGTGAAAATAAAAGTAAAGCTTCAGTCTCGATTCTTTTTGAATCCTCTTTATATGGAGTTCATTGCAAAATACGGCATTGACTAACTCAAGCATGGTCGTGGACATCTGACGTTAGTTGAATGGCACTGTTGCTGATATCTGGTGCCAATCGCTGAAGTCAGCAGGAGATAGGTAAATTAATTGGGGCATTAGCCAAGGCAAATATCAGACGGATCAATAAACTCATTTTTCCACGTACTTCTAATGACGTTCATTTCAAACTCAAGTAAATTACAGCAATGCAAAATAATGGCTTTAATCTATAGTAACATGGAATTGCTCTCAAATATAAAATGTAAGCAATGATTTTGTATCTTTGTATATTTTTCTCATATTTGTCTTTCCTTTGGCATGAATAATGACATATTTCTGATGATTATAGTGCATATGTACTGTCTATCTTGTTATATAAGTTCATACTTCGGGACATAGAAATAGGCAGAAAAGCGAAAATATCAAATTCTAACAATTTTATAGTTTTTGCAAGTGGTTTAAAATCTTTTGTTATAAAACAGTTACCTGCCGTGCTTAGAATACCTGACTGTATACTCTGTGGAGGAATAAGGTTCACACCTAAAAAGGTGTTTTGGGTATGACAGTAACATTAATTGCAATTGGTCCAGTGTAACCCAGAGAAGAAGTATCTGATATGTTCCCAGCTATGGGTGAAATAGACCTCTTTACAACTATTCGTATATGATAGGGCCAAGATGAAAGAAATGTCCTAACAAACATCAACTCAAAAATGTAAATGCAAGCATACAATGAATACAATTCCTTAACATCTATGCATAAAATGACTCTTGACAGGTTGACATGCCGTTAAAATCAATCAGTTAATCTAAGAGTAATAGTTTGTTAACCATTTCACAGTGGTTTACGCCTAAAATCTAAAAAAAATATTCTAATTTCATTTATTTCGTCATGAATATTATAACTGACAACCTCGCATGAACTGTAAGTGTTACATTGTCAGGATATATTGTGGTCTCTTAAAGCCTAACAGCTCTCGAAACTGGTGAATCGCTGCTTTTGTCCAAATGATGGACAAATATGATACACAGTAATTTATGTTTATATTCCCACATTATTTCTGGTCTCTTTTTCATTTTAGAACTGATTCTTACACTACCGGCATGTTTTCAAGACTTTGCTTCGTTGAAATAAAAAAAAACAAACTATCCTATTGTCATAATGCTATAACTGTAGTGAATCCTGATTTGTTCCTCTCCTACGAAGGCTGGTCTGCTTTAGCTAGTTGAATGGATAAGATGGATTCATGATTTTCCTACGGGCATTTGGGCCGAAGAAAACGCCAACAAACTTGTCCCCTCGTGCCCCATATGTGGTTTGGCTTGTGTATGTGTGTGTGTATTTTGGTTATATATGCATGTATTTATGTGTATTTAGGTTTCTTTTCATTATCATCATCATCATGTCATGCCGCAAGCACGGATATCCCTGACCCTCTCTCGCCACTTCTCCCTATCACTCATCGCCTCCGGCAGGTCTTCAGGGTTACATCCTGTGTCCTCACATAGTTGCTGTATGTAAGTTCGAGCTGTTCGCCCTGCTTTTGCACGGCCATATGTGGGGGGTCCATAGGAGTACCTCACTTATGAGCTCGTCCTTGCTTCTCCAGCAGTGTCCCACCTGTCTGGTTCGTCTAACTTGTATATTTTTCGTGATGGGGGGGCAAGTGTCCGTATAGTTTGTGTCTCGTGGGGTGTTGTCGCCAGGACTTGTTCAATACTGCTCTCTGTGGACATGTCTAATTATGTATGTGTTCATCAGTGATTGTCTTGTGTCTGTGATAATAGATTTTTCATACTTGTTTCAGCGATGAAGTTTTTGGATTTGATTTCTGATTTTCATAGCCCTCCCATCTGGAATAAGAAACGCTATTTACCATGGCTTTTCTTCTTACTTTAACCAAACTTAGTAATAATTACAATTAACTAAGTTTAAACTAGCATTAGTTTGTAATATTGGACAGCTTATGAGAAAGAGAAAAAGTGGATCCAATGGCTTGTGAGATAAGCTTGTTAACCAGTGATTTCTATACAATGGATAATCCTAAGTTGAAACAAAAGCAATGTGCAGCAACTTTAACTACCACTTGTAACTTCTATATTTTAGTTTATTCTTCTAGTCTGTTCTATCATGTGACATCTCTTGATCAACCAGCGTTCAGTTTCTATTTCTGTTTCTAAGGTTGTCACACTTGAAAGATGCTCGTCTGTTTCTGCTGGTCTTGATCACGGGGTCAAAATCAGTTATGAATCTTTTTACTCTATAGCCTATGAAATCAGTCAATGACCCATTACGTAAATGGTCAATCACAAAAGAAAATTACGCTGTGTAACATTGTAAAAGAATGGCACCAGTCTACGAAGAGATAATTTATTAAAAAAAAACAGAAAACGGGATGAGAAAATTCAAAATATCACACGATAGTCTACGTATATTAAATGATAGTTAATATTGCCCTCTAGGCGAAAACAGTTTTTAAGCAGGACTTTTCGAGGCCACCAGGCTCGATTTCGATTAGCTATCTAAAGGGTCACCGGAGATGACAGAATAATTATTCCTTCGAAGGCAGAAGTGTGGGTACAGTATTCTGTGAATACAAATAAAAGAAATTGAGTTCTTCGATCACCACTTCGATGACACAAAGAGACAAGCAGTTGCGAGGAGGGAGAGCGATTGAACCATTCAAAGATTTGAGAAGAGCTGGTTCCTACTATGATGGATAATCCACCTAGTATATTGTGTCTCTTATCCATTCCCACATAGTTCAGCCACCTTAGAAACTGAACAGAAGAAATAAAACAAAAGAGCTTGTAACACATGAGGCGAGTTTCGTTTTGTCCACAAGATGATCAGCTCCCATAGACACGGCATTCTTCAGTGACAGCAGTATCAATATCACCATATGTTGAGGCATAATATCTTATTCCTTCAACACAGGTCAAATTTTAAGCGGAATATTGGTGGTTTAAATTCAGAGTTTGGCAATATTGATAGTTTAAATTCAGAGTTTGACCATTTGCCTTCCCAAGTTTAGAGAGCCCTAATTTGTCATAGAGTTTATTTATAGTTGGAGGGAGAAGAAATGGGTCCTTATTTTTCCCGAGGGCATTACCAGGAAGTAAAAGCACACAGCTTCCTCTAGGATTTTAGTTCTTTTGCTGATTGCATTTCTTATGACGATTGCCCGTGGTGTAATTGTTATCGTCGTAGGAAATGAACACGGCGAAACGAGTTCAAATCCTGGACGAGACTGATTGCATTTCACATAGCACTAATACCCTTGGGAAAGGTATGAATCCAATTATTCTCCCTCCAGCTATGGGTAAATAGTAGGGCAGACTAGGTTTTTCACCCTTGGTTAGACAACTAGTCTAGGAGAAGGAAAATTCTGAATTCAAACCTGTTAAACTCCGCTTAAAAATTGACCTTGTGTCATATCCTGCCCGAGCGGAGGGGTTGGGTAAATAGAATGACGATTTCAATTATGTTAATTGTAACTCATTATGGCATAATACCGATATCACAGGTATCTTTTCAAACGTTCATAATTAGTTGCCCATCACAAAAAAATCAATCATTACTCTAGAAAATCATTTATGGCATGAGGCATTCTGATTCTTGGATGAGTCAAAAGTGTTCCAATATTTTGAAAACGTGAGGCACTATTCGTCAGCTTCGGATTCTTTTTCCGAGGTCCTGAAGATGACCAACCATACTAGACTGTAAGATGCTGAGCTCGTCTCATGCTCTGTAAGTATAACTCACCGAATTTTTCAATGGATACGAACACGGCCCCGTAATCTTTTGTTCCAGACCTACTTGACCTTGTCTGATCATTGTGGTTCAAGGAAACCAAAGGAAATTCCCTGAACCATCTGATTGTTGTGCTGTGATCAACTATGCCTCCATCTTTCTCATAAGAAAGGTTTTGGTTGCTTCTTTAGTGTTATGGCCATGTTAAAAGAGCATAAATTCCAGAATTAGACCACATGAAACGTTAATCTGTGAAGCTTTCAAATCATACACAGTGTGAGGAGACGCACAGCATGTCACGATACTAACAACCAAAGTGGGTAGCCCACAATGGCTGTAGGAAATGCCTGGCTTAAAATAGTTCATAACAAAAAAGTTGAGTTTTTTCTCAGAGTCTTGTACCAATTCAATACTGTCATTTATAGGGTTACTCTTGAAAAAAAATGACAAGGGAAAAACTTCATTAATTCGGGAAATGATGATATGCACATTTCGAAAGAAACATAAGGAAAACTACATGTAGGATGTGACGTCAGCATAATGCCCAAAGAGTTATCATAATGAAAATAAATAAAAAATTTAAAAATTAAGAAACTAGAACTCAATTTATCGAAAGCGAGGAAAACATTCCACTCTTTTCATTACATTACTGCAGAAGTTAACTGAACTTTTACTATTCTACCTGGTTTTCGATTTGGTTTGGTCGTTATTTTTTAACATATCAATCATTGTAGGTTATCTTATGTCAAATCCTTTTTATACATATCTATTGAATAAGCTTTGTTAATTAATTTTGCAGATAACATATGAAAATGAGTCTGGGATTTTTTTTTTTTTCATAGTTAAATGCTTTCGTGTATTTCTATCAAATACGGCTGATTCTATTTACAATAAATCATTTGTTTGCTCACTGTTAAGTATAGTCAAGTTGAGGTAACATAGTTCTCCATGTTTTATCCTTCCATTTTGTCAGTTCAATGATAGCGTATCTGTTCGGTGCTCGTTTGCTTTTTCCTTTACAAGCTTCTGCATTTCACTACTTTAATTCAGCTGCTTATCTTAATTCTACCAGGACATTGAAACAAATTTAAATCCTTGTTCGGTTACCCTTCCCAAACCTTGTTTGAATGTTATCTTTCTTAATATCTTAAACATTTATGCCTCAAGCTTTTAACGGTTCAATGATAACTGATAACGTCTGTCACATCACTCACGATCTACGTTTGATAACTTCCGGGATGAGATGCTTTTATCCCTTACGTTCTACAAGAAGTGAAAAAGAGCATATTTGTTTTTAATCGTATTTTATACTTTAATAACTTGATGCTTATTTTACCAGTGCAAAAGAAACATAAAGTTGTCTATTCATCTCACTTCTGGCTTTGGCAATCATATTTTAATTTTACGGAAAGTACTTTGATGGAAAAGAAATTGGAGGTGCTAGTTCAAATACTAGACGAATTTGTTTGCGTTTCTCTTGTATTTAATACCTTTGTGAAAACCATGACTGTATCTCTTCTACCTAGGTAAACAGTAGGTTACACTGATTTCTTTAAGCTTGGTTAAACAGCCAATCAAAGTGAAGGGTGATTGAATTCAAACTACCTTTACTCACTTAAAAATTGACCTTGTAACATATCCACCGGTGGTGGAGGGGTTGGGTGAATTCATACAGTAAAAAATAGGTCTCCAACTCGAAAATATTTCTTGACGCAAATTGTTACTTGTTGTCGTTGACGTGATAAGGAGTTTGAATTGTGATCAAATACATCTAGAATTGGGAAGATGTAGGAAACTACGAGGTAAAATTAGCAATGATAATAATTAAATGATCTATAAAAAAATAAGAAATTGATTGTGGAACTGAGTGACCTCATAAATTTTATTTAGACTTCTGAATATATCTAAGTTCTTGAAGCTCAGCCTATCAAATGATGGCTTTAAAAAAACACCCTTACTCAAGAGAGAAGGGTACGTGAGTTCGTTTCATCAGAAACTTGTTTTTGTTTCCGATGCTCAATGTTCCTTACTGTCATAAATGCATCAATTTGAGATAATTGTGATTAAAAGACTGAAATTAGGAAGATGAAAGATGAAATTAGTCAAAAGTAATAAAAATAATGATTAGTGACTCATTATCTAATAAAAATATAATCTATAGTCGACATTCTGAGTTGAATTATATTCATTTGTCTATTGGCTCTTGCATATAAATTCCATGTTCCAAAATATAAGTGTCCGGGTTATAACATTAAACTGTGTCAGTTGTGGGTCTCCAGTATAAGAGATTGGGGAATGGGGAGTACCCCTCCATTACCATCACCCTCAGGGCAAATTTCACCGGAGTGGTAGTACTTGTTAGGGTCCTATCTATGGTTCAAACAGAACTATTCAGTCTTTTATTTGAGATTATTATAAATATCAAATAGAATTATTAATTTTAAATAGCAATATTGAAAACCATTTAATTGAGTATCAGCTATAAATAGCAATACTCGAAACCATTTAACTGTGTCAAACAAATGAGTGATCTGGTTTAACCATGAAGTTAACAACAAACTATTCCCTTAAGAATTATTTATATATATATATATATATATATATATATAATTTGGAATAAAGTAACCATTAGTACTTGTTATTCCATTTAACCAAATCATCATTATCATGTCACGCCATCAGTACGGATTTCCCTGACTCTCTCCCGCCACCCTTTTCTATGGTACATCGCTTCCAGTAGGTCTTCAAGGCTACATCATGTATCGGCACAGAGCTGTTGTATGTAGGTTCTAGCTTGTCATCCCGCCTTTCTCGTCCATGTAAAGGCTTCCACAGGAGTATGTCACATGAGTTCGTCCCTCCTTCTCCAGCAGTGTCCCACATAAAAAAAGATACAATTGAAAGGCATGGGAAGCAGCATGGTGGACGTAAAGACAAGCGGATAACCCCCCCCCCCCGACGGTTCAACGCAATACCTAACCGGGTCCTGGTCGTATGAATCTTACGGTTCAATGGCCAGGGTCAAATATTTCAATCAGGGAACTACTGCTGCTCTATCTGTAAGGGTGGCTTCTATAGATGAAAATAAAGCAACCATCAAATGATTTAACAAAATAACCTAACCAAAACATTTTCCTTCTCCTCGACTAGTTGCCTAACAAAGTTTAAAGAACATAGTCTGCCCTAATATTTACCTATCAGTGGAGGAAGTATAATTGGATTCATACCTTTTACAAGGGTATTAGTACTAAGTGAAATTCAGTCAGCCTCATAGGGGATTTGAACTTGGGTCGCCGTATCCATTTCCTACAACGAAAAGTTTTACGCCACGGGTATCTCACAAATGTAAAACTTGAAAATGTAAGAAGAAATAACCGTTACCTTAGTTGCAATTTGAAAAAAGAGAATCCCTGTAGCATTGTTGCTGACATACTGGAGAGTAAAATCGTGATAAGAGAGTTGGAACTCTTGTCACTTTCGGGATAAAAGCATTTGAAAAGGTATTAACTTTCTTATTACCCACTAGCTATGGATAAAATAGTATCACCTCTATTCTACGGGCAAGTTTTGGCATTAAATAATCAATAAAGACTGATATGTTCTCTAACAGAGAAACTCAACTGATTCAAAAATGTTAATACTTAATTTCAAGTGCCAAGTCAGCTGGGGCTGTAGAAATGGTAGACTCTCCCAGTGAGCGTTCTGTGGCTCAGTCAAGTGGGATTGTAGAATACGCCGATTGCATCCCTGCAGAGGGGTAAGACACCCAACAACGAGTATCCTAAGTATGGCACATATCATTCTGATAGTGCGGCTCCTGTATTTGAGCTTTGGGAAATGTGGAGTACTCCTTCATTGCCATGGCTTCCAGGTCCACTCGGACCGGGAGTAGTAACACCTGATTGAGCTAAATAGAATTGTTTGATATAGAACTGTTTTCTCATTTAACTGTGAGTTTAGACTGATGTTTAATTGAATTGTTAGAGATACATAGAAATAATTGAAAGCACTTAAGTGTGTACAAAACAAAAACTTATTTCAGGCTTGGTAAAAAATGTTATCATCAAAATGTGGTTACAAAACTTATATATTTGATATATGTATAAACAGGAATCGACATTAAATGACTCTAGATGTGACATAAAACCATACCAAACAAAACCAAACCCAACTGGACTTACCATGATTGATTATATATCCGTTCCAAAATAAATGTTTCCCTGCTAAAAGCAGATAAGTCATTTTCTCGCTGATGATTATAAAACATAAACACCAGTACATGATTAAAACGAATTTTTAGTCATAATAAAATCCCCTTTCTCTTTGGCTCCAGCAGTATTAATCTATGATTTTATCTCTATATATTCTGAAAGTTTCGAAAATAATTAGTTCAAACTCTATTTTATGCTATATGCATACCGTGTAACCAATCTGGATTCCTCCTAAGAGATTTTTACGTATAATTATATTTTACGTTTTTGTTCTACGTCTTTGTGCGGCTGCAAAAACCTCAACATGAAATGTACAGTTTGTTTGTCGTTTTTTTTTTTTTTTCACCACTGGTAAAATGCACTTCAACGTATTACCAAACCGTTTGACTAAAGATTTGAACATTTGGTTTTAAGGATCAAAATAGATCAGCAATGGAGGGAAAATCTACTTTTCTTTTTTTTTTCTTCTTTTAATCCTGAATGTATTCTTTAACCCGAAGGTTTTGTCAGTAGGTGTTTTTTTTTTGCTTTATTCTCACCAGAAAATGAAATCGTAATTATTTCGTGATTTTGAATTTGGAAGACAAATATTGCATGAATGCATAAAGTTCAAATAAGCTTCCAGAGAAATACTTTCAAACATCGAAATACACCATCTATGACATTAGCTTTGTTGCATTATTCAGACAAATACAGAGCAGCAGAAATCAGATAATTATTCCTATTGTCCTGTAACTAAAGGTAAACAAAGTATCACAGAGAGCATAAAAAAGAAGAGGTTTCATAACATATTGCTATGGGAGATTACAGAGTCGGTTCATTTGTTTTCGTTTCAAAGAATGTTGTAGAACTGAGACCATATACGTCAATACACCAGTATATATGAAGATAAAATATCAAAACGTGTTTGTATATATTGGATGCCTTCGAGTGTAGTGGTCACTATCATATAAAATGGACACGGTGAACCATGTTCGAACCTTAACGTGGCTCTTTCCATTTCACATAGCACTGCTACACTTGGGAAAGGTATGAATCTAACTATTTTTCCATTAGCTATAGAGGAATAGTAGGGCAGACTGGGCTCTTTAACCTTAGTATGGCAACTGGTCTAAGAGAAGGAAAACTCTAATTTTAAATCTGTTCAACTCTCCTTAAAATTAAAATTACCTAGTGTCGCATCCTGCGTATATATATATAAATATATATATATATATATAGTCATCCACACACAGACTATTTCGTTGTATCATAACACTTCAGTGTGGCTAGACTCACGAGATGCTTCAAGCTGGGATGTAAACCCGGCTGACTTTATGTCAGTGGGTTATCTAACTCCAGAGACATTGCCATTCTCTGCGTTAGCGCAGACATTTTTTACGCATACTTTTTACATATACGTTATTGGCTACCGGGAGTCCTCAGTTCATGAAAAGAGATATTGCATTTTTCTTGCGAAGAAGACATAAGGTCAAAATAATATATTTGCATGAAATCCAAGTTTACCTCAGAAAAAATGCATATTATCTGACTTCCCACCAAGTTAGATTTGACATTAAGTCATTTTTAGTGAGGTGGTGGGTATGAATGAATCAAGAAACATATATAGTCATTACAAATATGTTTGGTCTCCTCGGTGTTTCCATTCAAAGGCGCCTCAGGCACTGAGCAATAAACCGAGTTCTGTTAAACAGGTAATGTCTGAGAATGGTACCAGGAGATCAACTTTAGCCCACTTGGTGCAAAGGCCAGGTAAGTATGTTGTAGGGGTCCGTGAGTAAGTGTGGCGTGGAAATCAGAATATTTCGATATCTTCTTCATATCTTCGTCTTTCAAATGATATCACTGACAAAGGATTGGTTCAGTGGTTCTATGATTAATGTTTTATAGGCATCTTTTAATTTAAGAAGTATACGTTGATTGCCAGTCGGATCGCCTGCGTAGAAAAGTTAGAATCATAGTTAACTTTTAATTAGATGTTAGAATCATTGTCTCTTTCTTTGTAACTAAATAGTATCTCATAATATGATCAGTTTCTTCACCAATTTTTCAGCCGTTCATCTCTACAAAAAGAGTTGTATATTTGTTATTGTACTGTTGTTATGGTATTATGATGAGCACAGCGTCAAAAAACTCAGGACAATCACGCGAAGAATACTTAATAGGAACGATGCCGTCAGAGAATCCAACCAAACAAGTCACTGCTCTTTTTCTTTTCTTTATAGCCTTTGAGAGAAATCGTGACACAATAGAAATAGAAAAAAACGTAGCGCCTGATAAAATATAAAAAAGGGTAAATCTACGACGAGCAAGAAATAGCTTAAATTGAAGACAACGAAGATACATAAGTCATTTCGGGGTAGTTACCGTTGCGTAGTACTTAACCTACTGGACTGCGACTTTATAGTAAGCGAGTTGGAATTCTAAGTCCTGCTATTACTTTCACTTCCACAGTTATAGTCTTGGGAAAGGCATGAACTTCATCGTTCTCCAGGTTATAGGTTAAAAAGCACCTTTACTTTTTATTTACAAAGATTTATTTGGCATTAAATAATCCAGGAAAGTTAATATGCCATTAAACAAAGTCACCCAACCAAACTAAGTATACATTTGATAATTACTAAAGTTAAAATAGAGCAAGGCCCTCGAGTGAATTTATGCCATAAAGGTAGTGGAGGTGTCTGTGAGTTGAGAGAGAGAGAGAGAGAGAGAGAGAGAGAGAGAGAGAGAGAGAGAGAGAGAGAGAGTGAGAATATGCGTGTGTTATAACAGTATAAAAAAGAAAATTACCAAATGTATTGAACAAAAAATTGTAAAAAAAAAAGATTTTTCAAACCTGCAAACGCGAGACGCATGTGGATGGCTACTTTTATGTAAAACGATGGATCATTTGAATATTAAATATTCAAAAATAACAACAGGTGATTCTATTAATTAGATATTTTTGACTGTCTCCGATCTAGCAGCCTGACACAAACATTGAGAGAGCAAGATCTTGTAAGGGTTAATCAATGAATCACACTGGGCGTAACAAAAAGACACCCGCCCTAACCTGACACAGACCTGACCAACGTCTAACTCAAGCTTTTGGTTTGGGTTTCAAATCTCAGCTAACCTCTCAACGGCTGACCTCGAGAATTTAGAATTATCTTTTTTTTAATATAACCTATGATTGCATATGATTATCAGCTTGTATTTCTTATGCAGATGACAAGCACTTGATTTGTATATGTTCAACATCCTGTCTAGAACTATTCTGACGAGAGATGTCAATCCTCGCCACCAAGGTGATCCATAAAACAATCTCTCATATCAACAATCTGCCAACCTCCATCCCTTAGACACGTGCAAGCATATGAACTTTGCGAAGAATTACACTTACACCCAAAATTTTACAATTTTACCTAATAAATAAAAAATTAATATTATTAATTATATTATATGTATATATGTGATTAAAATAAGATCATTCGTTAAACTTGAAAATCATTGTTACATTCATTGTATTATGTTTTAAATGTGAGGTAATTATTTTGACACAAAAAATGTACATGCAATAAAAGATATTCGACACAAACAATTTTTAGATCCTTATATTCGGATCAAGCTAAATATATATAAGTAAGTAAAGTTGGCAACCATAGTCGAGGGTGACCCGAAGGCTCCTTTTTCAATAGCTACTAGACCGAGGTGTAAAGGAGTGTGCTACTCCATTCCCTGGATTGCTCCACTTTACCCTTGATATTTACCTTATAATGATGAGTATTATGCAAGGATGTATCAACAATCAATTTTTGAGTCTTTGGTATGATTTGACCTGGGATTGAACTCTGGTATCCGGGATCATAGGCAAACACTACACATTAGGCCAATGATCTGGTTTAAAAATATATATATAATTACTTAGAAAATGAAAATAATTATAATTTATATAATTACTTGATATATTTTGTAAGTTATATTCGTCACATTGGGTGCTCCATTCATATGGCCTTATGGCAGCTCTATGCAAAAAGTTTAATCAATTATAATATTTGTAACTCGTAAATTTAGTGTTGCAAGCAAAAGAAGCTTAAATTCTTAATTAATAACGAAACGAAAGATTTTGACGTATTCAAATCATCAGGTGGTAGAGTTAATAATAATTCAGTATTCCTCGTTGTGTAGTGGCTATCGCACAGGACTGCTACATAATAGTTGCCGAGTTCAAACTCTGGTCGAGCAGTTTAGTTCAATTTTGGACAAATACCTCTGGAAAAGAATGAATCCTCTCATCCTCCAGTTATAAGATGAAGATGCCCCTACTGTTCTTCTAAACGAATAGTTTTGGCTTTAAATAACCCACAAAGTTTGATATGCTATAAAATAAATAAACCAACAAAACTAATAACTATCCAATATCCAATTATCACTTTCAAGGGAGAAACTAATTATATAAATCCATTCTTTTTAAAATTTGGTTTTACTAGATAGATAAATAGATTGATAGAGAGAGAGAGTGAGAGAAAGAGAGAGAGAGAAAGAGAGGAGAAATGATATGCAGAAAATCCACTCGTCAGCTTTCATGCGTTCAATTATAAGTGGTTTACGAAAAAATAACACTTGTCTGCATCATCTTCTGTCTGAGTGGTTTCATCTTTCAATAAAATAAAAATATATTCAGTCGAAAATAAGGAATAAATGTATACTTACCGATGAAAACAGTATTTCACTTTATATTCTAAGATATCAAAGATGAAATTTGCAACTAATAGTTGTCAAGGAAAGTTCCATGGAATTTCTATGTATTTTCGCCGGAGTTGATCATGAAACTAATAAAAAATGACTGAGAATATCATCATCATCATCATGTCGCGCCGCCAGCACGGATATCCCTGACCCTCTCTCGCCACTTCTCCCAATCATCCATCGCCTCCGGCAGGTCTTCAGGGTTACATCCTATGTCCTCACATAGTTGCTGTATGTAAGTTCGTGCTGGTGGTCCTGCTTTTGCACATCCATATGTGGGGGTCCACAGGTTTCTTAATGGCATATCAACCTTCATGACTTATCTAATGCACAAGTCATTCTTGCCAATGAATAGCAACGATACTATTTAACCGATAAGTTGTGGGGGATAAAGGGATTTATACCTTTGTCAAGGGCACTTGTTCAAAAGTGAACGTAATAGAACGACTGGAGTTCGACCTCACTTACTTCGAGGCCACACTCCAGAACTTTAGCGATGCCCTATATATATATATATATATATATATATATATATATATATATATATAAACTAAAGTGAATAATAGATAAGATAATTTTTTTAAAGAGCAAAAAAATCATAATTTCTTACACAACTGTTACACACACACACACACACACACACATATATATATATATATATATATATATATATATATATATATATATAGTATTCTTGGTCCAGTTAAACCGGAGTTGGGAGTAATTCCATCAGGACAAGAAATTATTCATGAATGAATATTTAAAATTTTCCTGGTAAAGAGCTCAATGTACTAAGGGTATATATATATATATATATATATATATATATATATATATATATATATATAAAGTTAGTGTGACGTGAAAGCTCCCATTTCAAGAGCTACTAAACCGATAAATAAGATAAGGCACTACTCCTTTCCTTGTAAAGTTCAACTTATCTTTGATCCGTACCTTATAATGCTGAGTGGAAAGCATTTTTCTTTTTTTGGAAAGTAAGTAAAAAGTAAAGTTGGCGACCATAGTCGAGGGTAACCCGAAGGCTCCCTTTTCGATAGCTACTACACCAAGGTGTAGGGGAGGGCGCTACTCCTTCCCTGGATTGCTCTACTTTACCCTATCCGTACCTTATAATGCTGAGTGTTAAGCAAGGAGGCATCAAGTACCATTTTTTGAGTCTTTGGTATGACTCGACCTGGGACTGAACCCAGGTCTCCCAGGCCATTGGCGAACACTCTAAGGGAAAATAACTTTTTTTTCAGTTTTCTTTTCTACAAATGAAAACACGGCTTTGTTTGGAATTGATTTAGAGCAAAAAGTTATTTTCATCTCGGAAAATAATTGATTTTAAGGTATTCAAAATAGCGGAAACTCAAACAATTCTTTTAGGATTAAACAGAGATCTGTCATCGAATCTTTATGACTGAGAAGTGCAAACAATGTGAAATATCCAGAAAAATAAAGGATGAGTACGGTGAAGCAAATTCCAATCCAAAATAGAGTTTATAAATCGGTTAAACATGTTTTTTACTACGTGCCAGAGTCGAACGATAGTCATTAGGGTGGAAATACATTGAATTTCAGAGAAAGAAAACGCTCCTGGTGCAGCAGTTTGTAAAGAAAGTCATGGTGACAGTCTTCCAAGACGGCCAAGAAAAAGTTGAGTAGATTAGCTCATGAAGGTAGAACACTTTTTTGCAATTGTCAGCGTGTCTATCTTGTTTAGTTATGGGCGTATGGATCACAATATCTTAAAAGACGAATGTCATCAAGTGTGTGCTGCAGGGACATGAAAATTACCCTAATGACGTCAGGTTCATAGAGAAGCAGTATTACAATAAAACGCACTTTAGGATAAAAGTTAAATGTCCGGAAATAGAGTAAGAAACAGTATAGAGACGTTAAGAAAAAGGATTAAATACAGGAGACCAAACTTGTGTTGCTTGGAAAGAGCAAATTTGTGGAGAGCTGGAATAATCGCAATTCATAATATTAATCAAAAAAGAATTTCTCTTGTTCTGAAAACTCACTAATTTGTACTCTTGACTGGCTCTGCGAAAATAATGAAAGTTCTAAAATTGTTGATTACCCAGTCGGCTGGGGCTGTAGAATACACCCACTGCACCTCTACAGAGGGGTAAAACCCTCCCAATGAGTGTCCTGGATATGACACTAGACAATCTGATGGTAAGGTTCCAGTGATGCTGGAGCTTTGGGGAATGTTGAGCACCCCTTCCTTGCAAGCACTCCCAGATCCACTCTGGCCCGGAATGGTAGCTCCTGATAAGGCCCTATCTATGGGTTAAATAGAACTAACTGCATACTTATGCTAAACTGAATTGTTTGAATTAGAACTGTTCGACTAAATTGAATTGCTTGAAATAAAAATGTTTTTGACAATTAAACTGTACTTACATTTAAACAGCGCGTTTATACTAATCTGAATTATTTGAGATGGAACTGTTTTTGACATTGAAACTCTACTTACACTAAACTGAATTGTTTAACCTATTGGGCATCTATATACGGGCATATTGGGGATCTGAAAAATTAATATTGCTAATAAGCAAACCAAGAAGCAATTTGGAATAGTACTGAATATGATGAATCCAGCTCAAATAAATTTTGCTAATATGCGTCGTGAGATAGATAACTAGTTTCACAAAGGATCATATAGAGTTCATTTTAGACTGGATGTTTCACTTGTGTTGCACTTCTTTCAAAAATAAAATCAAGAAATTGTCCTGACGATGAATATACTGTTTGTAAATACTATACAGAACACCTTCCTCATAGTAACTCATATACATACCCTAAGAGAACAAGAAATATACACGAGCGTTCAGGCACACACACACACACACACACACACACACACACACACACACACACACAAATATATATATATATATATATATATATATATATATATATATATATATATATATAAAGCTAGACACAGATGTACACACAAATGCATACGCTATTACACACAGAGAGGCACACATATGTAAGGTGTGGTTGAGTTTTATGGCATGTCAACCCTTGTAAATTATTTAATGCAATATTTCCCCCCCCCCTCCGCCATAGTCTATCGTAAAGTTGGACGGGTTTCGATCCCGGCTTCGAGCGTCCTGCGGGTCTAGCCACACTGAAGAGTTCTGATAAAACGAAACAGTCTGTCTGTGGATGACAATATATATATATATATATATATATATATATATATATATATATATATATATATATATATAATTTGCAAGCGAATAGTTTGTAGATAACATAATTTCGTTTGTTTGCACACAGTTAAATGGTTTCAATTATTGATTTCTAACATTAAACCTTCCATCTAATATCAATCATTTGTTTACACATGGTCAATTGGTTTCAAGTTTTGCTAGTTGTTGTTTCCGCACAGTTAATTGTTTCGAATATTGCTATTTAATACTAATGATTATATTTTATAAAAAAAACATTAGTAAAAAAAACAAAACATTTCGATTACGCCATGGATGGGACCCTAACCAGACATGCAGGACACAGCTGGAGAAGCAGGGACGAACTCATAAGAGATGTACTCTTATGGACTCCCACACATGGCCATGCAAAAGCAGAACGACCAGCACGAACATACATTCAGCAGCTATGTGATGATACGGGATGTTGTCCTGAAGATGTGCCTTGGGCGATGAACGATAGGGAGGAGTGGCGAGAGAGGGTCAGGGATATCCGTGCTACCAGTGTGACATGATGATGATGATGATGATGGTCAGAGTTAATCTGAGAGTTATGGCAGTGAAGGTGTACATCCCATTCCCTAAAGCTTTATGACTGGGACTTTACTTAGATAAGACTTAATTTTATATCCAGGACATTCTTTGGGTGTGTCTTATTCTTGACAGAGATGAAATTAGCATATACTGCACACAAAGCCCAATGGGCTTAATATATATATATATACATATATATGTGTGTGTGTGTGTGTGTGTGTGTCATTCACAGAGAGACTTTCGTTGTGATTGGCTAGACACGCGAGATACTTGAAGCTAGGATCGAAACCTGGCTGAATATACGTCAGTTGATATATTTTACCGTAGAGCTACCTATAAACTAATCATAAGCGAAGGGATTTTAACGCATATGTATGATTTTTTGTTTTGTTTACATATCTACGATTAACGTTTGCCAAGTGCTCAATTCCTTACAAGGGCTTTGCATTATGACAGTGGCCATGGGTAATTCTTTCGTTAGAGTGCTCAACTGCTCTAGTTTCTAGCGAAGCGATTAAATTTGCTCCCTCCACCCTCTTTTTTAGAATAAGGAACCTCTCTTTAAAAGAAATTGCTTCTTCTCCGAGTTATAGCACTTAGTTGAGTCTGATGGTGAGGCTTCAGTCTTGGAAATTTAAGTAATGTGCTGTATTTCTTCTATGCCATTAGTCCCTGGTCCAGTCTGACATTGAGCAGTAGTAACTGTTAGGGTCCCATCTATGCGTGAAATAGAAATATTCAGTCATTATCAATACTTAAAACTATTTGTGTACATACAATTATTATTATTCATTACAGTTTTTCACATCAGCATTAGCTGATGGTTTTTCACTGGAGTTTGGGTGACAGCAAGTCTCCTCAAGTCTCCTCATGTCTCCAGAACTCGTCTCAGGATTCTGGCCGTTCTCAGTAATGCTGTCGTTTGGATAGTCTCTACCCGTCCGCCAAATTCTAAGTCCTCCAGGCCTTTTAATAATCCTTTAGTTATTGTGCCTAACGCACCAATCACAATTGGCACAATCGTTACTTTCATGTTCTACAGCTTTTTCAATTCTCTAACAAGGTCGAGGTCCTTATCTTTCTTTTCACATTTATTCTGTGGTCCACCAGGACAGCAAAGTCGACAATTTTCCAAATTCTCTTTTTTTTTTCTTGATTATTATAAGGTCTGGTCTTATGGCCGAGATTAGGTGATCCGTTCGTATGTTAAAGTCCCATAGGAGTTCATGCGAGTCATTTTCTAGGACAGGTGCTGGGTTGTGCACATACCATTTATTTGTATGGTCGAATTGAAATTTCTTTCACATTTCCCAGTGGATCACCTTGCCGACCCAGTCGTGTCTCGCCTTGTACTCCTTGTGCTAATTTGCTGCATTCGCTTATTATGTTTCGTCTCTGTCACCGCATAGACTACATTTACTGTTTTGTTGCGTCTTATCTATTCTCGCTTTGATATGATTGGTTCTTATGGCGTTGTCCTGTGCTGCTATTAAGAGGGATTCCGTTTCTCTCTTAAGGTTTCCTTTTCTTAGCCAGGTCCATGTTTCCTAGTGTGAGATGTTGTTTATTAGACGTTTAAAGCGGCCATAGAGTTATTTTTCCTCCCATTTTTCTTTCCTAGTTTTTGTCATTGTATCGTCTATCGTGTTGTCCGTATCGTTTCTGATGGTTGTAATTAATCCCCGTTCGTGTTTTTCTATGTAGTCTTCGAGCCGTTGTATCGATGCGTCAACGCTGTCTTCGATGCTGGTAAGACCTCTTCCACCCTCTCTTCTAGATACTTATTGTCTGTCAACGTCGTCTCTTGGGTGTAAGGCCTTATGCATGGTCATTATTATTTTTATAATATTTATTAAAAACACACGTGTGTGTGTGTGTGTGTGTGAATGGGATTTAGCATTAAATGGCGTGCGAGGGTTGATATGCCGTAAAACACGAACAACCAACCACAAATAATTGTGTATATTTTTTTCCACTTTTACGTGCTGAATTAAAGGAAGGTTAGAATAATTTTCTGGGCGGGAAATATTATGAAATTTAATAGGGGATCTTGGAATAAACGAGGATCGATTGGAAATTTTATGATCTACTCAAACTCAACTAAAGCTGAAAGATAATTAACGACATTCTGATTCTAAAATTTCTAATTTTATTTAAGAAAATTTAGTTTGAAAAATAAATGTACGCATCTTCACCAACAAACCATATATCGTTTATGATAAAGTATTAGTCAAATATAAGCCGTTTTTTATTGTTTAAATATTGCTGGGTAATTATGAAGTTCGACATGTCTTGCTTCCAGAAAAAGAAAACACCATTTATTATGTGACATTGAATTAAAATATAGTTAAAGAAATACATTTAAACTCCAACAAAAACAACAAGTTACTTAGCTGAAATTGAAATTCTCATTTTTTGCAATCAATATGAAATTTTTCATTTGATGATAGTCAAGTACTAATTTAAAAAAAAAACTGTTCTAAAGTTTTATGTTTAAATACCAGAAGAATTTAAAGTGATACGTAATTTCCACTACAACCAAATTTAAAAATGGTTTTGTATTTTAAAGTCATAATTGTCTTTTTTTTTATGCTGAGGGTATTGAGAAAAAAAATCAATTTTGATTAACAATTTTCTGAAGCCTGTAAAAATTAAACCTAAAAATATGCACGAATATCTTTTTATCGAGACATTCTTTCATATCATTAGTATCAAGAAAAATGTAAGAAAATGCAGATATGAGTTTTATTTAAATAAATAAAAAAGGAGCAGATATGTGTTCATTTGAATATTTGTTCAAATTTCCAAGAATCTCAAATTTCATTGTAAAATTCGCCTGTTTCTCTGGTCTCTCCTCAGTTTATTTTTTGGGAGTTATTGTGTTCAACGTCTGTTGTTGACAAGAAGCTCTTTTCATTTCTTGCACACTTCTTAGGTGGTTGGGTCTGGCTGTTGGAAGATTTGACATTGAACGTTTATACAAAATTCCTTTTGAAACATATTACTTCATGCTGCCCAAGAGCGATTAGTACTAACTTCCAAGTCAATAGAGATGCTACAATCCAGTTTAGTATTAAATCTAGGTAGGGTAAAGTTCGAAAGAAATAAATCTAAATAGTAAATCCAATATCGATAGGAGACATTGCATTAGTATTTGTCGAGCACCCTACGTATGCGCAAGTTTGGCACAAGGTCTTTTTATTATTATTCTTTGAGTTTCGTTAGCATTCTCCTAAAAACGCGCTCCTCAGGTGCTATTTGATAAACCTAGCCTCTCCGGAGAGGGTTAGAGCTTGGTGAAAAGCCCTTCTGAGGCTCAAGGAATCCCGGTCTGAGCATGCGTAACATGAAAACCGGCTTTCCAGAATCCATATCAGACGGCCTCGACAGACCCCAACCGAAACCCAGACGAACCCGACCTGATCCGCGTACCAGTTAATACGACCGGCCGAAGTGTGTCCCAGCCAAGTGGGTCAGGGCAATGCTGCTCAGCAGGAGACGTTGCATTAAATAGCTTACATGAGTTTGAATTTTTAGATTAATTAGAACATTCCTTTTGCCTGGTATGCAACGAGAATAATTCCTTATTTTAGATAGGAAGATGATTTCGGTTCATATCAAAGACAATTTTCAAAGGCTGGATTTTCTTAGATTACGCAATGACGTCTTTTAACCATCAATGTACCCCCCACACTCACAAAATAAAGAAAACATTCCTCCAGATGATTCAGAAAACGAACCAAATGATATAGAAGAGCGAGGAATTCCCAATGGAATTATAATCCCTAAATAAGCATATACGGAGAATATTTTTGTTTTTAGTTACGTACTGTGAGTATCTTTAGGAGAGTCCCTGCAGCACAGTGGTTAACGTGCTAGATAGCAACTTCTTATCTGGGATCTCAAACTCCAGTCGCGCTGATTCGTTCACACTTGGATTAATATCCTTACGATAGATAGGAACTCTTTTATCCACCAGATATAATTTACCTGATATCACTACTTTTATACAAGGAAAACTTTAGCATAAAACAAATCATTAAAGTTGGCATTTAATTAAACAAAGAAACAGAAAACTTAACAATTTTAGAGGAATATTACAGAGTAAATAACAAAAATATTAATACCCTAATTTGCTACATTTATGATACATTTAAAAAAATGTTTATAGATTTTCAACATCCCTATCAACGCATTCTTATAATCTCTTACAAGTGATTAAAAAATATCAATATTTCTATGGAAGTATCTCTATTAGAGCATCAAACCTTATATTACGGAGACCACATCGGAAGATTTCAATAATGTGTTGACAGAGATGGTAAACAGATGGAGATTTTAAAATCATAATGTCATAGATGAAGTCCTTCAGAAATGGTAACACATTTAAACACTATAGTTAATGAAAAAAAAAATTAAAATTGTCAACTACTTTAAAGCTGCGGCTATTAATAAGGTGGTCATTTATTTTTTATAAGATAGTAAAAGCTAATAGTTGAGTAGCGTTGAGGGTAGAATAAGAACTGGAATATTGGAAAAACTTGAAGACATAACAAGTTGTAGTTAGAATAATTCGGTTCTCAAATCTAATAATCATCAAAATTCAACATTTCCTGTCCTCATACCTTTTATTATCAATAGAAATTACCATAATTTCCCCAATAAACTCGCTAATAAACTATTCACTCTTCCTAACTACAAAGAACTGCTACAAGAAACAGCAAATGTGATTAGTGGTAAGTTAGTCAAAGGAATATAGTCTTACAAAATTCTCTTTTTACTATCACCGTAATAACAGACTGATGATTGAGTTTTCTTATCTAAGCCACGTCATAAGGAGATTGCAATAATTAAATTGTGATGATTAAGTGGCTTTTTGAGCCATCTTAATTTTAGATATGCTAAATGAGCCAAAAATGAAAAAGTACCATTGGTCTTTTGGTAAAAGAAGTTGCTCTCTCTCTCTGTCTCTCTCTTTCTCTCCCTCTCTCTTTCTCTCTCTCTTCAGCTTTATTTTAATGAAAAGGCTGCTCATCCTTTCTTGGCTCCGACGATGAAGCCCACTCCTTTCATGAAGACTGCACATTTCTCCCCAGTTCTCCCTCTTACCTATCATGAAATTCTATGGGTAAATAGTAGGACGGACTAGGTTCTTCAGCCTTGTTGAGGCAACTAGTCTAGGAGAAGGAAAACTCTGAATTCAAACCTGTTAAACTCCGCTTAAAAATTGACCTTGTGTCATATACTGCCCGAGCGGAGGGGTTGGTAAATAGTACCTATCATGAAATTCTTTTCCTCCGGAAACTCCCCTCCTACATGTTCTTCACCCGTTTTTTTTTATTGTACTCTGCATTCTGTTCATCATTTCAGTGTTTGTACACACGAATATGGCTCCAGTTGGGGCCGAAAGTATTTGGATAAAGAATTGTGTCTTTCAAATTTAATCCATCTAAAAGTCAAATGACTCAATCGATGACTTGAATGAATCAAATATACGATGGCAGTCATAAAGTGTCGATATTTGGCACTGCTTCCCACCAGACAGGACTTGACACACGGTCAATTATGGTGGGGGTTTAGGGAAAGGGAAGGTCGGGCACGAGCCGAAGCTCGAGCTCTGCTGTACTATGATGTAGCTTGTCCACCTGAAATTGGCCCAGCCGAAGCCGGGGGCTTTACCGCCTCAAGTCTGCCTTTGCTGGACGGTGCCCGAACCAGCGGGCTTGCTCGAGGAAACGTGCACAGGCATAAAGTGTCTGTCTTATTAAAAAAAGAAAATACTGCCAATATATATATATATATATATATATGTGTGTGTGTGTGTGTGTGTGTGTGTGTGTGAGTGTGAGGTAAATCAATCTCCTCAATCAATTCACGAAAAAGGCATTTATTTTATACTAGAAATATTTAATTTCAATATAAACCTCATCTTTTTTAAATGCAGATATTTTTAGTAATAAATATATATCGTAAAAATAGTTCATTTTACTTTGAGATTGATTAATTTATATATATATATATAAACGGACAACTCTTTTTTGATATACAGATTTTCCCTGGTTTCTTTCATTTTTTTTTTTTACTTTCAAACATTAATTGTTGATTTAACATCACTAATATCATCCCTCAGAATCCTGATGATGGTTGATTAAAACAGAAACGTTATAGTGTCAACTTTGTTTCTCAATAAATTCCTCCTTCTACCTGGTATATCTTGTTATCAATTTTTCTCTCTATATGTAGAGAATATCGTATTTAGATAAATGGAAATTTCTGGATCTTTAGAAACATGAATATCAATGCTATATAGCCATTATAGCCATCTTGGATTTTAAAAGAATTCTAGTAAAGATTTTTTTTTTAAACTGAGATTATACTTATGCCTACATATCATCTAATTTTTTTTGTAATTTGCATATATTTTTCCCTTTACATATTTTCTGTATACGTATCTCTCCTCACGCTCCAAATCTTCTGATAAACGTAGAAAGTGACAATATTCACTTTTATTTAACTGCACTTATAACCGGACATTGGCATAATGCCATTTTAGTGTAAATTATTTGGATTAAGATTAGTGACATGAAGCTATAATTGGGTTTAGTGTTTGCCAATGGCCCGGGAGATATGGGTTCAATACCAGGTCGAGTCATACCAAAGACTCAAAAAATGGTACTTGATGATACCTTGCTTAACACTCAGCATTATAAGGTAAGGATCAAGGGTAAAGTGAAGCAATCCAGGAAAAGGATTTGCGTCCTTTCGTGCACCTTGGTGTTGTAGCTACCGAAAAGGGAGCCTTCGGGCCACCCTTGACTACGGTCACCAACTTTACCTTACTTATTCTTATATTGTTTTTTTTTTATATTTTCTATTTTTATCTTCTCTTTTACAGACAGCGACTGCTAGTACAACTACTACTATAACTACAAGTAAAATGTAAAATATTAAAGAAATTAAAAAGTAAAACTATTGGTATACATATAGATATAATAATATTTATATTTCATTTTAAATTTATTAATTTATTCAAAAAATTATGAATATTACCATTATAGTATTGAGGTACTGAAAAGACATTATTGACTCCGGTGAGATCTCGCTGTAGTAAGATGTTGTCGAACACAAAGACTTTATTAAACGACACAAAAGTTGGTTTACTACCTGATAGCAAATAGTTGCGATGAGAAAAAAGTGAGTATGGCAACATGAGACAACTGCGTCAACTAAACAATGATGTGCAAGATACCTCAGTACGAAAGAGCGATGAGCAGACATAGACCTTGACTTTTTTCCTGTTCTAACAGGCTTGGCTGCTGGGTTGAGCGCAGCCTAACGCCCCTTCGGAACCCACTCCTAGGATTTGGTGCTCGTAAACTTTCGACTCCTCAAATCTTCGTCGCCTGCGTTCCACGAGCGTCTTCACCTTCTCACTTCTCGCCGTCAACTCCCATAAGAACACTAGTCGTCCCCTCACTTCTGCCTGGTGTCGGCAGGAGGGATATCTGCTTCCCCTCGCTTCCGCGCATACGTACAAGAATTTTGAACTTCCAGTCTTCCCAAGTCATGTTTAATTACCGTATGGGCTTCAGCCTTCTTACTCTGAGATTACTTTCTGCTTTATTTATTATTTAATTTATTTATCTATCAATTTATTCATTTGATATCAATTTTCTATTAGTCGTTCAATTACGTTATATCTTTATTTTTATTAGTTTCCTAAAAAAAATCTATCTTATTTACTTGAACTGTTTCATATATTTATGAGTATTTATATAAAGTTATTCATGACTTACAACATGCAAATAAAAAGTATTTTCGAAAAAATAGTGTAATCTTCTTACTTTTAATATAACAAATTATACAGACAACTACTACTAGTAAGATGTGAGATACTAAAAAAATTAAAAATAATACTATATATATTGAAATTAGCAATGTATTTAATAATTTATTAATATTTTTATCATATTCTCCAATTCAATAAAAAAAACTATTTTATTTAATTGAACTGTTTCATATTTCCAAGCATCTATATAAAGTTATTAATGGCATAAAACATCAATATAAAAAGTATTTTCGATTTAAAAAATAGTATAAACTTATTAGTTCTTTTTAAATATAGATTGATGACTGGAGTGTATTTAATGTACTCTTTGATGACAATGAACTTGATCCAAAAATGCTCACGCATTGCAATTCGATCAAGAAAGAAGATGGCTTCCTGATCCTTTGAATCACTTCCACAGTATATATGATCATATTTTTTTCAAAAATGGCGACCTCGCAGTTGGAAATTGAATTTAGAAAACATCAAAAAATCAAATTGAGCTAAATTTGTAGAGGAAGAGAGATGGGGTAGTAATTCAAAATCATAGTTCGCTGCTTCAGCGCAACCTGAGAAGTGTGATCGGGTGCGTTATCCTGGAGTAAGAACATGCAGAGATTCTCTTTGCTTTTCAACTTGATTACTTTCTTTGTATGTCTTAATCCTGAGGCAGAGTACTGTCCATTTATAGTCCCTCCCCTTTTTCAGGTAGTCTTCAGAATTTCAGAAAAAAAAAAGTCAGCACCTTGCCAACAAACGGTGCCTGCATGAACCTTTTCATGGGTGGAGAAGGAAAGCATTCGCTCTGTTTGCTTTAGATATTTCATTCAAGTTCGAAGTAGAGAACTTTGGTTTCATCTTACCTAACTAATCTGCGGTAGAAATTATCAGGTTTATCTTAGGAGTGAGCCAGATGTATTCTGGAAATAATCCTTTTTAGCTTATGCTCTAGCGTCATCATTCGTGGGATCCTTCTTGGAAACAGTTTGCTCATCTTCATGATCCCCAGTTAAAATAGTGTTGACTAAAGCAGAGTTAATACTTTAGGTTTCCGCAATCTACTGGACTGTAAGACGTCAGTCATCCCAAACCATACGATAAATATCATCAATTGTCCATCAGTGGGTGAAATTTTTGAATGACCTGACCGGTGATCATCGTCTATATCCTTTTCCCCACTTGAATTTTGATCCCAAATTTATCATTGTGGCATAGGAACAGCGACTATTTATACTATATCTTAATGAATTTCTTTGAGTGTCCTACCCTTCTTTTACGTATACGTCTTGAATGTTCGAGCCCTTTTTAATACAATTTCAGATTTTTCGCACACTTCTCACCGTCATATGAGTGTAACCTGGATAGAAATCAAGCCAAAACGATAAGTTTTTTTTTCCCATTACATTTTTTAATTTTATAAGATATTTCTTGTTGCTACACCAGAAATATTCAGTTATGGCTCCACTTTCTGGATAAGTCTTATAACTTTTTGATCAAGCCTTCTATCTATCTGTCTATCTAGTTTAGTTTGGTTTCTTTGTTTAATGACATATCAACCTTTGTAGGTTATTTAATGCCACAGCCATTTTCATAGAAGAACAGAAGTGGTAATATTTAACTCATAGCTAGGAGGATAAGGGAGTTCATACCTTTCCCAATGATATCTGCCCGAAAGTGAACGTAATAGTGCGACTGGAGTACGAACTCGTTTACTACGATTCCGCACTGCATCGCTTTAACCATTACACCACCAGGACATCCATCTATCTATCTATCTATCTATCTATCTATCTAGATAGATAGATAGATAGATAGATAGATAGATAGATAGATAGATAGATAGATAGATAGAAAGAAAAAAGAGAGAATTCAGGACTTAAATCAAGAGATATGGTCATTGTACTGTGTTAGTTCTCTTCTTCCAACTGGCTCCTTTATACCGAATACTTCTTCGTCATTCAACTAAACTATTCATAGCTCTAATTAAAAAAGAAAAAAGAAAGAAAATGAAAAAAAAAAAGATAGTGATATCTATGAAACTTTATTTTGCTGTATTGAAAGGAATTACAACATTACATACAACATCTGAATGCAAACACTCGACTATAAATTAAATTTATGGCCTTGAATTGAGCGAAATATATTCCATAGTGAATGACACATTTACACATTTTTCCTACTACACCGTCTCCGAAATAAATAGATTTACGAAGTTTTGATTCACACTTCAGCTCCTAATTGAATTGCATTTTTCAACTTATAGGTGTTGGCATACACCAAATAATGCACTTGCCACACGTATATTTCAAAAGTATGTGGCTGGGAATATAAATTAAGTTGAAGGTTTCCACTAAATAAGACGGTAACCTAAAGGCGGTTGTTTATGTGAAAACCCGACATTTGCATGACAGAATGTAATAAGTCGTTATTTATTGAAATTATGTCTGCATCACATAATTCGGGGGAAAAATATTTAGAATCTATTTAGACTCCAGCACTAAAACCTGGCTAATTTCTCTAAGATGATATATTTTCTATTTAAGGTTACATAAATATAAGGGATAACGGTATCTTGTGGGATTATATTTAACCGGTAGTTACCATTCATCATCAACAGAAGCATGGATTAGTGTTATATAAGACGACAGTGGTTGTAAAAATATTGAAGACTGAACACATAGTAATATTGACAAAGTTAATTTCTCATTCATTATCCTACAGCGAGAAGATCAGAGATTTTAATAATTTTATTTATGTACAAAACCAAAACATGGAAACATTCAGTTTCACAGCTTGATTTTAAATCAAAAATTCTCAAATCATTATGTTCGATTTATATTCATCGATAAAACATGAGAAATGTGTGGATTGTCACGGGTGCAGATGATTTTGAAAAATGAATATATCTGGTGTATACATATATATATATATATATATATATATATATATATATATATATATATATATATATAAATATATAAACTGTTATGTTGTCCAATATGCACAATAAGTTCTTTACTGACCATAAAATTACTAGGTGACTGAAAGTGACATTGAATTTGAATATTTCCAATGAAATTCTTAGATAAAAGTAAAATACATTAACACACACAGACACACACCCATAAATATATATATATATATATATATATATATATATATGAAATTTGCATATTAGATAACAAAACAATTCGCTTGGTTTATATATATATATATATATATATATATATATATATATATATATATATATATAAACCAAGCGAATTGTTATGTTATCTAATGTGCAAATTAAATTCTTTAGCGAGCATGAAAATACTGGGTGCCCAAAAGAGACATTGATTTGAAAAATATTTTTAATGAAATCCTTCGATAAAAGTAAAAAACATTTACTTATATATATATATATATATATATATATATATATATATATATATATATATATATAAAGAAGCAGATCCAGTCTAATGTCAAAGTTGTGGTTATTGCAGCCTTTTCGAGAGAAGTTATCTCCTAAATTCAATCTGGGGAAGAAGCGCCAGCATCAAACATCAGCTGACATTCTTTAACATGAATAAAGTAAGAGAATGTACTCAGAAATAAAACCCGCAGTTTTCATAGTCAATATGCTTGTTACTAGGCTGTAGCAAAGTAGAGAGTGGCATAAGTGTCCTGCAAGTGTATGTCATTATAATCCAACGACGTACAGATGTCTTATTTTCTTATCATCTCAAGTATCTTAAATATTTTTTTCAATTTGAATCAGGATGCGTGTTTTGTAATTTCGATAGTAAAGTCTGCGATCGTAAGTCAGGATAAGGCGGTCTTATATATATATATATATATATATATATATATATATAAAGACTACCATATCTTCAAGATATAAGTTGGGAAAATAGATATGAAATATTATAATGACTATCTCTACATTTTTCTTTCTCGAATGATCTTATTTATCGATTTCAGTTTCTCTCTCTCTCTCTCTCTCTCTCTCTCTCTCTCTCTCTTATATATATATATATATATATATATATATGTGTGTGTGTGTGTGTGTGTGTGTGTGTGTGTTTGTGATATTTTACATCTGTTTTTTAAACTGGTATCGTCACACCCACAGATCCCCTAGTCATCATTCCCTTAATCTATCTACCTAGATACACAGATAATAGAGAGAATTTAACCTTTATAAAAGGATAAATGGACATAGTTATGTTGGGTTGCTCGATACAAGACACAAGCAATGATAAGTTAGGGTCAATTTCCTCCGGATAGGAAATAAACTGATCCCAAGTCTATCCAACTCTTGTTTAATTCTTTAAAATTATTCAGAACGCTGATCTAGATTATGGGTAATGTGTTCTCAGACTGTTTGTCTGAATGAGATGTAATCATTTTAAACTGCTAATTCTAATCCTGAGTAAAAACCGTACCAACAAGTCCCATGGAGCCCACTCGTCCAGTTCCATACTCAATAGGTCGAGTCTCGATTTCTCCTCTAATGCCTTACCCTGTAGTAATCTATTTTGACGCTCACCTTTCGTGAGTGCGATGTTTTGCTTACTTTTCAATTAAAGCCTGCAATTCTCTACACTGCAGCCGAGGAGAACGTGATTATTTCAGCATCACCGTCCCACACTAGTGAAACATATAATACTCATGTTCGGCTACATAATACAATGAATTTCTATCTTACTACAGAAATATATCTTAGCTCTACTAGTCTGTTAACCTATGTTCTCTAGTGAAGAGTGACTTATTAAGATTTCTTTACTGTGGCGTGTATCAAAGTGTAGGGAAACTTAAAATAAATTTCACAATTTTCCAAGGGAAAAAACTTGTCTGCATTGAAAATCTGAATTCAAAGTCTTAGATTCTACCCAGGTTTGTACTCTTGCTTCTTGCATATGTGGAAAATACATTGCTATGTTCTTCACCGCAGTAACTTAAAGCGGAAATTTTCTTCGTCAAAATCATATATACCGTTGAAAAATTTGTGGTGCGCTTGATACAATCGTTGAAAAGTTTGAAGGCGAGATGGGTATTTACAGCTGAGGACGACAAAATAATAATGAACGACTATAAACATTATTTGGGTGTGGCAAGTTGGTTGTGATTGTTGAATATATCCTGTGGCCCAAGTTTTCTTATTCATTATCCAATTGTAAGTCATATACTTAAACTATAAGGCATGCTGAGAGTAACTATTATCATCGTACAAAATGGAATCAGTGGCTCATATTCATATCTTAGACGAAGCTGTGTTTCGCTTGGTGCTTATTCCATTTGGAAAGGCATGAATCCATGTATTCACTGAGATCTGGTTCGGTAGAAACTGTATGGTGAAGAGAATATTTTGGAGTTTTAGAGATAGCAAAAAAAAAAAAAAAAAAAAAAAAACTACCGAGAATAAGGATAACTGAATTCAAGCCAGTTATGCTCCGCTTAAAAATTGAGCCTCAGTCACATCCTATTCGTGTCCTTGAGTGATTGCTAAATAAAAAAATCAGCTTAAAATTGGACTTTATGTTGCATCTTGACCGAGTCGGTGCGGTTGAATAAACATATACACACTCACATGTATATAAGATATATGGAAAGATAATTATGGTAAGATATATGCAAGCATGCATCTACTCCCTTTATTATCTCTTTATACCTAACTATAGATCTGGTTTTTTTAGCGTTACTAAGGCTGCAGTCTAGGAGAAGGAAAACTAAATTCTAACTTGCTGTATTCCACTTAAAAAATAACCGTATCATTCTCTGCCATTGCTGGTAGAGTTGGGAAATCGCTTAAGCAAACCGGGATGTTTAGGGCAGACAAGTAAATCCAGAGTGAAAAGATGACTCAAAGCCTCTATTTCCTCTCATTTGAGAAAGGCTATCAGTTCATTTTACCTTAGAATATATGACTGTGATCTTAACTGGTTTTCAAAAATCCTTGCTTTTGGAAAACCAATTCTTAGTTTATTCTCGTACAGATTCAATACTGGACAGACTGAGTGTCGTCAATCAAAATTTCTTCCTTAGAAAGTTTGTCAGTCTTGAATAACTAAGTTCGAAATATTTGCCAACTCTGTTCAGTAATGTCGATTGAAATGCACGCGAACGAGGTTAATATTCTCTCTCTTATATATATATATATATATATATATATATATATATATAAATGATAGTATCTAAAAGTATTTGGTTGGTCATATGGGTAGATATAAGAAAGGAAGGAATACTGTGTTCGCCAATTTTACATATGTAAAAGATAAAACAAAACTGAAGATCAGTTTTTCGGCTATTTAGGTTTCAAGATCCTCACCAAATTAAGTTGTCCTGGTATTACATTTCAGTCCCGTGAAGATCCGAATAGTCACTTGATATCGAGAAACACAGGTCCTCCTGGAAAGTATTGAACAAGCTGCAGACCTCTTTATATATGTCTGCAACATTCTTTCATATATATATATATATATATGTGTGTGTGTGTGTGTGTGTGTGTGTGTGTGTAGTGTGTGTGAAATTATTTCCAAACCATGATAAAAATCTCTCTGAAAAACTTATTTAAAGACCGGTTGTTTATCAGAATCTCCAGAATAAGCGGCAGTTTTCCATTGTCTGATATTTGTATAGATGTATACTGAATTCAATTTCTATTTCTAAGCAATAACTATGACCATCATTGCATCCAACCATGAGATTGAGCTGGAGTTCAAAAATATAAATATTCATTTAGTTAAAGCTAATCGCATATTTCCTCTTCAGTCGAGTAAAGTAAATAAACGATGTACTTATTTTTATGTCTACAATTACTAATGAGCTTTAAATTCTTTTTCAGGAGATTTTTTCTCTTCGAGAAAAGTAATAATGATTGCATTCACCAAACACAATCTGCAATTTTTGTAGCGGTTTTGTAACCAAAATTATTTGTTATGCATTTGAGATTAACGAGACATTCATTTCCATGCGCGTACACACACGTGAGAGTGTGTGTGTATGTGTGTGTGTGTGTGTGTGTGTGTGTGTGTGTGTGTGTGAATATTCATGCTATGAACTGTTGACCTGTATAATTTATAATTTCATAATCGCTGATCAAAAACTTTATTAACAATCACGATTTTCAAACATACATTTTTCTGAAAATTATGGTGTGCAAAACGCTGGCCTTTTTAGTATGTTTGTTTATATGTGAAATTATCTATTTGTTAATATCTATCTAGGCATGTCTGTTCACATCAATCTATCCCTGTTTATTTGCATCTATCACTGATTGACTGTTCACATCTATCTATGCTAGTTGGCTTATACCTATCTTCGCTTGGCTGTTCGTATCTATGCTTGTTTGTTTTTCATATCTATCAATCTTATTTTACTAATATCTGTCGCTGCTTGGCAGTTCATATCTATCAATCTATCTATCTATCTCGATCAATGAGATAAAGATTGCGAGACTTAGATAAAGAGATAGATGCCCATTGTTCTATTTTAGTTCTATTCTTCCAACTAGTTTCGTCACTTCTTCGTCATTCAACTAAACTATCCATCTATCTAGCTGCTGGTGCACCAGACAACTAACCATTAAGGAAAATCAGTAGGCATCAACATTTCACGCTACATAACGATGGCAATGTTCGTCTGATTGCAAGTTCAGTAGTTGATTTGATATTGTATTCAAAGAATACATGAAGTCCGTCTGTCTCTTTGTATAAAAATAGACGCCGCCGATTTGATGTGACTATCAGAGTCTATCTTTACGAATTGCATCTGTCTTGTCAATTAAGCTAAGCATTATTTCAGCTGGACTGATTTTGATTTAACTGCTCTAGGTGTGTGCAATGCAATGGCCGGGTCTGAACCCAGAGAGAAAAATATTTCCTTTTTAAAATAAAAGAATACGTATAACAGAAGAAAAATAAGCTTCTCGGTTATTTCTGTGTTGCGTGAAATGAAAAACATTAGATGGCAGATTATGCAGAGTATTAATAAGTTTGGACAAAAAGAGAAGAAATAACCTTCTTGTATTAATTCATGACAAGACATGAGCTACCTAAATAGACTGAGAAAAAATATCATTTTTAATTCATTATTTACAGTGTAAAAATGGAAAACAAAAGAATCCATTCAAAAAGGTACTCAAATATCATTAATCTTAATTACGACTCCAAAATCTGAATATTATATATATATATATATATATATATATATATATATTTATGCAAAGATATTTATATATGTTTTAACAATACCATCGAAAAAGCATAATGTAACACATTGTCAGACTATTAAACGAATTCTAACCTGTTTTTACTTCTGAGATTATCTTCAATAAAAAAGCGAACAATCTGACATATAATTTTCGTAGAAATGTAAGAAAGAAAAAAAAATATCAGAGCCATGTAAAAAGCGCTTTGACTTACTGAAGAAAACAAATATATACATAACCCATAAACATATAAATAGACACACACGCGTATATATATATATATATATATATATATATATATATATATGTGTGTGTGTGTGTGTGTGTGTGTGTGCATGTATATATATATATATATATATATATATATGTATATATATATGAAAACGAGGTGGTATATATGAGAGATATCGAAACAAACACAGATAAAAACACGTACCCATACACATAAATATACAGAGTTAAATATACACAAAAGTATATATATATATATTATATATATATATATATATACTTTTGTGTATATTTATATATATATATATAATAAGTATAAAAAGACTGAACAAGAAATGGAAGAATAGTGCATTGAATTGCGAGGCATACTCCTCTTTTGAGTGTGTGTCCACCGATCACCGAATAGTCACAGCGAAAATACGGTTAAGCCTACGAAAAAACGACAAACGAACAGCGACCACCAAACACTATAACTGGGCCCTATTAAACAACAAAGATGTAAGAGATAAATACGTATTAGAATTAAGAAACAGATTCGAAACACTACAAGAAAAGACGGAAAAAAGTACACCAAACGACGAATACGAAAATTTCGTCAATGCACACCTTGAGGCAGCAGCAAAATACATTCCAACAAAAATTAAAACTAAATATAGAGTCCCATGGGAAACTTTAGCGGTGAGAGAAAAACGTGCACTAGTGAAAAAGCCTCCAAAAACTATCGAAAAAACCCAACAAACACAAATGCCTTAAAACTAAAAACGGCACAATATCAATTAGCAGGCATATATATAAAGGAACAGACAGAACACATTCAAAATCAGATAGATAAGATTAGAGACTCGGTGGAAGATAGACAATCTAGAATTGCCTGGCAAACAATAAACGAAGTGAGCAGAAGAAAGAACACAGCCAAAGCAAAACTTAAAGCAGCAAACCAACAAGAAAGAATAAAACTGTGGAAACAGCACTTCGAAAACTTACTTGGAAACCCACCAAAAATAACGCATGAACCAATCACCAGAATAATTAGCAAACAATTAGACATTAAACTTGGACCGTTCACACAAGAAGAACTCGACTCAGTTCTCAGAAAAATTAAAAATAGGAAAGCTGCAGGACTGGACGAAATTCCCCCGGATGTATGGAAGACCAGACAATTCGACGACATACTGCTCCGACACTGCAACGCAGTATACAATCAAAATCCGATAGATAGATGGACGAAGGGATGCATACTCCCCTTCCCTAAAAAGGGGGACCTCGGATTAGCCAAAAACTACCGAGGCATAACACTTACATCCATAGCTGCCAAAATCTACAATGCCCTACTACGAAACCGAATAGAACCCAAAATCGACAACATACTTAGAAAAAACCAAAATGGCTTCCGAAAAAATAGATCTACGACCTCACAAATATTAACCATCCGCAGAATCCTTGAAGGTGTACGGGCAAAGAACCTACAAGCGACATTAATATTTGTCGACTTTACCAAGGCTTTCGACTCCATTCACAGAGGAAAGATGGAACAAATCCTACTAGCGTACGGCATACCTAAAGAAACCGTAGCGGCAATAACGATTCTCTATAGAAACACTAAAGTAAAAGTACGATCACCAGATGGAGACACAGAATACTTCGACATTGTAGCAGGAGTACTACAAGGGGACACGCTGGCTCCGTATCTCTTTATCATTTGTCTAGACTACGTACTTAGAACATCGATTGACAAAATCAAAGAGAATGGCTTCGAACTGACGAAGAAAAGAAGCAGAAGATACCCCGCAACAACAATTACCGACGCCGACTACGCCGATGACATAGCGATACTGGCAAATACACCTGACCAAGCCGAAACACTTCTGCATAGTTTGGAACGAGCAGCAGCAAGCATAGGCCTCCATGTTAATGCACACAAAACGGAATATATGTGCTATAACCAAACGGGGGACATCTCCACTCTAGAAGGAACCCCTCTTAAACTAGTAGACAAATTCACGTACCTAGGAAGCAGCGTCGAATCAACCGAAAAGGACATCAAAACGAGGTTAACGAAAGCATGGACAGCTATCAATAGGCTATCGACTATATGGAAATCAGACCTAACCGATAAAATGAAATGCAGTTTCTTCCAGGCAGCGGTCACATCGATACTGCTATATGGATGCACTACATGGACGCTAACAAAACGGCTGGAGAAGAAACTAGATGGCAATTACACAAGAATGCTGCGTGCAATCCTGAACAAGTCCTGGCAGCAACACCCCACAAGACACCAACTGTACGGCCACCTGCCCCGTATCACGAAAAACTATTCAAGTTAGGCGAACCAGACATGCAGGACATTGCTGGAGAAGCAGAGATGAACTTATAAGAGATGTACTCTTATGGATCCCCACACACGGCCGCGCAAAAGCAGGACGACCAGCACGAACGTACATTCAGCAGCTATGTGGGGATACAGGTTGTTGTCCTGAAGACCTACCTAGGGCGATGAACGATAGAGAGGAGTGGCGAGAGAGGGTCAGGGATATCCGTGCTGCCAGCACGATATGATGATGATATATATATATATATATATATATATATCTTGGTATGCGTATGAAAAGTATGTAGAGTTATGCAAATACAAATAAATAAAAACCCGCTGATATACTTATGAGAAGATAAATATGTACACACAAACAAGTATACATGTTTATAAATTCCAATATATAGTCGTATTTAGGTAGCTGTCACTCACCCTTTCTATCTCTCTGTCTCTATCTCTTTCTCTCTCTATATATATATAAGTAAGTA
Source organism: Sepioteuthis lessoniana (assembly GCA_963585895.1). Classification (NCBI taxonomy): domain Eukaryota; kingdom Metazoa; phylum Mollusca; class Cephalopoda; order Myopsida; family Loliginidae; genus Sepioteuthis; species Sepioteuthis lessoniana. Next base: position 39,252,328 of record OY757904.1, on the reverse strand, counting down.
AAGTTAGCGACCATAGTCGAGGGTGACCCGAAGGCTCCCTTTTCGATAGCTACTACACCAAGGTGTAGGGGAGGGCGCTACTCCTTTCCCTGGATTGCTCCACTTTACCCTTGAACCGTACCTTATAATGCTGAGTGTTAAGCAAGGTGGTATCAAGTTCCATTTTTAAAGTCTTTGGTATGACTCGACCTGGGATTGAACCCAGGTCTCCCGGGCCATTGGCGAACACTCTAACCGCTGGGCCAATATATAGAAATATGTCTAAAGACATGTATATACTTAAATATATTCATATATGCAAATATAGATATCCTGACATGCTGTGAGCAAAAATTTCCCTGACCCACTTATGACACTCGTCTCTGTGGTCCATATCTCACGGCATATCTTCTGGTCTATATCCTGTGTCAGTACAGAGTTCTTTTAGATAGGTTCTTGCTAGTCACCCAAAACTTGTTTGTCCGTGTGAAGAAGCTTATTGGAGTACATCACTTATACGTTTGTCCTTTATTCACCTGCATTGTCCTGCATATCTGTTTCGTCTAATTTGGATGATTTTCAAGATGGGTTGACGGTGGCCGAACATCTGTTGCTTTTGTGATGTTGACTCCAGGATTTGTTCAATACAGCTTGTAGCATTTTTGTGCTATTGTCGTCAAACTGTTTTACTATACGCTGTGCCAGCGTCCATGTGGTGCATCCAAATAGTAGTATTGATAGGACCACCGTTTGAAAAAAACAAACTCTTATTTATTTTATCGGATTCATATATAGAACATATAGGAAACTTCTCTAAGGATATATATATATATATATATATATATATATATATATATATAATATGATATTATATTATAAGAGTGTTATTGTCACTAAATTACTTGGTGGGTATGTGTCGAACCAAGTGCAATATAATGTGAAGAGTGCTTAATATATAGGATAAAGCTATTATATAATAATAATGAATAAACTTATCTTAGATTCTATCTTCTTAACTGCCTGATAATTGTTGTTTTGCAAAAATACTTCATGAAACCCAGGGTGGCAGAATAGTTTCCATGGATCAAATATATATGTATATCTAATATATATATATAAATATATAACTCACATACAGGGCGAATGTGTTAGTGACTCCAAAAAAGAAAACTCATCAAACACTTACCGCACATAGATAAATTTATTTCAACGAGTTATACTCCGATTAATTAGATAAATACAGCCATTTTGTGGACAACTAAAAGACCCGTGAATATAAAAAAAGATAAAAAAGATTTTAAAATAATGAACATAAAATATATCAAAAAGACAAAGTTACCGGTCAACTAAGGGTGTTAACAAGCGAAACTTAAGGTAGTGTCTGGTTATATCTTTAAGCTAAATAACCATCCGTATGTTAAAAGTTTAATTCTGGTATCATTTTTCAATTTATTCGTAAATATACGCGCATATGCATATATACAAATACTGATATATATATATATATAAATGAATATATGAAGGAGTAGCGCCCTCCCTTACACCTTGGTGTAGTAGTTATCGAAAAGGGAGCCTTCGGGTTACCCTCGACTATGGTCGCCAACTTTACTTACTTACTTCTATATATATAAATAATATATATATATAAATATGTATATATATATATATATAACACGAAGCCCTGCTACATTGTCTGGAACGAGCCGCTGGAGGCATCAGCCTCCATGTCAATGGACACAAAACGGAATATATATGCTTTAATCAAACGGGTGACATCACCAGACTAAACAGTAGCTCTCTGAAACTAGTGGGCAAGTTCACCTACCTAGGAAGCAGTATCTCATCAACTGAGACAGACATCGACACGCGACTAGCAAAGGTATGGACTGCTAACGATAGACTCTCGGTCATATGGAAGTCAGACCTGACCAATAAAATTAAACGCAGCTTCTTCAAATTAGAGGTCGTGACGATATTGCTATATGGATGAACTACATGGACGCTAACTAAACGTATGGAGAAAAAGTTTGAAAGAAAATGCACAAGAATGATGCTAGCAATATCTAACAAGTCCTGCAGGCAGCACCCCACCAAGAAAAAGCTTTACAGCCACCTACAACCAATCACGAAAACTACCAAAATTAGGCGAAGAAGATATACGGGACACTGCTGGAGAAGTTGGGACGAGCTCATAAGTAATTTACACATATGGACAACTTCACATAGACGAGCATAGGCAGGACGACCAAGTTGAACCTTCATACAGCCGATACGGGATGTAAACCTGAAGACCTCCCGGAAGCAATGAGCAATAAGGAGGGGTGGCGAGACATGGTCAGAGATATCAGTGCTGATAACGTGACATGATATATATATATATATATATATAAATCAATATATATCTATATACGAATAAATCTATATATACCCTAAAAATTATATATATATATATATATATATGTATATATAAATATTAGTAAATGATAAAGTATATATATATATATATATATATATATATATAAAAGAAATTATATATATATATAATTTCATTTATAAATATATTGATGGATAGATAGATAGATAAATGTATATATATACATAAATGAATAAATATATGTACAAATCAATTTGTACATATATATATATATATATATATATATATGAATATATACATACCTATATATACATATATACACACATGGGCATTCATTTATACAATTGCATATACATACACATGAATATGTACATATATTCATATATAAGTATTTCTATGTATACAGAAGCTACCACACACATACCCACAGAAATATATATATATGCATACACCTACTAAACTTGTATATGTCTTTGAACATATACGCTTGCACATATATACACGGATATATATATATATATATATACGCATATATAATATATGTACATTACATATATATATATATATATATATATATATGTACATATATATACGTACATGTACAAATTTATTCATAATAAAACATAGATGTTAGTAGATATACGCATGTACACACACACAGACACATATATATATATATATATGCCCAAATCGGGGAAAACAGAAAGAACAACACGTCAAATAGGAATGGACAACATCGAACTGATTTGATGATAGAAAATAGATTAACATGCCTCAATACAAACTATCAAAAAAGGGAGGGAAAATGATGGACCTACGCAGACGCGAACAATAGTAAAGCACAGATAGACTACGTCTTTATAAACTAGAAATGGAAAAACAGCGCGATGAATTGAGAGGCATACTCCTCTTTCGAGGGTGTCTCCTCCGATCATCGAATAGTTACGGCCAAATTACGACTAAGCCTACGAAAAAACGCCACACAAACAGCGACCACTAAACACTACGACTGGGCCCTACTTAACAACAGAGATATTAGAGATAAATATGTATTAGAATTAAGAAACAGATTCGAGACACTACAAGAGAAGACAGAAAAAGGTACCCCGAATGACGAATATGAGAATTTTGTTGATGCACACCTCGAGGCGGCATCAAGTGTATTCCAACAAAACCTAGAATTAAATATAGAGTCCCATGGGAAACGTTAGCGGTTATAGAAAAATGTGCACTCGGGAAAACTGCCTCCAAAAGCTATCGAAAGAACCCAATAAACACAAATGCCCGTAAACTGGAAAAGGCAAAATATCAATTTGTAGGCATATATCTAAAAGAACAGACGGAATACATACAAAATCAGATAGATAAGATTAGAGACTCGATGGAAGATAGACAATCTAGGATAGCCTGGCAAACAATAAACGAAGTAAGTGTAGCACAGCCAAAGCAAAATTGAAAGCTGCAAACCAACAAGAAAGAATAAAACTGTGGAAACAGCGTTTCGAAAATCTACTAGGAAACCCATCGAAAGTAACAAATGAACCGATCACCAGAATTATCAGTAAGCAATTAGACATTAAACTAGGTCTGTTCACGTCCATGTGTTAGGGACCATAGAAGAACAAAACTTATCTTCTCATCCTTCCTTCTCCAGCAGTGTCCCGCATGTTTGTTCATCTTACATTGAAGGTTTTAAAGATGCGAGATAACTGGCCATACATGTGTTGTCTTGTGGTGTGCTGTTACCAGGATTTGTTATATATAGGTTGTAGCATTCTTGTTCAGTTTACGTCTAGCTTTTTCTCATTGCGTTTTTTCAGCGTCCTTATTTTGCATCAACAGATTAGTATGATAGATCCACGGCTTGGAAGAAATCCTGATTTATTTTATCAGATAGATCAGACTTTCATATAATCAATAATTGTCTACGTCTTCGCTAGGTGAATATTAACATTGCTTTCAGTAGATGAAACACTGCTGCTGGGGTACGTGAACTTGTCTATTTTTTTTTAGAACCGCAATCTTAATTACAGATAGCTCTTTTTCGTTTAAAACACATGTACTCCGTTTTGTTTGCTTACACGCTGAAGTCAATACCGTCTGGTCCCTGACCCAGGACTGTCAAGCCGGGATTCGGCTTGGCTAGGTGTATTTGCAAGAAGCGCTATATCATCTGCATAGTCTACTTCCGTTATAGTTTCTGAGGGATAACGTCTGGTTTTTGGCTTTTTTTTAAGTGTAAACCCTTTTTTTAATAGATCTTACGAAGTTTGAAGTCGGTAGTCGAGGTATGTTATAAACAAATATTGTGCAAAATACCTAGTCGCAGAACTCCGGCAACAATGTCGAAGAAGTTTGTGTCTCCATCCGGTGAGCGAACATTGATTTTCGTGTTTCTATAGACCATCATTTTAACTGTAACCGTTTCTTATGGGAGACAATAAGTGAGAAGTATTTCTCCATCAGCTCTCTGTGCATAGAAGCAAAGGCCTCGAAAAAAAATCTACAAAAAAATGTGTTGCCTCGAGACTTTCCACGAATTCCTATGATTCGATAGATGATTAAAATCTGTGATGTTGTGTATCGATTTCTCTGAAAACCGTTCTGATATCTTTTAGAATTTTCTCAATTTCAGGTTCGATACGGTTCAGCAAAAAAAAAAAAAAAAAAGAAGAAATAAGCATTATAAACATTCATCGCTATAGACGTAAGAGTATGTCATTGAAATTCTTGGTGATTTCGAGGTTACTTTTCTTAGGCAAGTGGAGGATGCAGCCTTTTCTCCATCTAAACACATTAATGGTTATCACTACTTCACTTGGTGAGTTAATGGTGGACCAAGTTTTACGGTATCAAGTAGTGCTCGATATCAATGAGAGAGCTATTATACATATTGACATACATACATACATACATACATACCCAAGCACATATGTATACATATAATTTTTCATGTATTATGTAAGTTAAAACAGGACAATCTTTTTAAGTTAACAATATAATATACATGTCGTGTTTTCGTTTTTGATATGCTATCTTAAATATTTGGAAATTAAACGAACAGTATTTTTCATTTTTGTTTAAATCTCTGGAAATTGGACATTTTTATATTTTATTGTTAACAGTTAAGTTTTTAAAATTTAATGAGTAATTCTGCCTAGCAAGAATTAAAGTGATGTTTCTTCGACACGTTATCAGATCTCCAGACCTTTACACTTAGGTTATACCGGGAAGTTTTTAATAAAAATACAAGACCACCCCCTAAAAATAAATAAGCAATTAATTACTTAAACAAATGAAAGAAAAAGAAAGAGAAAATCAATCTAATCTGATCTTTTTAAAAAATCGAATTTCGAACTAACAAAGAATTATGCAAGGGTCACATTAGCTATACTGTCTAGATCTCTCTCCATGTGTCTTTATCTTTCTTCCTTAACTGAATATTTATCCCATGACTATGATTTGAGAATGTAAGAGAACATGAAAATAAATCGGAATCGTCGATTTATAGGATAACCAAATATAAGCTTAAGAGGTGCTTTGACGTATGAAGAACTCACTGGAATAAGTATCCTGTAAAGAAATCGTACTATTTCGAAGACAAGTCACGTTTCATTCTTACTCATTTCTTCATCAAATTTGGTCGATAATTCTAAATAATGCTTTAGTTCGAGAATCTTTTTTGCAAAGTAGAAAAGTTTATGGCTTTTATCTTTCGTATACTTACATTTGCAGCAACAACAATTTCACTCTGCATAATCTTTACTAAATAAAACTTAGGAACCCTTAACTTCTGCTACTGACTGACATTGCAAGAAGTAAGACTCCTAATAAAGTTTGACTGTTACACTTCAATCAGTATTTCTTTTCGAAAAATCACTAATATTTCAACTTGGTAAAATATATTTTTTTCTACTGGTTTTCTCTTAATTCATAGAATACTGCACAGTTAAACGTTCACTTCATAGTCTTTATCACCAATAAAGTTCACTGGACCTGAAAAGATTCAGCATTATTCATTTTTATCATTTCAATTAAATCCACTCATCGCTGAAACCTAATGGAAAAACTAAAAACAAACCAAAACCCTAACATTAAATAAATATAAAATATCAAAAAGAAAGAATACTAAAATGCAGGTGAATAAATTAGAAATGCGATTGGCTTTAAACGAAGTGGACGTAGCAAGGGGGAGGGGTTACTTAGCACCGAATCAATCAAGACTGATTAGGAATATTTGAAATGCTGGCTTCGTTGAGAATGTCATTTTTCATACTTGAATCGCAATTATAAATCACAGTATCGTCGGAAGTAGTCTGACAGTTTTTAATACATATTTGACATGTGGTAAATCCGTAAACACATTTTCAAAAGCAATAAAACCTAATGAAAACGCCTACTTTCCATTCGGAAAATTCGAGATTACTTTAATTTATAGCAATTTAACAGTTTTTACATCTGGTTTTCCCCTTTTTTTCTTTCTGTTGTTCTTATTTAATTCTTACATCATTTACAAACCCGAAAATATCTTCTCACTTTAGATATTTACGTTTCAATTCTCTTCAACATCTATGATTTTTTTGTTATTGTTGTTTTTACAAAATTTATCGATCAGTTTCAACCATTTATTCTTATGCTTATATTCCTTGAAATTTTCTCTATTAATTTCTAGGTGTTTTTTAGTTAAAATTAAAATCTCCAAGGAGAAATTGTCGCAAAGAGAATAATTTATTTAGCCGTCAAAAAAGGAAGAAGATTTAAATGCGATAAGATCACTTTGGCAAGTCTGTAATATTTTCCAGCATATTAACTATTTTCCTCATTAGCTTTATGGTTCTTCTGTCTGTTTTCATTTTATTTTTGCAATTGTCTTGATTAATGCGTACATTTCGGAACGAAAGATGTGTATTTGAATTATGTTGCACTTGTTATAAAAGAAATACATTGGAATAATTCTAAATTCATGTCTGAAATCAAAATGATATTTTGGAGTAACAGCTTTAAATATTGATTAGGAAATAAGAATAAGCTTACAAACTTGACCGTCAAAAATATCCCTACATGTCCCCGTGAAATACCTGAATCTCTAACATGTCAAGACGTACAAACGTCACTGATATTACTAGCCAATAATTATACTGCTCACTGATTGATTGATTTTAACTGTTTATCAACTCGTTTAGGGCTATTTTATGCTTAGAGGTTAAGGGATTATGTTTATTCTCTGAGGACATTTATATTTTCTTTTCGTTTTTTTTTCTACATTGTCCTATTAAATAGGAACCATTTGTAAACATATCTATAATATAATCATATGTTTTAAAGTAATAATTTCTATTTCATTTGCACACACACACACAGAGTTTCAAATAACCAATTAAGTTGTAAAGTTGGCGACCGGAGTCGAAGGTGACCTGAAGGCTCCCTTTTCGATAGCTACTACACCAAGGTGTAGGGGGGAGCTACTCTTTTCCCTGGATTACTCCACTTTACCCTTGATCCTTACCTTATAATGCTGACTGTTAAGCAAGGTAGCATCAAGTACAATTTTTGGAGTCTTCGGTATGACTCGACCTGGGATTGAACCTAGGTCTCCCGGGCCATTGGCAAACACTAAACCCAGTTATAGCTTCAAGTCACTAAGCTTAATCCAAATAATTTACACAAAAATGGCATCACGTATTCCCATCGGAAAGAATAATTTTTAAACAATCTTTTTTAAACAATTACGTGTAGTTTCGAGTTTGACTTTTGTTTAACGGTATATTAATCTTTGGATAATTTAATGCCAAAAAGAGTTGAATAAGTTTTGGGTTTTATGTGGGTTTTTATGAGTTTTAATATATTTGTCGAGATTTGAGTGAAAAGTTTGATTTGATAAAATTTTGATGAAACTTTTTTTTATCATTTAAGATTAAAGTTTTTGAAAATATCCCTTTCGCTGCTTGTTTGGTAATATTTAAGGCGAGTTCTTTGAAACTGTCACCGTTTAAGAGAATGTGTTCGATTATTAAGGGTGCTTTGAACATTGTGCATATTTTTTTAAGATTGTGTGAATGATGTGGGCATGACCAGAGGGAAGTCTAGAAAGTATCATGTCTTCCTTTCTGTATCTTCCCTAACCTGCCAGCCAATCACCGAAATTATCTTGGAAATGGTGGAGCTTGTGTATTTGATGGTACCATGACTTTTTCCGTTTGTCATATATAGATTCGCTAATTTTTAGGTTAATGTACGAGATTTTTTATTGGAGATGTTTGCCAGTAGAGTTTTTTGCAACTTTATCCTTTCATTTCAGGTATACCAATGTGGCATGGTGAGAATGATGCTATTAATTTTAGAAAGAGTCTTTATTTTGTTTAAGGGTTTTGTGATGAGAGGAGTTGATATGTCTGTTTCGCAGTTCTTGGTGGACTGATTTGTAGTATATGATGAATATGAAGGATTCGTCGTTTGCTATGATGTTCATGGTAAGTTCAATAGCGGTGAATTCAGAATTATAGATCAATAATTCATTTGGGAGAAGTTTTTAGCAATTCTTGGTTTTGGAAAATCGCATCACAGCCAACTTTTATTCCCTGTTTAGACCCATTTGTATCGATGTAGTGATTATCAAGGAAGTTATTTTGAATGTTAAGGAATTTTTCTTAGAAAGTGATGGGATGTATTTGGTTAATTTGGCTTGTTATAGTTTTAATATTGATTGGTTTATGATCTATGGCGTTGCTTTAAGGAGTATTGTATAAAGTATTATCTTGGGTTTGATTTTTATTTTTATTAAAGAGGGTTTGGATTCTTCGGTTAAGAATTTTGATTACCTTTGCTTTATTTTCAAACAGGTTTTGAATTTTATTCCCATGACGCAGTTATAGGCAGGCTTTTGGGGGCATGAGATGATTTTTGTATGTTATTGGAGTGTAAGACATCTTCGAGTACTGAGGGATTTCATTAGTTACTATGTATTAGATTTATTTTGGAAAGGTAGTGAAGTCTCCAGGGTCAATCTAGTGATAGTCGATTTGAAGCTCTGGGAAAGCAGGGCTTTCTAGCTGTTCCATACATGAAGTAGCCATAATAACGTTTTTATCGTTTTAGAGATCAGAAGAATTTTTTTTTGTATTTTTTTTTTTGTATTCCAGTCTGTGTGGGCTATGGCTCTCCGGTATTGGATGGATGCTTTTGATACTCAGTTCTTTGATATGGTTTGTTTTTATGGCATATCAACCAATGTAGGTTATTTAATGCCAAATCCATTTTTATACATATAAACAGTTCTATTTCAAACAATTTAATTTAGCATAAGGACAAAGTTTAAATGTCAAGATTAGTTCTATTTCAAACAAGTTTTTTTTTCTATTTTTACGATAACATTTTCAAACAAGCCTAAGCTCTTTGTTTGCTCTTTGTTAAATGGGTCCATTACTTTCAAATAATTCAGTTTAGCATAAGTACACGGTTGAGTTCTATTTGACCCGTAGATAGGACCCTATCAGGCGCTACCACTCCAGGCCAGAGTGAAAATGGGAGTGATTGCTATGAAGGGGTACTCCGCATTCCCCAAAGCCCAAGATTGTTTAGTGTCATATACAGGACACTTGTTGGTGGGGGCTTACACCTATGCAGAAATACAGTTGGTATATTCCATAACCCCAGCCGACTGGGCAATGTTTGATATGGGGGGATAATAGAAGTGGATATATTTGGTTTTGTTATTCAAGATTTTGAATTCGGTTTCCCAGGTCAATTTTTTTTATATTAGTTCGGTGCATTGTCGTATTTTTCTTTTGTGGTAGCTATATTTTTGGAGCTGTAACAAATAAAGAAGTCGCTGATATATAGTGATCCATTGATTTCTGATGGGGAAGAGAGAGAGAAGTTGCTATCATATTAATTTTAATTATGAAGATTAAAAATAGGTTGCTACACTGAAGTACACCTATTTCTAGTACTTTTGGATTGGAGAATGTGTTTTTTTTACTTGTATTTGGGTTTTATGGCACATCAATCAATGTAGTTTATTTAACGCCAAATCCATTTTTATGCAAATTGTCAGTTCTATTTAAAACAATTCAGTTTAGCATTAGTAGACAGTTTGATTGTCAAAAACATTTCGATTCCAAGCTATTAAGTTTATTCAAACAGTTCTAATGCAGCTAATTCAGTTTAGTAAAAGTACAGTTTTTGTTTACACACAATTAAATGTCAAAACAGTTCTATATTAAACGATTCAGTTTAGCATAAGTAAAAATTCAATGTCAAAAACAGTTCCATTTCAAACAATTCCGTTTAGCATGATCACACAGTTTAAATGTAAGTACAGTTTAATTGTCTAAAACATTTCTATTTCAAGCAATTCAGTTCTAATTAAAAAATTTTTTTTTAAAATCAATTTAAAAAAATTCAGTTTAGCATAAGTATGCAGTTAGTTCTATTTAACCCATAGATGGGGCCCTATCAGGTGCAACCATTCCGGGTCTGAGTGGATCTGGGAGCAATGGCAATGAAGGGGTACTCTGCATTCCCCAAAGCTCCAGCATCACGGGAACCTCACCATCAGATTGTTTAGTGTCATATACAGGACACTCATCTGGGAGGGGTTCTTTGCAGTGGTGTTGTTGGTGTATTCTACAGCCCCATATAAAGGATATAAGGGATACTACATCAGTGTACTCATACTTATGATAGTCAGTTGTATTTTGTTCTTATGATTAAATGGTTTTAAGTATAGTAAAATATTAAATAGTTCTATTTGTCTCATAGATGGAATACTAAAAAGTAGAACCCCTCCGGGTCAAGTTGAACCAAGGAGTAATGGCAATGAAAGGTTACTCCGCATTCTTCAAAGCTCCAGGATTGAAGCCTCGATATGAAATACTAGTTAGTGTCCTATCTAGGACACTCAATGGGAGGGGTATTACTCTTCTGCAGAGATGGAGTCGACGTATTCTACAGCCCCAAACAACTAAAATGTTTAAAACTCGAGCCTCAACACCGGATTTGGTATTATACTCATGGATAACCTACTTTCTGTGTGGGCGTATTACCCACTTGTAGGGGATACATCAATCGTTATCAAATCACACTGATAGCACGGAATTCTGCTGCAAATCATCCTTCCCTTTAACCTTCATTTTTGCCAGATCCGTTTGACGTCATACAGAGCTGATGTATGTAGGTCCTTACTAGTCGCTCAAGTCTGGCACATTTATGTGTCGGAGTCAATAAGAGAACGTTGTTTATGAGTTCATCCTTACTTCTACAGCATTTCCCCGCATATGTTGTTCGTCTGACAAGGATGGTCTGTGCGATGGGAGCTAAGTGGCCGTACATCTGCTTTCTTGTGGAGTGTTGCTTTGAGGATTTATTCAATACTGCACATAGTATACTAGTTAATTTTCTATCTAGCTTTTTTCTCCATGCATTTTGTTAGCGCCAAGTTGGTGGACCCATACAGTAGTATGACAGGGCTCAAAATAAATCTTGTTTTATTTTGTTAGTGAGATCATATTTATATATAATCGATAGCAGTCAATGCTTCTGCTCGATGCTTGTTCGCATTGATTTCAGTCGCTGAGAGATTGATGCCGAGGGATTTGAATTGGTCTACACATTTTAAATGTGTGCCACTTAGAATTGGATTTGCCCCCTTTTTGGGTTAAAACATGCTATGAGCGTCTTTTAATATCAAAAGATAGGAAGGGCATGTTTTTGAATCGAAACCCTCGATCGATATTCAAATTTTAGTGACAAGAAAATGGGTTAGTTGGAAAATGTTCTGTAAAATATATGCTCTTTTCATTTTTAGGTTACAGGCCCATTCACATGCTTAATTTTTTTTCTGAGAAAGCGCAAGTAAACTTTAAAAATTGAAAATATCTATTATGCAACTCTACTCACAGCTTGTATTGTTCGCAGAATAAAGTTGAATGTAAACTTAAGCTTTGGTGTGTGGCTCTGAGATTAAAAAAACAAAACAAAACAAACAAAAACAAACAAAAAAAAACAAAAACAGAAAGCCATACAGCTGGCAAAAAATGAAATCCAAGACGGTTTCTATTCAGATTGACTCTTGTTCCTTTTGGAACAGAAATCTAAAAAAACAGGTAATTAACACCTGGAATCATGGTTTTTCTGAAGAGGTGTTGAAACGAGTTTCTGAGCGATAGAAATAAAAATTAACTCAAAAGTTTCAATTAAATCTTTGTTAATATTGACAAAAACAAAATGAGAATACACAACATCGATGTTTGCAAAAGGTCATAGATTGATTCTTAATGAAATATGATATAAATGTGTCGAATAAGAATTAATCTTTGATAATAATTTTATCTCAGGGAAAATATTGCTACTAGCACAGTATACTTGCAGGTTTGGAGGTTCATCAGTTACTTAATTCCTCTTTCACTCATATTATTCACAACGTCGAGCATAGATTCCTCACAATTTCGGTAGAAGAGGTACTCGGGCTCATTAATGATGTCCTACAGCACTTGTCATATTGCTCATCTGCATTAGTCTTCGTGATTACATAACTGCTTGATATGAGGTTTTCCTAGACGGGTTGACATGCCGTTACAGACAATCAAACAGACAACCGATTCAGAACAGACTCAACATTTGCAGCTTCAGCGTACTTGTTTATCCAGAATTGACCTCATCAGAATATTTGTTCCATCTTTAAGTTCTAAATACTGTTTATGTACGGTACCTGTTGTTTATTAGCGGTAACCCATCTATGTATTGACCAGGCCCATCACTGCTTAACTTCGATGTCCAAGCATGGGACTGTTTTTTATGCCTTATCTATTGGTAAGTTTTAAATGATTTTCTTAATTGAATACAAACATATTAATTCCTAGTGCTCAAATAAAAAATAAACGTCTTATATATAATGAAATGGCATACAAACGCATCACCCAATCCTGGTTAAAAGACCAAATCTAGTGATAATTCTAAGAAAGAATTCTCAGCTAGTGAAATTTGTCGTTCCAGCAAACCATGAATTGAAATAATCGTCAGTGAAGCCGGGCCATGGTGATGACTTTTTTACAAAGATAAAAATCTTTCCTTCAAAAATATCGTTATTTAACGCAGCATTCAAGATCCACCAATTGATCGAGATCAATTTTTGTTGAATTAATCGCTACAATTCATCAGGAAGAAGGTTAAAATGTGACTGCATATTGCCCTTCATATCCTACTTGAATATTCCATTTCACATAACTCGGGTATTATATTATCTTGTTCTCTTTTTCATTTGAATTAACTTCTCTCTCTCTTTCTCTCTCTCTCTCTCTCTCTCTCTCTCTCTCTGTCTTATTCCCACCTATTCTATGAATTCTTTATTCTGACGTCAGTTCTGCTGATAGAGACCATTATCTTTAGCATTTTCTGCACATGCCCCACCATTACCTTGTTCTGAACTGAAATTCTTTTAGCCTCATTCAAGACCTTTCTTTAACCAACACCCCATTCGCTTTCTGACTTTTTGAACCGGCTATGAAACAAGTTAACATGACATGTTAGCAAGTGTATATCAAAGATGCCATGTCAAAAAATGTCATAGAGATATTCAAAGGTGATCTGCTATGAACAAATGCAGTCAATGTTTTCAGGGTTAGCTTTTGGTTAAAACCACCACAACCACCATCACCAGCCAATATGCAAGAAATGCTCATCCACCCATGCTCCCAACAAAGAGGAGACGAAGAAAGATAGAAGAAAAGAAAGGGCGGAACTTTCAATATATCTTAATGGTAAGTCAGAACAAACATTTTTTGTGATGAAATTGACACCTTTGGATGAAAAAAAAAATGGGTAAATTTGCATAAAAGTTAATTCTATCCTTTAATAGTTTTGGCCTTCAGTAAGTGGTACGATTAGAAGAAATTCTGGTATACAATTACATTGAGTAAACTATAAAATCCGAAATATTTCTAAAAATCAATAACCTCAGAATTCTTTTTATGTAACAAAAAATATGTATGTAAAAAAATTACATTGAAATATTTAAAAGATTTTTAAGCTAAAAAAAGAAAACTACACCTTACGATTAAAAAAAAAATATCAGAAATAAAATATTCAATGAATTTTGATAAGCGCTTCAGTGCGAATAACGAAATAAGAAAAAGTAGTATATTGTTTCAGTTTCGGCAAAATAATATTTTCCTTTGTGTATTTACACTCACATTAATCAATACGATGATTTATTCATACAAGTTTTCCTCTAATGAATTCATACCAATTTTAAAAATAATTCCGTGAAATATAACACGGATAATATGAAGAACTAAAAAAAAATACTTACAAAAAGAAGAGGTTCTTAAAATAAATCACCTAGTAACGCAAGCCCTCTACTCTGGGACCAGAGTTCAATTTCAGGATGAGGTTGCTTGCAATTCACATGGTAATTCATCCCTTGAATCTCACTGTTCTCTTTCCAGCTATGGGTAAAGTGTATGGTATACCGGACGTTAATCTTTGTAGGGTAACCTATCAAGAAGAACATTCAATAATTCAAATCAGCTGTAGTGTACTCAACTTGAAATACTACCATTGTGTCGCATTCTGCTCTTCATAAAATGGTTGGGTAAATCGATACATTTTTACATTTTTTTTAATTAGTTGTCATTATATATGGCGTAATAATTCAAGTATTGTTCATTAGTTTATTCGTTCTGTTTATAAAAGTTCAGTTATGTTTTATAAGTGATAAATGAGTGTTTTTCTTTCTTTTATATGTACATTTATGTTTGCTTTTTTTTTTTTCGAGCAAGAAGACCTTTTTTTGTAATAATTAGATCTAGTTTGGTTTGGTTTAAATGCATGTCAATCTCTTATGGCCTATTTAATGCCAGAATTTAGTTCATTTGTAAATAATTGATTAGATAATTACCACCAATATTTGGTTTCGTTTCTTTTATTTGTTTAACGGCATATCAACTCCTAAAGTACAATTTAATGCCTGAAATTTGATTAAATTGTAAATTTTTGATTATAATCATTCCATTACAAACTTTTTATTTATTTTCACTTTTTCGCGAAGAATAATTTATTTGCTTAGCGATATCAAAAGAAATATTCCTATCTAATGCAAATAATTTGCATACAATTATGTGGTATCAAGAAGCTATTTCTTTTTATAACAATTATTTGCTTGCAAAAAATGTACATAGATTTAAGTATCTTATAATCCTTTGTTAACAATTATAGCTTCAAGTAACTATAATTAAATTAAATTATTTACAGTTATATCATTGCTAAATTCTAATCAAATAGTGATAATTTTCAAAGAGATCTATTAAGCCATTCATAAGACACAATCAGGTACTGTCACGTTAGGTCAGAGGACAAGGGATTAACTCAAGAAAAGATATTTCATACCCTTTAGCGCCCTTGAATAAGAGCTTCAACATTAGATGCAATTTTGTGAGATACCTCTTTGGCGGTATAGATCTTCTCACTTTGCACAGGATACAGTCGGTTTATTTTAAGCTCCATCAACAGGACGATTAAAAAACATATTTGAAATACATTTTTGAATAAGGGTTTCAATTTTTCGGCAAAAATTCAAACAAATACTATTTCATTCTGGGTGTCAACAATCTCTGGAAAGTTGAACGAAATGAAAGCCTATTTGATGATAATAATAATCAAAGGTGCTAATTTTTCCCTTGAAACAAGTCTCAGAATTTAACGATATGGTTGTAGATGGAGAACCATTGATCAGCATATTTTAGAAGATCAATTAATCGAAAAACATAAATAGTATTAAACAGATTTAAAAAATCATGTTGGATATTTAAAAAAAAATTTGATATGCCAAAATACTAATTGAATTAATATTAACCCAGAACAAGGTAAATCATTAGATTTTGAAATATTGTACTGAGTCAGTCTCGTGTTAAAAGAACAAACTTGTAAATTGTGAGGGTAAAGAAAAAAAATTAATAAAGTCTTAATAAAAAATACATTTTTTCAAAATTGTTTCCACCTCCACCGAAAATTTAACTTTCGCTGCCTAAATGAATGAATGCAACCCATTAATATGACAATGGTTTATTATTGAGACAAGAAACTCATAAATATTGTATGTTCTGGAAGATGATAAAATACAATTTAAAAAAAGAAGCGTTGCTGAAAGGATGCATTTTTACAGGACGTGTTCCAAATGGCTGCTATTGCGCTGATGGTACATTTGAATTCGTTGAGCGAAGCTGTCAATCACTCTGACGCACTCTTTTTTCGGTATAGGACGAATCATCTGATTAATTGACACTTTGATTTCATCAATGGATTGTAGGTTGTTCTCATACACGTTGTCCTTCAAGAACCCCTAAACATAAAAATCTGGCATGGGGGTTCACATCGCGTTAATGCGGAGACCACTCTGATTCGCGCCGCCTGCTACTCAAACGATCTGGGAATCGATGGTCGAGCCATTCCATCGTGATGTTGGCTGTATGTGGAGTTGCCCTGTCTTGGTGGAACCATTGCGCATCTCTATTCACACCATGACGTTGTCCAAGTATCCATAGAACTTTTTCAGCACATCAATGAAACGCTCCTTTGTGACAATGATTGCTTCCTCGTCTGCGTTTTCAAATAAAAACGGTCCGAGTATTCGATGTTTGGAGATGGCCACCCAGGCCATGTATTTTACAGAGCGCAAGGGTCTCTAAAGCACTTAGTGTGGGGGGTTTGCGCCCCAGTACACACAGTTATTGCTTATGACAAGTTCAGAAAGCCAGCCTGCTTTACTGCTAAACCAATCATCATCAAGAAAGTCATAATCCTCTTCACGTTTGTCCTCGTACCACCGGCTCATCAGTGTTATTTTATGCTTGATCTGGATTCTTTATGGGTACAGCTGAAGATCCTCCTTTAAGATTTTTTGCAATGAAGCTTATGAAAGACCAAGCTCTTGAAAGTCTTTGGGGGAACTTTTTCACACTCTCTCCGACAGAATCCCTCATCACATCCTCATTATTAGGACATCTTGCTGTCAACTTCCTGCAAGATCTGGGATTTTCTGCATTCTTGCTGAGGTTCTTTACTGGCCTTGTTGCTTTAAGTCTGTGTACCCAACGATAAATTTGCTTTTGGTTGTTAAGGTAAACTTCTTGCAAAATTTTGCTTGTACAGTTTTGAATTATTTCCTTTCCAAATAAGTTGTGACGCAAAGTATTTTTCTATTTTTGTCCAAGGCATTGTGATCAAGCATTAATAGTTACTATAGTACAGTATTATTAAGTTTGAAACAAAAAAGAATACAAAAAATATTATTAGTAGAGTTGTACCTGTCACATGGGTCCCATCTATTTTCAGACGCCATGTAAATTGTTCACATATCCCAAGCTCGTTGCTCTAATTTTTTTTCCATTTTTAGATCAGCCAGTTTGGTACTCCCTGAAAATGACCAGCCATAAAATGCTGTTATGTTTTTTGTTTTTTTTTAGATTCCTTTGCGATCATTGGGAACCTTAACATTTTACCATTCTCAGAACACTCGAAATTTGTTCCGCCGCTGTCGTTGTGTAGTCCGAATGTCCTGCGACTACGGAGTTATATTCATTTTTCTTTGCGTTGTTTTAGACGTTTCTAACGTTAACCTGCTGGTGAAGCGAACCGGCCGTTGTTATTCTTCCAGTTTAGTCAGCTTCAGCTTCTAGCATGTGCTTCTGTTTCCGAAGCAGTCCTTTCCAAGGGTTGCTAGTGTGCTACATTTGTTCTTTGTTTGAAACTACCAGGGTGTACAAACGGTTACTGTGGATAATGTACAGCCTTTGTAACTGCTTGGTTAAGATGCGTAACTCCAATAGGATTTGCACCAGCCATACTACTTAAACTTTTATAATTATTATTTATGGTCAAAAGAAAGGAAAAGTAAAAGAAACGTAAAAAGTCAAAATTCGAAATACAATTTTTCTTTGGTTTGAACATGTTCCTCTGGGAAATGTGCAATTATATGATAGACAATGAAGGCTTGTATATAAAATGCCTTTTACTTGCGATTTTATCTTATTTATTTTGTTTAAAGATGTCATTTTCTTATTTCTGTTCAGATGTTATTTCTGGTTATTTAAATCACAATAGAAATAATCAGTAAAAACCATATCCCAATTAAATTTTACAACTCTCAAAAGTAGATATGAAAAAATATTCAAGAGATATTCATAAAAGTGAAAATCTATCAGCTGCTCAAGGAGACGGTAGATGTTAGTTTTCTTTAAAAGTGCAACATGTTTTCTTTTAACTAAGAATTGTTGTCTAAGGAAAACCTATTAAAAGACAGATTCCATGTTTCTTCTATTTTCACTTCATTGTCTGCGTGTCATGATTTTTGTGTTTAAATTTTATGCCTAAGTATTATATTTTGGTTTCAATTTAAATGCTCTAGTATAATGCACATCTGAGCCCAAAGTTCTGAGAATCATTTTTTATATTGATAAAAAAAAAATTGCTAAAAATGTATTTATTATCGATAGGAAAGTACATGTGTCCATATATGTTGGTACAAAATTCGTTACGTTAGTTTTACTTGTTATTTCCGATTTAACCAATAGATTATGTGTGGGGAGGAGTCATCGTAGCGTAGGGACTAACGTGCTGTTGTGCAACTTAGTTGTGTTAGAATTCGAACTCTAGTCGCGCAGTTACGTTCACT
Source organism: Sepioteuthis lessoniana (assembly GCA_963585895.1). Taxonomy (NCBI): domain Eukaryota; kingdom Metazoa; phylum Mollusca; class Cephalopoda; order Myopsida; family Loliginidae; genus Sepioteuthis; species Sepioteuthis lessoniana. The sequence goes on along the minus strand of OY757904.1, from coordinate 39,233,309 downwards.
TTCAGACAAATGTACGAACCCCCTTAATGACACTCCTGATATGGGTCAAATTGTAACACCACTTTTATTCTTCAGGGGTTGCTTTGGCATTAAATATCCCGCAGAGGTTGATATGACATTAATCAAAGAAACCAAATCTATTGACTATTACTCTAATTATTTTCCTCTGGTTAGAATTCGAACAATAAAAATGACGCAAACAAAATCATTCAGTTGACCGACATTCAAAATGCTCGCTAAATGACAAGAAATTAAATTATATTCATTTTGCAACCTGCGTGATAGAAAAGAAAATTTCAAAATTAAATTTATCCAATCATCTTCCTTCAATCCGTCTGTTTATTTGATTACTATAGTTTTATTGTTTAATGGCATATCAACCTTCGTAGGTTATCTAAAGCTCATGCTATTATCATAGAAACCTGATTGGAATATGTGGGTTCGTATACCTTTCCCAAGGGTATTAGTCTGAAATATTTTGACTGGAATTCGAATTCACTATGATGTCAAAGTTCAGTACATTAACTGCAACGCCACCAGGTTTACTTTTTGTTTTTATCTGATGTGTAACAAATGGTTCGAACGAAATGAATTCATGACTAAAATACAAAGATCTAAAAGATTCATGACTTGAAAAAAAAAAGTCAGCCGATTTTATAAAACAAATGACCCTTGTCTCTACTGTTCGGGTGATCATTTATTTTTGCTGTCAAACCATCTGATGTGTCTAAAATTTATCTGTAAATATTTTACAAACACAAACTCAAGGAATTTTTTTTTACGAACTTCCTTTACCGTTGACTCTCTCTCTCTCTTTCTCTCTCTCTCTCTCTCTCTCTCTCAGAATAAGCTCACTGTATCACATGAAAAGAAACACCCCTGACCCCAAAAAATGGATCTCTGGCGTATATGGTGTAACTCTTGATTGTTATTACCCTCTTGTCCATTCTGACCCTGAGTGACAATATTTGTTAGAGTCCTATCTGTTTGAAAATGATTTGAAATAGATAAAGATTTTTTTTTGTTTTACCGTATGCAAAAGAAATCTCTTAAAAAATGTAAATATGAATCATACGATTTTTGCAATTCCCTCTCATCTGGACATAAAATAAATTTTGCATATTTCAATAATTGTATTTTAGAAATAATCCCAGCATATTTTATATCATAAAAAAAAGCTCGGTATATTTCATTTTCTAAAAAATTAGCCCAGTAAGTCTCGTATTCTAAAAAAATACCCCAGTATATATCATCTTCCAAAAATTAACCCAGAACATTTCCTTTTTTAAAAAATATAGCTCAGTAAACTTTATATTTTGAAAAAATAGCCCCGTATTATTCATATTCTAAAAAAGATTAGCCCAGTATATTTCATATTCTGAAAAATTTGCCCACCACATTCATTATTTTAAAAAAAATATCCCAGTATATTTCATATTAAAAAAAAAATATCCACCCAGTAAATTTTGTATTAAAAAAAGGAAGTGTATTATATTTCATATTATATCATATCTTTTAAAAATATTTTTGCTTGGTATTATGCGGTACTGTTTTCTACAAGAAACAACTGTCTGAAATCATTCAATAAATATCCATAGAGGTTAAAGCAACGTTTCCAGCTATTGTAAAATAAATCCTTTTAAAGGGACACAAACTACAAATAAGTAATGGCAGGGGATTCTTTGCAGATGATATTGCACAGAATTTTTTTCTGTTATGTTTGTGTCTATTTTCCGGCCCAAATTCCAAATGCTAATTTCTCAGAGATTAAATTCTCCACTTGAGTGCAACTCAAGATTCCTACCTACTTTGTTTAGTCTTATGGTTGTTTGCTTTTTTTAATGGCATATAAATCTTCATGGGTTATCTAATGTCAAAGCCATCCTTATAGAAAAACAGTGATGATATTTATCGCATATCTAGACGGGTCAATGTGTTCATACCTTTCCTGGGGGTTGTCCTCGTGGTGTAATGGTTAAAGCGATGGACTGCGGAATCGTAGTACGCGAGTTCGTACTCCAGTCGCGCTATTACGTTCACTTTCTGGCAAATACCCTTGGGAAAGGTGTGAACCCCCTTATCCTCCCAGCTATGGGTTAAATAGTACCACTTCTGTTCTTCTAGGAGAATGGCTTTGGTGTTAAATAACCAACAAAGGTTGATATACCATTAAACAAAGAAACCAAACCAAACCAATACGTTTCCTAATACAGTATTTTAGCCATTACACCATGTAAACTTCCTGTGTCTAGTCGTACGTTATTTAAACGAAGATTAGTAAATATGAGGTGATGGTATAAAAAACCCATCCTAACCAAGAGGTTTATTTTTGAATTCATGATGAATTCAGTGAACTTTTTCATTTAGAGAAACGATGCACCAAAGTGTTGAACTGCATGATAAATAAGTTGAATTGCAATTATTGTAATGACTATAGATCATTCCAGGGCACCTCGGGTGGTGTAATGGTTAGCATGTTAGACTAGCAAACCTACACGAGTGAGTTCGATTCTTATTGGGTGCCCCATTCATGCGGCATTGTGCTACATCTAAGCAAAAAGCTAAGTAAATTAAATTACAATAGATCATTCCTTACTTGTAACGCCGAGAACATTTAAATATACTCTATTATGTTTATCACACTGGTGACAGACAAGATTGAAATCAAGTAAATTTCAAGGCACTTTGAAAGTTGAAGCTGCACATAAAAGTAGTACCCATTTCATTGTTCTGCGTATTAAAATAAACTAAATAGATAAGCTTAATAAATGTGTGCACAATAGCTAAATAAATATATGATGACAAGCAAAAAAATACTTCTCCTCTATTTTACAAACCTGAAAAGAAGAATATATCTTTGTTCATACTTGTCTTTAATTGGAATCATTTTGAGATGAGGCTTCTTAATCTGAGAATTAATTTTTATTTATTGCGGACTTTTTGTCCTCATCTTGGTAGTTTTTTGTGTTGTTTCTTCTTTCACTACGTTTCGGCCAAATTTCACCTCTGGCCTTCTTCAGGTTATTTACCGCGACCTCGGATAGGAATGCTGAGTCTTGTAACCGTATCCCCAGTAATTACTGCCTTCCATAGTTGTTGTCTATCGCACCACGTTTTTGACCAAGTAAACCTCTGGCCGGCTTGGGTAGGATTTGAAACCGCTATCTTCTGACAATGCTCCCCTGGAACTGTAGAGACTCAACGCCTCTATCCGCTGTGCCACGGGCCCCGATCAAGGATGGATTTTTGGGTCATATAAATCCTTATCTGGTCTTCCAGAGTCGGGTCCGTACCGAATTTTTGTACTTGTCTTTAATTGGAATTGCGATAGACAAAAGCTGCTAAATTGATATGTCGAGGAACAGGTAAACTTTGAAAGCCACTCAAACCATCTCTTTTTTCTCAGTCGAATAAAACAGAGAAACTGCGAGGACTTTGGTTCCCTTTGTTATTTTCTTATGTAACATAACAGAACAAAATAGACATTTGTACTACCACGTGCTCAAACATTTTAATGGCCTTATCGTTATGTCTATAGAAGTAGTCAACCCTGTTGTTAAACTGCCGTGAGAAAAGTTGACGAACACAGGAAACCTTGTCTTCATTCACAAACACAAAGGTTTTATTCACGACTACAATTTGTAAGCAGGTCGCCGGTAGAAAGAAAGAGAGTATGAAAACTGAGTCGACTGCATTTGCTGGGAAAAAAAAACAGCATGTCATGAGGAGAAAATGAGAGAAGACACAGACTTTGAATATTCTTCCAGTATTTTCTTTTTGTTCTAACGCGTTTGTTCGCATGTTTTGTTTTCTTGGGTTTGCGTCTAGTGCAGGGCACCTTTCTTGGAGCTCATCCCAAAATGGGGGATCCGTTATTTTTCGTCTATCTTTACATCTTTCTGGCTGTTCAACTGACATTCTTTATCTACTCACGTCTTTTAGCCAACTCCTTCAAAATAAAGTCATTCTCTAAGTTACATCTGGTGTTGAAAGAAGGACCATATCCGTTTCCAGTGTTCCACACCTTACCACATTTTGTACTTCAGGTATTTTCTCATCATCCTCGTCATCATGTCGTGCTGATAGCACGGATATCCCTGGCCCTCTCTCGCCACTTTTCCCTATCGTTCATCGCCTCAGGCAGGTCTTGTGGACAACATCCTGTATTCTCACATAGTTGCTGAATGTATGTTCGTGCTGGTCGTCCTGCTTTTGCATGGCCATGTGTGGGGGTCCATAAGAGTACATCACTTATGAGTTCGTACCTGCTTCTCCAGCAGTGTCCTGCATGTTTGGTTCGTCTAACTTGAATAGTTTTCGTGATAGGAGGCAGGTGGCCATACAGTTGGTGTCTTGTGGGGTGTTGCCGCCAGGACTTGTTCAAGATTGTGCACCCATATAGCAGTATCGATGTGACCGCTGCCTAGAAGAAACTGCGTTTCATTTTATCGGTTAGGTCTGATTTCCATATAATCGATAGCCCATTGATAGCTGTCCATGCTTTCGTTAACCTCGTGTCGATGTCCTTTTCGGTTGATGCGACGCTGCTTCCTAGGTAAGTGAATTTGTCTACTAGTTTAAGAGGGGTTCTGTCTAGAGTGGAGATGTCCCCCGTTTGATTATAGCACATATATTCCGTTTTGTGTGCATTGACATAGAGGCCTATGCCTGCGGCTGCTCGTTCCAAACTATGCAGTAGTGTTTCGGCTTGGTTGGGTGTATTTGCCAGTATCGCTATGTCATCGGCGCAGTCGGCGTCGGTTTCTAGAAATTCTTAATTAACGTAGTCACTCACTCGTGACTGGCTGACCCGCAAGTACCTTAACTCAGGTAACTCAGAGCTTAACAGACCGCTACCATGGACTATCCCTGCCCTTTTTCTTCTTATTTTTCTTCTCTCTTTCTCTCTCTCTCCTTCCCCATAAATTAGCCTCTCTTTCTCTTTATAACCTGGACCAATCATATCCCGTTAAACTTATAGTGTTTCACCCGAGCGTTTGCTGTCTTTTCTTTGAAAATTTCGTCTCATTTTTGCAGTATATTATATATTTCTTTCCCTTTTTAATTTCCTCGAGTAGATCACAGAACACCAGTCACATCATTCAGTATTAGTGTATTAACTCAACCCCACCGTAACGAACAGGATGTAACACAAAATCTTTTTTTTTCAATGTTTTCCTTCTCCTTAAATAGTTGCCTTAAAAATTCTAAAAAAATAATCTGCTCTAGTATTTACCTATTACTTCGCCTGAACACATCCAAGTCTTTTCGTAGATCTTTAGCACAAGGGAAATCAAAGACAACGTCGTCCAAGTTCTGAAGTCGAGCCGCCGACTCCATTTCCTACAATGAAAACCATTATGCTAAGCGCGCCTCTCATTATCAATGTATCGTGTTTGATATGTTAGCATGAAAACAAAGCGGATGGAATCTTTCCGTGAGCACTTTTATGTCAGTAAAAATTTTAGTTCATGGTGATATGATTAGCCAATTGCTTAGCTTGTGTTGTTCAAATTTCCCTTTGATAACAGATGTAGTAGATCTTGAATTGTTGAAGTTTTCTTTCGCTCTGGTTTTCATATGTAGTTAAAGGTGACACTTCCGCAATCATTTTGTGAGAATTTCTCATATATGACTTCATTAATTGATTATTTCACAATTTTTTCTGTGGAGGCAGTGGGTCTAATTTTTCTTTCCCTCTTTGATAATTCATATTTAGTTGTTTTTTCCTGGGAAAATGAGTAGGAGTGATGATTAAAAAACACTGTTAACGGTTTCTAAAGACCAACTAATAAAGTATACTTCCGAGGAAGGTTTAAAAAAGTATATGTATTGACAAATCATTTGGTTAAAAACATACATGAAAACTACATTCCAAATATATGAGACTAGACGGGTCATGAAGACATTGGGTTCCTGATATCACTAACAATAGGATTGTTTTTTTTTTCTTTTTGGTGGAGGAAGTGAACATTTTTAAATAGAATTTCATAATTATTCCCGTAATAGCACTTTGGATAAATCATTCAGCGTAGATGATATCACATGAAAGTATCAAACAGCTTTAAATTGGACTGGAAATTGCGTTATTTTGTTTTGCGCATTTTTATGGTATTGTTTTAATAAAAGCTACATTTACATGTGCCATTTTTGCTTAGTTATATATATATATATATATATATATATATATATATGACTCCCAACAGGCAGGATTTGATACAAGTCCTCTTTTTATAGAGGGCGTTTAGGGGAGAGGCAGGTCAGACAAGAGCCGAGACACGTGCGTTGCTGGTTATGGGATCACTTGGTGCAATGTGAACTATGTTAGCCATTGCTAAGTCTCCCGGCACGAAGCCAAGTCACCTTCCTGATCATAAATTCATTAGACGCGAAGGTCTAGTGCAATTCAAATCTATGTTTGTTATTGCTCATGAATCTATGCTTGTCCCAGTACGTATGCCAGGTGGCCTGGTGCAAAACCTGAACAGCAAATTAATTGTGTTGGCCTTAGCTTATATATATATATATATATATATATATGATTAGAATGTACTTACAGAAGCATTTTATATAAGTAAAATGATTACAGTTCTCTATTTACGAAAATTCAGAGAAATACATTTCAAAGTATTTCATAAGATGATAAAACCCGGATAAAAACTCGTGTCTTAGAGTTCCACGTTGTCGTTCCACTGGTGAGTATCTAATCGACACATCTAACCTTAATACGACCAGTCAAATAATAACTCTCCTAAAGATCATCAACTTAAAAAGAGTCGTAAATTTTTATTCCGTTTTTATTAGTATCCTGTTTTATACTTAAAAAAATGTGATTATGTACGAGTTTTAAAATAGTATTATGTAAATACTTTATTTTTAACTGCAGTATACATAGCAAATCTTTGGTTGACAGTGTTGTAAAAGCTTTCCACCCACTTGGAAAACTAGAAAGTATCTGACTGAACACTTCAGGCCTTTTGAACCAGTTTTTCACACGCTTGTTTGCACAACTGTTTACCCGTTCAATATCCACGAAGACAATCTTTGAATAAAGTCAATTGGTTTTCTCAAAATCGCCGATCTATGGCCGTTACCAAAAATTCAGTTATGGACTGGTCGCTTCTACAACGTCGGAATGAGAAACGGGAAAACTGACCCCATTCAGAACAAGTCAATTTTCTTTCTTAAATGTTTTCTGGCTGTACTTCTGAATCGGCAAGTGTCTTCATGGCTAACTTTTCTAATTCAATTGACAGTCTCTGAAGGTAATCAAGGAGACCTGTAAATTCAAAGCATTCAAGCAGGAAATTGCCCACAATATCTACTGTTGACCTGGTGACAGAACCTTCTACGAGGAAACTGTTTCAGGGTCGGGCATACAATAAAAGAAAATATTGAAAAGAAATGATTTTATGTACGTAAAAAGAAACCAGATGTTTGCAAATGGAAAGGTCTTAAAAGTCAACTCTGGAAAACGCATTTCAAAAACATGATTAATAAAACAGTCATGAAAGCCCAACTAAGGATACGGCACCTCGGCTCTGAATAGTTTGTCGAGTTTTTACGAGTTATATTCGTGGACATCTTTCTTTCTTTCTTTTTCTAATTAGATATAGTGTGTCACAGAGTAATATGCTGTTGTTTGCAAACATTGATATTTAAGCCACAGCTAAATGGGAAAAAAATTGGAAACTACTCTTATAGATCAATTAATATTTAGTTGGGTGACCTATGGTCTTGTTTCAATCAAATAATATTAGATTATCACTTAAGATTCTAAAACAGTAGGAATCAAGTTTTACAAAAAAAAAAAAAATGATGGATTGATTATGACGGCCATTCAATCTGTCTTGGCTCATTTTAAATCGAGAGGTTAGGAAATCGCCTTCATTGTACCTTCATTTTGAAATTTTTTGTGTCGTTGTTTCTTAAGGTTTTTTTTTTCTCTGTAAAGAACCATTCGAATAATTTTCAAACATATCAAGTTGACCCAGAGATGGGATTTTAGCAGGTACTACCACTCTGAGTTAGAGTGGACCTCGGAGAAATCACAATGAAGAGTAACTCCATAGTCTCAAGATCTCGAGTATCACCATCAGATGCAGTTTAGTGTCATACCAAGAACACCCTTGCATGGGGTGCAGTCATCCTATTTTTAGCCCAGCCAAAAAATCTACTAATTCGGGAGTTGGATCCTTACGTGCTGTCCCATAAATTCAGTATTGGTCCAAACCAAAACTCTGCTTCGCCTTGACCGAAATCTAACTAAGCTGGCTATCGTTTGTGAGTTGATTCTAACTGAGTATCGCTTATTTTTGCTATCGTGAAAAATCAGATAGACTTTGTAAATGTCTGTAACACAATATGCAACAAAGGAGCTTTGTTATTTTTAATTGAAATATTTTGCTATTTCTTCTACCTATAAGTATCAGTCAGCACTATTCAATCATTTAAGACGTCAAGCATATCATTTTTTAAAAGGCGTTAGTTAGTTCCTTTCTGAGAAATGAAGGTAGCTGATAAAGAATAAATTGGTTATTTTAGAAATTCACCATGTAAGTTTGGTTGTCTGTAAGAAATAATAAAAACGGCAACTCATTAAATCAGCGCCAATGTTATTAGTAAAATCAATAACGACTAAAAGTCATCACTTGTCTTTCTAACTGACTTGTTGACAAGTGAAGTGCCAAAGTTGTCAAGGTTATGAGAGAATTCTCTTACAAGTTTCTATGCTGACTGGAACTTTTTATAAAACGTCTGAACACTATTAGAAATAAATTTTGACAGAAAGGAAGTTAATAATTTTTTTTTCAACTTCTCGGTCGATTGGAGAATTTTAAATCGGTCAGTTTAGCTCATACTTTTTAAATTATTTTCCATAATAACATCTATTCTTAAGTAAGTAAAAGTCACTGTTACTTTATACAATGCAAAGTATTTCTACAGAAAATTGAGATAAGTTTAGATGTTTGAACTAATTGGGTATTGGAATATTGAAAAATACATAAGTATGTATGTATGATGATGATGTATAATAAGACATTTTCTAAAATATCTTTCTTAAAAAAACTGTGCGTATTTTGGGCTGCAGTGACCTGCTGAGTGGAGTAAGTAAAAAGATGAAAACTATATGAGAACTAAAAATCAAAAAGGCTAGATTTAAAAAGAAATGCAATATTAGTGAAAGTAAAGATTGTACGTAATAGTCATAAGTAGTATCTAATTAGTTAATAAAGACATTAGGTTTATAATTGCTAAAATTGACTCTGAATTGTCCAGTAGAACTCATGGCGTAACAGATATAGGAGGTTGGTTAAAGAGCTGAGATTGCAGGTTCAATCCTAACTACAAGTAAATAACAAAGAATACTTAGCATAACAATTGAATCCGGTTATGGTTAACGTAATTAGAACAATCTACCCAGCTTGGATTAAATAAAGGGTTCAGTTCCGTGTCGGCTCCAGAGTTTGACATAAAACACCGAAGGAAGGCCGAAGGACGCATTGGCTGAAACATTGTGAATAAAACAATAAAGATGAAGACAATAATCCGAATACAATAAATAATAATAATTATTAATTTTATCTTAGAAATTTAGACATATGAAATATTTTCTAATTCTTCGCTTTTTTTTTCTATAGAAATGTATATCAATCGAACGCAAACAATTACATTATGAATATTGTTGCATGTCCCTCACTGTTGAATTAAAACACCAGTTGTAACTGCCATGTGAACGATAAGTAAAAGGCAAAAGAAAATGACCTGATTCAAAGATAATTTGACTTATTTCTCTTATAGGACTTAACACTCCTATAAATTATTTTGGGCGGTATGCCACTTGTTCCCACAAAGATGGCGGACGCTCAATGTTCAGTCTCGGGAAACCATTGGCCAGGAGGACAACGTGATATGCTTACAACTACGTCGGCGCGCGTAAATTCAAGTCCTGCGTTTTTGAGCCACCTACAAGACGGTATTTTCTATAAATACGTCGTCTTCAAGCACCCTCTTTCTCTCTTTGACCAAATTTCTCCGCAGCAGCAACACCATGAATGGGCCTCACAGACATTCATATACAACGACTATGAGACACTTTCCCGTCTAACCATAGATAAAGGACATTTTAAACTTGCAATTCTTTTTGTAGCTTAGTTGTGTTACACACACACACACAAGCTCACACATATATACACACTATTATTTTGTTAGAAGAGTTAGTAATGTTTTTATGTATTAATGTAAGTTTTGTTATTATAGTATATAAATTTGTTTTGTTCGTTCGCCTTGTTTTATATGTTCATTTTGTCAACGCCGTTTTACAACCATTATTTGTTTCATATCTTTTACTCATTTGTTGCATATCTTCACTCATTTATTTCACTGGCCTTATTCATTCATTTGTTTTATCCATGTGCTTATCCTACCTTAATTCTATACTATGCCTATTTACTTTTATTCAAACTAAAACATGAAACTTGTGGGGAATATTCAACCTTATTCGATAGACTTAAAATCAACGTTAAATAGTCAGGGACCACAAAATTCATTCACATTCTCCTACACTCTTAAGATTCCGGAGAGAGATATGCGATCAAATGGGAGCGTACTAATCATTTAGTAGATATATTTACTGGATGCATTCTTTCAAGACCCCAACCCAATTAGGATATACTGGAACGAGATCTTAGTGCCAGACATTAAATGGGTACATAACACGAGCTTGATTGATGTCTTCTTGGTCTACTAAATCAACTAAAATATCTTAGCCACATCACACGTGAAACCGCGTCATCTCAGAGCCTTCAGTATCACCCTTCCTTGTTTTCTTCTCACAATCAAACCAATATACTGCTGGTGGCGATTGTGCTGTAAGTGTTATCATTGTAAAGAATGGAAACAGCGACTCGAGTTCCAATCCAGAACTAGATTGTTCGCATTTCACATTGCCCTAATAACTTTCGGAAATTATGACTAACTATTGTGTCAACAGTAGGATAAACTAAGCACTTTAACCTAGGTATGGCAACAGGTCTAGGAGAAGAAAAAACACGTTCAAATCCGTTAAATTCCGCTAAGAATATGACTTTGTATCAAATCCTGCTCATGTGGAAGGATTGGTAATTACAAAAATCCTGATCGTACCTTCATATAAGTCATGAGTTTGACCCTCAGGAATGCATCTTTACAATATGATAAACTTTAATTTCGGAAATATCTATACATATGTCCTCATAATGCCACTAAAACTATCAGTATTTCCTAATTAAGGACATTTCAAACTTATGGATATTCAATGTATAATGCACAAATTGACCAAGGTTACAGGAACAAATTTTAGAGTAAAACTCAAAATCCAGTTTTTATTACATTCCTTCACACGAACAGAATAATAGAGTTTGTTTATGCAGAAAAGAAGGGAAACGAAGAAGGAACGTAGTTGTAGACTCAACGGCACACACTTTGCCTCGGGATAAAAAAAAAAAAAAACTTTTAAAAAGTCAGGGCAGATGCACATGGCACATTATTTAACTTGTTTAACTACTACCGAAATAAGAAAACTAACAATATCAAAGAATTCAATAAATACGATCCATGATTCATGAAAAATTGTAATAACAATAAAAAAAGAAAGCTGCTCTATATTCTTAATCCAGTGGAAGTAAAAGGAGCAAAATCGAACACGATATACAAAAAGGTATTAATTTACGAGAATGAGTTATATTAGGGGGAAAAAAAATTATTT
>OY757904.1:39199063-39216563 GCA_963585895.1 Sepioteuthis lessoniana | reverse complement strand
TCCTTTATATATACGCCTGCTAACTGATATTGTGCCGTTTTTAGTTTTAAGGCATTTGTGTTTGTTGTTTTTTTTCGATAGTTTTTGGAGGCTGTTTTCACTAGTGCACGTTTTCTCTCACCGCTAAAGTTTCCCAAGGGACTCTATATTTAGTTTTGAGTTTCGCTGGAATGCATTTCGCTGCTGCCTCGAGGTGTGCATTGACGAAATTTTCATATTCGTCGTTTGGTGTACTTTTTCCGTCTTTTCTTGTAGTGTTTCGAATCTGTTTCTTAATTCTAATACGTATTTATCTCTTATATCTCTGTTGTTCAATAGGGCCCAGATATCTTCTAATGAATTGAGCACTCAGGTAACCGATAGCACATAATATAAACAAACGAAAGCTAATACAAAAAGCGATATAAATCACCGAAATAGCTGAGTGGCAAGATATTAAGTCTAGCGTAAAGTTAGGCAGGTTTCCATCTCAGCTTGAATCGCCATGCGTGTATAGCCATTAAAGTGATGTGATACACCGAAACAGTCATTGGATGACAATATATATATATATATATATATATATATTCAAATTTGATACGAAATTATATATATATATATATATATATATATGAGAAATACCCAGACATATATATTTAAGTACACGTATATATATATATATATATATACATATGTTATATATATATATATATATATATGTGTGTGTGTGTGTGTGTGTGTGTGTGTGTGTGCATGCATACACATATTCTATTATCTATTGTTTTCATTAATTTAACCCATTGTTCTCTGTGCAAGCGAATGGTTGAATTTGAATAGAATATCCTATGTTTGAACCATTCTTGTATTCATTTCATTAACAAACGAAAAAGATTAACAAACCAGCTCTTTATCTTAATTTTTTTTTTAAATTTCCAAACCCTTCTTATATACATATATATATATAAAGAGAGATAGAGAGGGATAAACCTGTATGTAAATATATTTTGACTTTAAGTATCTTACAAGTGCTGAAATGCCATGAAATACAATCATCCAACTAAGTACACACACACACACACACACACACACACACACAATATATATATATATATATATATATATATATAATCTGAGTTCGTATGATTGCAAAAATAAACATACAAACAAATATGCATGGATATATCTATATGTGTGGATATACATAGACACCCGCACATAGACTTACACAAACATATGGGGTTACTGCCACCTTTTGTGTCTGGCAATTAAACGCTAATAGCTCCCCACCTCCCTCACACTAGGCCCAGTTAGATTTCATCAGCTACTGACGCCCGTGAATGTGTATTTATTTCTAAAAAGAAATAAATAATCTATGCGGCTCGTCTCATCAGTATTTCTTTAGTTAGTCAATTTTCTTAATTTTTCTACTTAGGTTTCGTTCGAATAACATTAGCATCTTACTCGCTCTCCCTGCTTGCCTTTGGCAACCATGAAGGACCTACCTCTAATGGGTTTCCGAAATAGTTTCCAGGTCATTTTGGGGGTCTCCCCAGAACCTTCTGACGGTCGACAGAAGGAAGCATCACAGCCCACTAAGAAAGCCTTCCTAGTAAAGCCGAAAGAACGAGCGGCCAATGACGAAAGCGCTAATTGACCAACTCTTCCAGTCTCTTCACCAGGAAAAAACCTTGAAACAGCTCCTTCGGTCAGTCTTATTTTACTAGGACAACAACGACGGAAAATGCAACACTAGCCTCCTGGAAAGTCTGTCAGAAAAGTCCAGAGGAATATGATGGGGCGGGCAAGTATGCCCATATTTCCAAGGCAATGTTATCTTGTCCATCTCTGAAATATCCGAAGCCTTTGGTCCCCGCATTATCTAGCTCGTTGTCGTGGACATCAAAACGATGAGAGCTGCATTACAAGAAAGTTCTTCTGGATCCAGCCGGAGTACATGGGTACACAGCGCATCCGTGTAATACTTTGTAATGTCCTAGCGAACCTTCCAGAATTGGTGGCCAACTTCTTAAGTGCTTACGGCCGAGAGATGGCAAAACTTCGTGCCACTGTTGGGATAGCACACGGGGATTATGCATTCTGGCTGTGTCTCAACAGGGAAGGCTTCCAAGCCATCCCAGATACACTATACTTCCGGGATAGGCAAATGATGGTAGTAGGGAAGGGCAGATGGCCGCGCTGTTGGAACTGTAAGCAGATCGGCCACCTTGCAAAAGTCTGTCCTCAAAAAAGCAACAGATACTACACATCACCCTAAGAAGCAGAGGACAACACCACCAACGCGACTCCAGAAGCTGAAAACACAAACACAGACAACGAATGTCACTCGGAGAAGGAGACGCAAGTCACTCGGAGAAGGAGAAAAAAAGGGGGAAGGCTCACCAAATCCTCCGGTGAAACCCAACACGCTCGAGCCAAAGGAAACTGCGCCAACATCTCCCCAAAATCCACCACCTTCTCCAGTGACCCAAAAGACCCTTTTAACAGACCCCTTCGACAGCAACACAAAAGACTCCTCCAGTAGCAGCATCCCGGAAAGTCACATCACCCAGACCAAAGGACATCCAGACCCCCAAGGAACTCTTATGGACACATCACAGAACCTAAAGAGAAGAAGGGACAGTGGAGAAGGCCAGGTGAAAAAACTCTGAGCGTTCAAGGCCCAAACCACTCCTAAATCCCGGCAAGAACAATCCCAACAATCCCGCAACCAAGAACAACACCCCAATCAACAAGTCTCCCACAGCCCAAACTCATCCAACCCATCTAACAAGCCCTTCTCTTGTTCCACCTGAGCCTTTCTACTATCTCTCTCTGTTATATAATAGCCGAGGGATTTCGGTTCATGCCTTTGAGTTTAGTTTGGCTGAGAACCTTTCGGCTTGGCGCATGGGTTAGTTGGGTGCAACATTGAGGCAGGTGTTAACGCGGGTGCGCGCGAGCGGATGGAGGTGTCACTCAGATGTCATAATAGTCCGAGACGAAACGAGGTGACAGGGTGCGGGTGACGTCACGCACCGGAAGCGGGCGGAGGTTTTGTGAGAATCTGAAAAAGTTACAGAGTTGAGAATTAGACGCCAAACGAGAAGGATCGACTTTTGGAGCTCGCAGGCACGAGGCGAACTTGAATAAGACAGCGTAGAAGATTGTGTCTCTCCTCCTAATGTCGAAACCTTTAACTCAAAGTTAATAAAAAGGTTTCGTACCTGAACAAGAAGTCGTTACGTGTTTTAGAATTCCGAGATTCCTATGTTCTTTATATGCTCTATCGTTATGAACATTATATGTCCATTTCGCACTTAGCGTTAATTGTGAATATGGTACATCTCCCCTCTCCCTATCTCCCCCTGAACTATCTCACAGTCCTCAAACCGGAACACAATTGGATGACAGGTTGCAACGCAGCCAAGCCAAAGACACTGAAAACCGGCGCAGAAGACAATCGGTCTCGCCAATAGAAAATAAGGACCCCATACAGGTAGCAGTGGATCGGTGTTCTTCGGATTGGTTGGCCATTTGGGATTTTCAGCTCCGGAAGGCGCTCAAGCTACTGGTGGATCGGAAAGAATCAAAAAGAAAAAGGTTCCGATCCTTTCAACTTTAGGGGTGCACCCATGGTAACAACCATCGTCCGCTCAGCTGGCAACCGAACCCAGCGTGTATGGAAATTCAAGGAGGAGGTTTGCCAAACTTAGGTTGACGTGAGGCTGGCGGAGTTGGGGCACCCATCCTTGAAAAAAATGTTTACATATTGCCCGTGAAGGGCCCCGGTTTATGTTCACTCTTCATTTTACAGAGCTTTAAAGGTGCTGTTTCCAATGGATGTTGGAGGAGTGTCCAAGTATGATCGAGTTACCACTGAACTCGACAAAGGCTCCCTGAGACAGGCCGTTGGCATCCTCACCTCACCATCGCGGACACTGAGTAGGTAATTGGGTCCGAATGACCTTAAACGTTGCCATAATATAAAAAAAACATAAAAAATGAAAACCTACAGAACAGCGAAAAAAGAGACAATTCTTCGACCTTTTCCAGATCATTAAAAATGTTGTGGAACATGATAGTGTTAGTAGTATCAATTAAAATTGGTTCGCTTGAAACGATCCCCAATGGCTTGGTAAGGGGTCTGGAAGAGTTATAGATCCGAGGACGAATCAATACAACCGAGACTACAACATAGTCAAGATTTGCTTGAAAACATAGAAGAGTGCTGGAGACCAGAAGGAACTTGCTGTCACTCAGACTTTTGTATAATATCACAAGGACTGAAGAAATAATAATATGGACACAATGTGAAAATCAAAGAAAGGGA
The DNA here is from genome assembly GCA_963585895.1 of Sepioteuthis lessoniana. NCBI lineage: Eukaryota > Metazoa > Mollusca > Cephalopoda > Myopsida > Loliginidae > Sepioteuthis > Sepioteuthis lessoniana. The sequence continues at coordinate 39,212,254 of OY757904.1, read as the reverse complement.
AAAGAGAGATAAGTGCATAGACCTCACCGCAGAAATAAAAAAAAATCAATGTGACTTGAAGCTGAAGGTGATACCAACAGCAACTGTTGTGGCGGGAAAAATTCTGAAAGGTTTAGTAAAAGAAAATGGAAGAATTAGAAATTCGAGAACAAGTGGAGACATCCAGACAACAGCATTATTAAGATAGCCAGAATACTGAGAAGAGTTCTGGAGACTTGGTGACACTCAAACTCCATTGAAAGACCATCAGTTAACGCTGGCGGGAAAAACTCTCAAGAAGTAACAATAATAATAAGAAGAATAAGCATTACGAGTAGAAGATAGATGATAATGATATTGAGAAGGGTTAAGCTTTGAGAAGACTTGCTGTCACTCAGACAGTAAAAGAACAAACCATCATCTCTGGTGTGAAAAACTTGCAAAAATAATCCTGAATTTAAGATAGAGAATTCACTCAAGGTTAGAATAATATATATATAAAAAAAAGATGACAAAAATTTGTCTGATAGCGTCTGCGTCAGTACATCACAGAATTACTAAAAAAATGTAAAAATTGAAAAAATATGTAGACTTTGCAAGCAAACTGAAGATATCGTGAAGCATTTTGACAACTTACCAGATGATTAGCCTCACATCTCTTTATTCCACGTTCCGTCTAGGTAGTAATCAAGTAAAGGATATTGAAATTTAAACACATCTAAATTCATGTGTGAGATTCCCATGAATATGAGCAACATGAAATTGTTTAACTCCGGGCATCCAACATATTAACTGTAGGTTTCGGTATAATTTACTTAAGACGAGACACAGCATGTCGCCAACGTTGAAACAAAATGAAACCAATTGTGACATATATATGACCTAGCAGACTATTAGCGGTTATTTTTTTTTACGTTTTGTCTCATTTGTATTTTTCTTAAAAGTTAGTTCTTGAATTTTTTCTCACCACCTTATATATATATATATATATATATATGTATGTATGTAAGTATGTGTGTGTGTGTGTGTGTGTGTGTGTGCGTGTGTGTGTGCGTGTGTGTGTGTGCAAATCCACATAAGTTCGTAGTTTTTAGATCTATTTCATTTGAAATACATATTAGTTTAAAAAATACCCCCTTTCCAAGCAAGCAGACTTGCATACATAAATAAATGTGTGTTTGTGAATATGAATATAAACTTTGTTTACATACTATACAATGCTATCATCAAAGCGAGCTAAGATCACCGATTACTCTGACACTTTTCATTCGACCTAGTAGCCATCGTTCTTCGTAATTCGTCCAGACGGGACCCAGTATCCGTAAAGTTCATATGAATGCATTTTTGCTTGTCGACTAACATTGGTATGTGCATGCGTAGGAGTTCATCAGAGAAAGTGCTCATGAGTTCGTCTTTAATGTTCAGCAACAACCGTACAACCGTTTTCCACGGTGCTGCTTCCAGACTTTGTTGAAAATAGTTCATATCATCTTTTTTTTGCCTTCATGAAACTTTATCTCTACGTAATTCGTTAGATTACAAGTGGTGCAGCAATATGTTAGAACTTATGTTCTACAACTTGGAAGAATTCTCGTTTTAATTGATTTCTAAATAAGAATGGATAGATAAAAATATCGTTTATATATTTCTGTACCCACAGGAACTGATTTTTTGGCATACACACCCTAACCTCCACAGACACACATAAACACACACACACACACACACACACATATATATATATATATATATATATATATATATATATATATAATTTTGAAAAATAATCATTATATATATATATATATATATATATATATATAATTATCTTTTTAAATTCTCTTTTCGCTGCAAGCAAAGAAAACCTATCTACATTATATTCTATCATATAACTATATTTCGTTCATCTGAAGAAGGTCATTTTATATGGTTGAAATGCCTTTATAATGGAACTACAAAACTGAATTTCTTTTCGCTTAATCTTATAAAATGTTTTTGCTCTGCATGTGAGTTTCGATGTATTTTTAATCGGAAATTAATTATACATACGTTAGCCGCTGACATTGAACACTCGATTGGTTATTCTTATTCATTTTGGATTACTACCTAATATTAGACCACTTTCCTTGGATTATATATATTAGATAACACCACTGGGCATGAACCGATTTCAGTGCCTACGCTTATATATTGATTATTTACTTAAGCGACTGTCGAGTGGCCATGCCGTCACTCGTTCTTTTGTCATCTTTTCGTCTGAATCTTATTCTCGCGTTCTGCCGGTCACTATCTTTTTTCTTGTATGGGTCATCTCATGTCTCTTTCCATCATTTCGTTGCTGGGATTACATCAACGCAGTCAATATTTTTTATGTGAAATTTACTTCATTATCGACGACTTTTGTTCATCTCATGTTGCGATTTTGCGGGGAATTAGTGAGTGCAAAAATGGAACTAACAACAGCTTCAGTCAAGCACTTTTTATCAACTAACTGGGCGTCAAATCTATTTATCTGTTTCGCTTGATTATATGACAATACAATCATAGTCATAGATCCAAACGACCCCAGGTGTCATCACATAGCAGTCAAATTTAATGTCGCACCATACTTTTCCTCACCATTTAAAGGGTAGATCGTATTCAACTCAGCTACACTTAATGGTCATAGATTACCACAATATTATGCCACACACACACACACACACACACACACACATATATATATATATATATATATATATATATATATATATATACACAAAAACCTCTTCAAACATATTATGTATGTCAATTAGTCTTTTGCCCAATGGGAAGGAAACTTTTTATATATGTGTGGACTGAAAAAGTTTATATGTTAACATCATATCAGTTGTTGATGTCTTTTTAACCATTGAGTTTCAAGCATTGCAATACAGATGGAAAACGCTTGTAAAACGCAACAAGTACTATATTGAAAAATAAACCTCGTTTGGTCACATTCGATGAAAGTATCTTGGTCAGCCGATTAACTTTTTTGCAAAATATTAGTTTTAAGACAGCGTCACCTTTCTTAGTATTTAACTTGAATGTACTAAACTTACATAGAGTTAGTTATGTACAATGAGCCTTTCAGATAGAAATCCAACTCATAATTAATTATCATTTTACGAATTTATTTGCCCACTACCGGCTCATTGGCCTAGTGGGTAGAGTGTTCACCAATGGTCAGGGAGACCTTGGTTCAATCCCAGGTCGCGTCATACCAAAGACTTTGAAAATGGTACTTGATACCTCCTTGCTTAACACTCAGCAATATAAGGTACGTATTAAGGGTAAAGTGGAATAATCCAGGGAAAGGAGTTGCGCCCTCCCCTACACCTCGGTGTAGAAGCTATTGAAAAAGGAGCCTTCTGGTCGCCCTACACTACGGTCGCCAACAACAACACTAATGTAAACATACAATGACATATCTGAATATCGAAGAATTTTCTTTTTTATATTTACTTTACTTTTGTTTTTGCACATTGAAGGCATTCGTATATGCAAGAACTGTCCAAATTAGTTAATGAATCACTATAGGCTTGGTTTGGTTTCTTTGTTTAATGGCATATCAACTTTTGTAAGTTATTCAATGCCATAGCCATTCCCCCTTGAAGAACAGTCGTGGTACTTTTTAACCCATAGCTGGGAGGATAAGGGTATTCATACCTTTCCTAATGGTATTTGCCCTAAAGTGAACGTAATAGCGCGACTGGTGTACGAACTGGCTTACTACGATTCCGCAGTCCATCGCTTTAACCATTACACCACGAGGACACTCCTTTAGGCTTTTTACGTAAGTAGTTATCAAAATCGAAAATGTTAATGGTAAAGGGCAATGGATGTTAAATTTTTGTTGCTTTTAAATTAAATTTTAAAATGTTAAAAAAGAAGGAAAGGTCAACATATTCAACAAATTTTCCTTGTTTGTGACTTTCAAGAAATTATTTTGTAATGAAAGTTTTTGCCTGACGATACACAAGTTAAATACAAAAACGTTATGCATATTTACAAAGCTTTTATTATTTACTGTAGCGATATAATATAATTATTTATATCTGAGTTTGCGAGTTATTCCAACTTTTTATTTTAAGTTTATATAAATGAATTTTATTTTGTTCATAAAAAATTGATGATTTGACTTTGTTTCAGTTAATTTCATTTTAAATTACCTGACTAAGCCACCACGTGGTATTACATTTCATAATGTATTTATGAATGAACTCGATTTCTTTGTGAGATAAGACAATGGAAACCTAGCAATATAGATAATTGATTTTTGTGTTAGGTAAATGTTGCAGCTTGTTCGTGGTAAAGAGTCAAAGTGAAGGCTAACTGCACCAGGTTTATATATAACACTTCTTCATGTTCAAAGCAAAATAAAGACCGTTGATTTTTCTCGTAATATTGTGTTACTCTTTACCAAGAAAATAACCAAACATTTTGACAATAATACTAGGAATCACGGCGCACAGTGCTTTATAGAATTTAGAAATATGAGTATTTATTTTAGAGATACGATTTTTCGATCGTAATTTAGTGCACATGGAATTAATTGTTTATTTTAAAATACAGGTTAGCTTAGCTTACCGAATACTAAAAGACCCATGAAACCGTCATGTTTGCTTTGCAATTACGAGCAATGATAATACTGTAGTTTCAGTTCAAAATGAATGAATTTAAATAGCAGGTCAATCCATCTTGGATAATTTTATGCTTAGCGGTTTGGGAATCGAGTTCATATTAAACATTTTTTTGCTGACACTTAAGATTTTTTTGTACATGATCCGATAGAATACATATACAATTTTAATAGATCTGACGACATATAAATGGGGTTTGAACAGTTACTATGGCTCAAGATCAGAGTGGACTAGGTAATAATGGCAATGATGGGGTAATTAATATTCACCAGATCTCTGAAACTGCAACTTCACCATCCGATGCAATTTTGTTTCATACTTAGTTTAGCTCTTTCTTGGAGGTGGATCTTATAACCCAACTGAAGCTAAGATAAAGGAGTCATATCCTTACCGACAGGGATAAGATGAATTAAATGTTCCTCTAACATTTCTTATCTGTATCCTGTATCAACACTATTGATTATTAAAAAATGACAGAGTGATCACCAGAAAATTATAATCCAATTAAAAATTGAACAGTATACTACTTTATTTTCTGAAGAGAGCATTTTAAGAGTTTCCCCTTATATAAAATTTGCTACGATTTGCAGTTTTGCTGGGTTACAGTTTCATAGATACGAGCAAACATAAGGAGAGTTTAAGTAAAATATAAAACCTGAGACGGAGAACGATCATTCACAAAGTATTCGTGCAAAGCATCACTATTATAGTGAGTTTTATCAGAATTTGGTACTCAAATACTTTAACCTTGTGTCACCTAAGCTAAGTCTTGTAAATATGTTAGCGTTTATAGCAATAAGAAAATTACTTTGATAGAATACTGATTCGTAAATAACATGAACGCCTGCTGTTCACGAAAATTGTTGGAGTTAGCCAATGGATTTTCAAATTACAGGCTGCAGGCTACATTCGACTTGCTATAATAAATCATTCAGTCTGCATCAACTTGAATTAGCAATCTAGTTACCCTACTCTTCTTATATTCGAAGAAATACGTATTTACCCAACACCTTTGCTACGGGCAGGATGTGAGAGTGTCAATTTTCAAGTGAAGTTGTGTTGATGTGAATTCAGAGTCTTTTTTCCACTAGAGAGGTTGCAAAAACAAGGCTAAAGAACCCAGTCTGTCTTAATATTTACTCATAGCTGGAAGAAGAACAACAGATTGATTCTCCTCCCCGAAGCTAATTGCGCAAAGAAAAACGCGGTTTTGAGCTGTTTTTGAACTCGTGTAACCGATTATATTTCCTCAGATTATAACCTACACGTTAAATAAATCTTCAAAATTTAAGGACTTGATCATTTTATTTGGAATAATTACTTATATATTATATCACAAAAAAATGATATTATTTCTTTGTAATTGGGAAATTGTTCTTTAATGAATCATTTGCTGATTCCCAATGATATCCACAAATATTTTTTCATTTATTTAAATTTGATTCCTATCCTGCTAATGACATTAAACTACATCTGATAGATAGGTCTTGGAGTTTGGGGAATGAGGAGTAACCATTCATATCCATTGCTCTTAGATTCACTCTGATTTGGAATGGTAGTACCTGTAAAGGTCACATCTAGGGATCAAATAGAATTGCTTAATCATTTACTTTACTTGAAACCATTTGAAAGTGTGCAAACAAATGCTCTAAATTGAATTGTTAGGGTTAAATAGAAATACTTGGAACCATCTAACTGTAAGCAAACAAATGAACATTGACTCGTTTTAGAATAATCTTACCAACGAGTTATTCACACACACACACACACACACACACACAACACACAACACACACACATATATATATATAACTGGATTTGTCATTAATTAAGTTACAAAGGTTAATATGTCTTAAAACTCTAGCAACCAAATTTCATAAATTTATAAAGTCCCCGTGGAAAAATGTTTAACGTGATTGGCTGCAATATCTGAGTAAGCAAGTTCGAAATCTAGTAATGCTAATACATTCGCATTCGTACAGATAACCTTGGGAAAAGTTTGAAACCCCTAATTCCCATCAGCTATGAGCAAAATTGTAACACTACCGTGCTTCTACTTGGATGAATTTGGCATTAAATAACCCATGAAAGTTGATATATCATTAAACAGAGAAACCAGTCATTTATAAAGCTGACTATTTTCATTTGTCCAATTTTGAAAGTGTTCATCTAACTGACTAATTAATTGCTAGAGTAGAAAATTATAATGTTTACAAGTGCTTTATAATTTAAATGTAAGTCAAGAAAGCATCGTGTACACAAAAAAGTTGATGTGATTTTTAAAGTCTGATATTCTTTACTTTATGCTTTTCAGGGCATTTAAAAAGGTTTCTTTTTCAGTGTGTACGTTTCATGTTCTAGTTTTTATCGCATTTTCTTCTAAAGACTTCTAATTTCAAAGAGAGCCATGATTTTTAGCCGTTTTGAGTGGAAGTGGTAAGACATTAAGTGAGTCATGTTCTGATTCAAAAAGACGTGATAATAATGCTAATGCAGAATTCAGTTAAAGACCACCAGTGTTATCTGATATATAAAACTAACCATCACAGTCACAACAACTTTCAAAAGTGAATGCAATAAACTAACACAAAAAGAATACATGAACCGGCGTGATTTACCATAGAAAAACGAAATTCTTATAAATTCTGAGGGATTTTGAAATACGAATGGATCATCCAATCCAGGCTAGATGACCTGGTTTTAATAAATTTAAAAAAAACAACAACAAACAAACAGAAACAACTTATCGTATCGTTTCTTTGCCAGCAGACCAGACTGATACAGAAAGCGGTCAACAAGGTTGATTAACAACTGGACTTTGCGAGAAAGCTGAAAAAAATATTGGAACATGAAGTTGACAGTGATACTATTCGTAGTTGAGCCTCTTAGAACAATCCTCAAGAACCTCGAAACAAGACTCGATGTACTAAAGATTAGACGAAGAATTGAAAACATCTAGACCACAACACTTCTAAAATTCACTGGACGCTTGAGACTCTTGGAGACTCCAGTGAAAAACCTTCAGATCATGCTTGTATGAACAACTAAAATAATAGTAAATGGGGGAATAATAATAATAATAATAATAATAATAATAATACGCAGCGAAACAGCAGATCTAGTTTATAAGGTGAGACGAAAAGATCAATCAGATAAGTAAATGCAGCAAAAAGCACAGAAAAATTATAAGACTAGACACAACTGAGTGGGTAAGGTGATCCTCTGGGAATTGTGTAATAAATTTAAATTAGATCGTACAAATAAATGGTATATGCACAACCCAGAATCTGTCCTAGAGACTGGAGGAGACTTGCTGTCACTCAATCTCCAGTAAAAGACCATCAGCTTACGCTGACGTGAAAAACACTAATGAGTAATGATAATAATATAAGAAAACCCATGAACATTTTCCTGCTGTATTGTAATTATTATATTATTATAGTAATAATCCATTCTATAGAAGCAGAGTTAATGGACCAAGAAAAAAACAAACTCTTCATCCTACTCTTCCTGATGCTATCTCAACCTTCACATCAACATTGTTAGCTCTGGAGCCACTTTTCTTCTATTTTTTTTATTTTGACAACCATTCATCGTTATTCACTGTTATCTGAATTGTAATTTTTTATAGCCTCGCTGTTCATATTTTTGATTCACTTTTTCCTTCGTTTCACCATCATCAACAGCAGAACCTCCTTATTTTGTAGTTCATCATCACAATAACCATCATCGTTCTTTGGTTGAATTCTTAATATTTATTTTGAACTTTTAATATTTTTCATTATTTCTACTGGTTCATTTCTTTATTATTTTTTAAACTCTCTATCGAAACATTCTAGTGAAATTTTATGGTCTATGGTTTGGTTATGTTTTTGGTGTAATGGCCGATCAACCCTTGATGGTTATTTTTGCAAAATCATGGTAATATATATATATATATATATATATATATATATATATATATTTCAAGGGAATATTTTGTAGGTTACTTTATCTTTAAACGATTAAGCGTTCATTTTTGGCACACAACTAAATGGTTGCAAGTATTGCTATATAACATGATTTATTCAGTTTGATATAATAATTGATTAATAATACTATTTATTATTTGTAATTTGTAATAAAGGGATACGTCTGTTCGAACAATAGCTTGCACCCTAACAGGTAATAACACATGGGGTCACAGTGGGGTTGAGAGCAATAGTAAAAGAATAGTCAACATTTCCCGAACCCCCAGAACTGGAGCCTCACCTTCAGATTCAGTTTAATGTCATACACAGGACAGTTTTATGTTGTATAGATTCCGGTGAAAACATCCGATTTTGGTGTGATTGAGGAAAAACAATCAAGAAAAAAATACTTTGCTTCAAAACAAAAAAACGGAAGCCGAAAGAAAAAAATACACAGATAAATTTAAGAGATATCCCTTGGCACTATATAAAAAGAGTCCTAATAAGTGTTTGTCGAATAATTATGATTCTTCGGAGACACTGAAATTTACTTGAAATAAATTGTCGCCTGTAAAATTGAAAGTGTTATTTACTTCAAAGAAATAATATATATTAGAAAAACAAAAGAGATTTCCCTAAACACACATTTTAGAAAATGACACTTGCTGTAAAACCTTTCAAGGATTTGTTGGTGTCTTCCAAATATCGAGCTAACGAAAGTGAATAACAGTAGTTTGGATTGTTAATTTTACAGGGAGTCTTCTCTTCAAATTGGTTGCATGATTTCTCAAACAGAGGTACATATGTCACTTGTAAGTGAGTGTTTTCATTAGTCAAACCTTCGATTGGTACGACGAAAACGACCTTTATAAATCAGTGTTTTCTTGGTCTTGTAGGTCTTGTCAAGTAACTATTCAAAACAATATAAGTGTTTTAGTCACGAAATATTCTAATATACTGCTTTTTAGGAATCTTATGGTAGGAAAAACATTTGATTACCATCACTGACAATTGAGAAACTGGAGAACTAAGAAAAGAGGTTTAAATAGGTAGGGAGAACAGAAGCGAAATACATTAGGGATGGGTGGATAGGATAATAAATTGTCGTGTGTTCAAGCTTACAAAATTAGTTTTATTTCTTCAGCAGTTGAACAAATTTTATTCGGTTTTGAGAAAAGAAAGCCGAAAGAAAGAAAGAAAAAAAAGAAACAAAGGAAACAGAAGAAAAGAGAAAGGAAAAGAAACGAAACAGTAACAGAAAAAAAAACAAGATAAGAAAAAAGAGAAAAGAAAGAACAAGAATAAAAAAATAAAAGCAGAAAACAAAGTACAGAAAGAACAAAGTGATAAAAAGAAAGAAAAAAAAAAACAAAAGCAAGAAGAAAGAAAAACAAAGAGACAGGGAAAGTAAGAAAAAAGACAAAAGAAAGATAAAAGAAATAAACAAGAAAAGGAAAAATAAAAGAAAAGCGAGAAAAGGAAGAAAAAATTCATGAAAAATAAAAAAAAGTAACAAACGAACAGAACGAAAAAAGGAAAAAAGAGAGAATAAAGAAAGGATTTGAAAGGAACGAACGAATAAAGTATTGATAAGGGAAAAATGCAATTTCTCCTGTTTTTTCTCCTTTTTTCACTGTTATTGTCTTTAACGTTGTATAAAACTGGTCTCATAAGTAAGACAACCTCAAAAATTGGTTGGTAACAGTGGCCAATTTATTCATTCCAAACCACTTTTATACCAGCCATTATAGAGCATTTACATATTCTACTTACAAATAAACGTTTTAAGTACGTCAAAAGTCTCGAACATATTTCTCTCCAAGTCATTTCTAAGGAAACAACATGGAGAGACATAGAGAGCATTCATTTGTTTTCACGACACCTATTTTTAAGATTCTACAGATAAATTATTTCGTTGATTGTACATTTTTCTGCCATAATGCAGCGTTTAAATCTTTAGATATAAAACAGGTGTATTGGGACAACATTTTAAAATATACCATCGTATCAGTACATTTTGAAAGACTATCAAATTAATTACCATCAGTTAAACATTTATATTTTCCTTTGAAAAAAATTTATTTTCTATCTCAGATTATATACATGTTTACCTGCACATATACTTATGCGTTCACACATATACACATACACGTACACATATAACCCCCATATATATATATATATATATATATATATACATATATATATGCACTCCGTGCGCTCACATATATAGACACGCGTATATATGCACCCACACGTATACTAACACATGCATATATATTTGCACACTTATATATATACACACACACACTCACACACACACACACACACATACATATATATATATATATATATAAGGATACACGAACCTAATAGTTATAATTGTAAAGAAATCAATTCCACGAGCCGAACTTAAATCCTAAACAATGTTACATGTATTTGATACTGCTCTAATGTTCTTGAGAAAGAAATGAAACATTTTCTTCTCACATCACCTATTGATAAACAGTAAAACGGACTGGCCTTTTTAGCTTTGATAAGATATCCTCTAATCGTTCTGTGATTATTTTTTTTCTTCAATAGATGCCATCCTTATAGATAAGTCACAGTTGTTTACTCGCTGAACTGTTTAATCGTAAACGTTGAACAATGAGGTTCCTTCCCTCAACGTCATTTATGGTGTACAAGTCACCTACTTTACGATTCACCTGTCATGCTTCCCATTCACCATGCTACATCCAATGATTTCTAATAGTGTACTCCTGTGTAACCTGTATGACTCCACTCATTCAGAATATTTTATCCACTGACAAGCTGTGGCAAGATGACCGAATGATTATAACAGCAACAGGTTTGATCGATGCAGAGTTCTTCATCTGTTTTAACAATTGTTATATAATAGAAAAATGTTCACGTTGTTGCTGTACCAGTACAATTTTATGACTGAACCACGGCGCTTGGAGAAAAAAAAACAATTTATGTGGACTAGGCAGGGATGATATGTTCCGTTTTAAATAAATCTTTGAAGCAGCTCCCCGCAAAACAGCTGTGATGGCACGGCTCGGTTTTTTCTGGGCATCTGCTCACTGATTTGCCTGACTCCGTGCTATCTTTATTGTGCAGTGTACGAGACGGTGTTGCAAAAGACTTGGAAACACCGAAGTCAAACTAAACGTTTTTAAGGACTGGACTCGCTCACAAATAGGATATGTTTTCTTGAGCTTTGCTTTTGCAATTTTTGCCCCCTCTACCATTCGTCCGGCGTGAATTCTACGTTGCCAGATCCTTACATATAACCTCAGTTGAAGGGGCGCTAGCAAATTCTAAGTGTATCTCTTCGGTCACATTCTCAACTCTTCCGATGGGTTCTTCTATCTTTTTTCTAGGCTCTCAGCAATTTTCTAGGCTCTCAGTACTTTGAGAAGATTGCCGTGGTGTAATGGTTATCGTTGCAGGAAACGGACACGGCAATACGAGTACTAACCCTTGACGAGGCTGATTGCATTTCACATAGCCCTAATATCTTTGGAAACGGTATGAATACAATTGTTCTCCATCCAGCTATGGGTAAATAGTAGAGCAGACTGTATTCTTGAGCCTTGGTTAGGTAACCAGTCTAGCAGAAGGAAAACGCTGAATCAAAACCTTTTCAACTCTACTTAATATTGACCTTGAGTTACATCCTGCCTGTGCGGAGTTGTTGATAAATACATCGAGAAAGCAGGAAGTGCTTGGTCATTTCCTGTTTTTTATTCCATTTTCTCGTTTTTAGTCCAACGCTTATTAAAGGTCATTAGGTCGCTTTGTTCAAACTTGGGTGGGATAAATCCTTCCTCGTTTTGTTACGCATCGTATTGGTATATTTGTATATATACAGAGAGAGAGAGAGAGAGAGAGAGAGAGAGAGAGAAAACATGCATATATGTACCCACACCTATTCATACGTCCACCAGGACACACAAACACAAGTCAAACTCTATAGTAACATGCCAAGTTCCATAGAGTCATACAGAAGCTGTACGAGCACTTGCCTCGCATCTCACAAACCATCCAAATAAAACGAACAATACATGTGGGGACAAACTCATAAGCAATGTTATCCTCTGAGCTTCAATACATGGACACACCAGGATTGGACGATTAGCAAAAACCTATATCAATCAGCTCTGTACGGACACAGGGCGCCTTTTCGAGGAACTGTCAAAATACATAGACGAGAGAGAGAGAGAGAGAGAGAGAGAGAGAGAGAGAGAGAGAGAGAGAGAGAGAGAGAGAATCTGTGCTATCAGTATCACTTGATGATAAAGGCAACCCGTTGAAAAATGAAAAACTGTATTCAGAATCCGAGGAGTGTTGTTCTGGTTAATCTGAGGCACATTAGTGCATCATTCTTTTTTTAAGCTGATAGGAAAGTGAGACTAGTGCTCCTCAAACATTTACCACTATCATTAAATCATCTACATAAACCGTGTATTGGCTCCCATCTTTACTGAATTATTGTTTAATGTTGATGAAGAACACTGAATAAGCCGAAGCTTATCAAATAAACTACACATTAGATTTATTGATTGTTGTAAAGGCTTTTGTAGGAAGAGTCACAA
>OY757904.1:39189063-39194063 GCA_963585895.1 Sepioteuthis lessoniana | reverse complement strand
CGTTCAGATTGCATTTTTGAGATTCACCAGCTGTGACAATCAGGCTTTAGTAGGGTGTATTCCAATTTCTGCTGTAGCTTTTCATTTAAATCTGAAATCATAAAAATTGATCAGTCGTCTCATAAGATGTATAGCAATAACATATTGAATTTTCAAGTGTCTACGACAAATCAAATGTCTGTACAAAAAAGGTCTGGAAACTTATTGAAGGCACCACGTATGTATAACTCTCTCTCTCTCTATATATATATATATATACATGCGCGCGCGCACACACACACACACACACACACACACATATACATATATATATATATATATATATATATATATATATATCGATGGTGTTGTAACCGAAATACAAAATCATGGAATTACTTACATGCCATACTTGGCCAATGTTAAAATAAAAAAATGAAGGCTGAGGTTACGAATATCATTTGCTTGGGAGATAACTAGGGCCTGATGAGGCCTTATTTCGTCCCCAGAGCGAAGTAATATAATGCTGAATGATCCAAAATTTCCAAGTATCACAGGAACATCACATCACTTACGACTATACCATTTGCATATCAAAAAGATTTATTTTGCGAAATGTATTTCTGCCTAAAACATTTACCTGCGGGAATATATTGGATGGCAACCGAAAAACTGTCTTGGTGGAGATGGATTGTCGAGAGCAAGTTACGCCTCTATCCCGAATGCGTCTTCTGACGAATATACCTACATAACTATACCCCCAGGAGGTCCATAGACGCAGAGTGGGGAAGTTATCTACGATAGGATGGACCAAAAAATGACTAAAGTATCTGTATAAATGACAATAAAAATGCATTTGTGGCAAACTATGTAACAATCAGTATGACCTTAAAATCCATCTCGTTGGAATGAAATGTTTGGTCAAGTCGCTGCAGTTGCAACGCTTAGAAGTTACTTCTGGAGATACGCACGGCTTAGAAGTGCACCACAGAGCCCATAACCTTCAAGTGGAGAGTAAAATTGATTAAGAATCTTAGAAATTAAAAGGATAGAGAAAACAATTAGTTTCTATAAGTGAACTCATAAGATATAAATTAAAACGTAGTTGTTCGATATTTTTATATGATTTTATTAAATATTTAAGCTAACAAGTTTTACTGAATAAAATCGGTTGAATACTTAGTTAAAATAGATCCATCCTAATCAAGAAAAGAAAGGAAAGGAAAAATGAATAAATTGATGATTTACCAACTCTAGTTCGATATCTCCAGGTAAAAGACAAATAGAATTATCTTATGTATGAAATGGTTATACAAAACTCGGATGCCATTGGTCGATAATGCCGTAGCTAAAACATAAAATCAAAGAACCGCTTATCGGTCAAAAGATGTAGCAAAAGTAAACTTGTTGCTAAAGGCATATCTGACTTGATTACTACCAGCATTGATAAAGTACAGTATTTTTAAAAATATAACGATACGTTTTACTTGTCTCTTGATTTTACCGGAAAAACCCGGACTGATGTTTTTATAAGCGACCGTTAGTTCGCAACCAAAAGTTAGAGATACTTTTTCTTTTCTGCCCTTGTAGTAACGCAAAAAGTTTGGACCGGTCATAAAGTCTTTGTTTAATCCCCCACTCCTACTTTGCGCTGTAAATAGGGTGCTTAAGAAGAAAAAACAATTATGAAAAAAGAAAAAAATGACATCAAGCAAGAATACTCCTAAAACCTGGAGTTGGTCGACGAGATGAGTTTGCATGTTAATTGGTAGAGTTGAGACAAGACGAATATAAGAGAATTGCAGGTTCTCATGGATGACAGAAGACCTAAGATTGTCCTGTGTATATTAGACAATATTATGAAATCCCTTGTTTGCAAAGGGTGAAGGTATTGGCTATCATTGCTGACTGTATTTACATTTTTGGGACATACTGCAATCGAACGAAGAAAACTCTCCTCCTAATTTAACCTTGAGACTAAAGACAATATCTTCGGGTGAAAATGTATATATTTTATGACTTTTTATCACCGTGCCTCTCTCTCTCTGTCACTCTTTCTCCCTCTGTCTATATATATATATATATATATATATAGTCCAGCAATGTTCAACTGTGAATAGCTTCAATGGTAGATATAACTAGTGAAGCGATGAAAAAAAATAGTACAATTAATTTTAAAGATCACAGACTACTGCTGAATTAAGTTAACAAGCGTATGTTTCAATGTAGACATAAAAGTAA
Source organism: Sepioteuthis lessoniana (assembly GCA_963585895.1). Taxonomy (NCBI): domain Eukaryota; kingdom Metazoa; phylum Mollusca; class Cephalopoda; order Myopsida; family Loliginidae; genus Sepioteuthis; species Sepioteuthis lessoniana. Next base: position 39,191,843 of record OY757904.1, on the reverse strand, counting down.
ATTTAAATTATCCTCACTGAGGGCCACCGAGGCTCCTACTCTGGACAATGCAGGGATATTGATGGTGAATGATTTTTATTGGAAGTAATGACATTTAATTCAGTAGTTAATAGTATTATATGACGCGGGTATTTATGTAGAGAAGGAGATATTTGGAACTTTAGATATTTATTCAAATTTAGGGTGGCTGCCGTGAGGTGTTTTTTTAAAGGAGGAAGTCTAAGTCCCAAGTAGTTAAGGGAATTAACATATGTAAAAGAAGTAAACAGAAAATATATAACGATAATCTTTTAGTTTACAAGCTTACATCATTCATAAAATTCCAACTGCAACAAAAAGTCTCACATATGTTCAAATTAGGATGTGTTAATTTACAGGGACACCCTTTTTCTGGTTTCTGGTTTCTTATTTTTTCTTAAACTTTATTGATTTAACCTCCTTTACTTTCACGTGAGATTTTAAATCTATATAGGTTTTTCTTCTTTTTTTCATACACATATATAGACTGTAATCCACATTTGCTGTTTTTCGTCCTCAAATTAAACGTGTTGAGTCATCTGATGAGTCAAAGAGTATAATGATATTCTTCGCCTAAATAAATTGATGATGACAATTTAAGCAGGTCTGAGTTTTCTTCTCATTGTATCATAAATAAGTTTGGCGACCGTAGTCGTGGTTGACCTGAACGCGCCCTTTTATATAGCTATGGTATCAAGGAGTAGGGGAGAGCGTTACTTCTTTCGCTGGATTGCTCTATTTTACCCTTGATCCGTACTTTATGATACTGAGTATTAATCAAGGAGGCTTCAAGTACCCTTTTTTGTGTTTTTGGTTTGATTTAACCTGGTGTTGAACCCCGTTTTCCCGGCCCAGTGGCGAACAATCTACCACGATGCCGATATATATATATATATATATATATATATATATATATATATACATATATATATATATATATATATATATTTATATATATATATATATATATATATATATATATATAGTGCGGAAACTACGCGATTATAAAACAAGGTTCATTTTATCTAAAAAAAATAAATAAATATGAAGATGGACACAAAACAGTAAATTTAATACGGACACCATTTTTTTTTCAATTATTTTATCAATACCCATTCGAAATGATTTGTATGCCTTCAAAAAAATTATTTAGTCATTCTATCCCATTCCTCATCAATTGCAATCATATGCAAACCAATATTTAGATTGGAAGTTGCATTTTTTTGTTTTCTATAACATAATAGTAAGTAAAGTTAGCGACCATAGTCGAGGGTGACCCGAAAGCTCCCTTTTCGATAGCTACTACACCAAGGTGTAGGGGAGGGCGCTACTCCATTCCCTGGATTGCTCCACTTTACCCTTGAACCGTACCTTATAATGCTGAGTGTTAAGCAAGGTGGTATCAAGTTCCATTTTTAAAGTCTTTGGTATGACTCGACCTGGGATTGAACCCAGGTCTCCCGGGCCATTGGCGAACACTCTAACCGCTGGGCCAATAGCCTAATCAAGGGGGTTAAACTTCGATTATTTCGGAATTTTTTTTTTTCCTTGGTTTCTGCGTTAAGCAAATCATAGATTCTTTGTAATTTCTTTTATTAATAACTCATATTGGGCTGAATATCAATAAAAATTAGAGCAAGAACAGTACAGCTAATCATAAAAATTTAGATTTATGACTTTTTTTTTCAGAAATTGAACTGATCTGAGTAAAAAAAAAACACTTTTAAAAATGATTCCATATTTTATTCCCAAACTATATATATATATATATATATATATATATATATATATATATTGTCCAACACGTTTGCTACTACACCACAGGGACTTCTCTCTATTTTGCTTCTCGATTATAACTCTATGAGTGAGATGTTAGCCTGAAGCATTGTTTACATTCAGTTTTGATAGACTACTCCGACTTCCACACTCTCCTCTCTTCTATGTTTATCTGATCCTACTTTTCGTAGTATCTTAAGGCACTGGAAAGCTTTCAACGACAGGTCTTCACAAAGAGACCATTTAGTTCTTAAACACCGTCAAGGAATATTTCTCAAATAATCTGCAATGAAACATGATATCTTTTACCAGCAACCTTAGTAACTTTTAGTTGATTAAATTGTTTATATTTATCGGCTTGTCAAACTATTTCGGGTTTTTATTCAGATTTAGGGAATTGCCTTCATTGTAAATCTATAATTACATTTTTTGAAGTTGTTACTGGATTTTTTCTACAGTTATATCATGTTGCCCTATCAAATACAAATGAATTATAGTAGTATGGTTTCAAGTATCAAATATTAATCAAATAGTTCCAAGCAATAATTTCCATTTAATGTCATTTGTTTGTATACAGTTATAGGGTTTCATGTAATTAACAATAATCCTTCGTAAACTAATTTATCTTCAAATGAATATTCATTAATTGAAATAACTTAGTTAAGTGGCATCAAATATCACTATCGGATAAAAATTATTTTAACTCATAGGTGGGACTCTTACAAGTTCAGTTATTTCTGGTTTGACTTGACCTGGGAATAATGACAAGTAAGGAGTATTTCCACACTCCACAAATCTTGAACACTAGAGCTTTGACATCAGATGCAGCTTCAAGTAATTATCAGGGCTCTTTTTTTTTTTTTTTTTTTTTAAAGGTTTGCTGTCAGCATATTTCAGCTCCACGAACAAGACGTTGTGACGACTGAAAAATTGATAATTTTATACGGCAGTGTAGTTTCTGTTGGGATGTCGCGTTAAAAAGAATC
>OY757904.1:39164567-39181363 GCA_963585895.1 Sepioteuthis lessoniana | reverse complement strand
GAGAGGAATTAAATAATGGCTAATAACTAAGTGTTCTTTCTTATTATAAAATAGTTTTGATAATGGCTCTTCCCAACCATTTTAAGATTTACTTAAGTATGTCTGGTACGTTATTGAATAAATATATGAATACAATATCTATCCATGTAGCAATTTACCAATCGTTTTGCTTAGACGCGGCACTAAGCCGTATGAATGGAGTACCCACTGAGATTCGAACTCACTCGTGAAGTTTTCTTAGTTTAGCTTTCTAGCCATAACACCACCCTAGGTGCCCATACGATATCTATGCAAAGGAATTTGTTGGGGGTGTTTATACATTTGAGATTTTGACTTTTATCAGATAGTGATTTAGATTTACCTTTATAATTTCAACAAAATCACAGGGGAACGCTACTGTTGTCTATGGAGTTATAGTAACATTATTTCTTGGTAGGGAGTTACAAATAAGTGAATTCATCATCATCAAGCCCCGCTGGCAGCTGAGGATTCTCTGAATCTCTTTCACCATCCATTCCAATCATTCATCGCTCTTGCTAGGTCTTCTAGGTGAGTGTTTGCTGTTTGGCCAACACTGACACGTCAAAGAGAGGGAGTTTGTAAGAGAACTGTCGCTTAGGAGTTTGTACTTGCTTCTCAAGCAGTGCTTAGCTTGCCTTGTTCGTCTTACTTGAATGGTTTGTGAGATGAGAGGCAAGTAGTCACACAGCTGCTGTTTTATGGGGTGTTGCTTCCAGGATTTGTTCAAGACAGCGTGCTGCATTCTTGGGTAGTTCCTATCTAGCATTTTGTTAGCGTCCGTGAGGTGCAAAGAGTAGTATTTACACAACTGCAGCTTGTAAGAAATTCTGTTTTATTGGATAAAGCAGCCTTTCATATGATCGATAACCTGTAAATAGTATTCCACGCCTTTCCTAGGGTTATGCCAACATCTTTCTGCTGATGAGATGTTGCTACCGAGATATGTGAACTTGTCCCCTAATTTTAGAGGCTTGCCACATAGAATAGAGGTGGTACCTTTTTGTTTAAAACACGTGTACTCAATAAATTAGAATTACCAACATATGCCACTTGCTCTAGGCTATACAGAGAGGTTTCTCCTTGGACTTGTGTATTTGGGAGAAGCCCCAAGTTGTTTTCGTAATCTGGATGTGTTAGTTTCTGTGGGTTATAGTCTGTTTTGCCTTTTTCAATGTGAAACAATTTTCTTTTATTATATATATTGATGTTTTGAAGTGCATCGTCAAGTATAAACAGGTATGGTGCTAATATAACTCTTTGCAAACTCCTGCGACAATGCCGAAGATATATGTCTTCATCGTGTTTTTTATTACGCATCAGAATAAATGTAACAGTTTTTTGTAGTATTTGTTCCGTCTTTCCTCTGAAGAGAATCAAATGCCATGGAGAAACTTACGAACTAAATGTTTCCTCGAGATTTCTTGCTCGATGATACTATTTACCAACCCCTCCGCTCAGGCAGGATATGACACAAGGTCAATTTTTAAGTGGAGTTTAACAGGTTTTAATTCAGAGTTTTCCTTCTCCTAGACTAGCTGCCTAACCAAGGCTGAAGAACCTAGTCTGTCCTACTATTTACCCATAGCTGGAGGGAGAATAATTGGATTCATACCTTTCCCAAGGGTATTAGTGCTATGTGAAATGCAATCAGTCTCGTCGAGGATTTGAACTCGTGTCGCCGTGTCCATTTCCTACGACGATAATGACTACACCACGGGCACCTCCAACATGATGATGTCGTTGATCGATTTCTCTGAAAAACGTTCTGATTTTTCCATAGAATATTCTCGAATTCATGTTTGATATGGTTGAGAAGCAGAGGATTTTAAACCTTCACAGCTATAGTAGTAAAAGTTATGCCTAATACTAATAAATAATTCAATAAATTGTAGATATTCTAATTTATGCTGGATAAGCTGTTTGTAATTATTTGAGTGCTGATGAAATAAAACGGTAAATAACACTGTAGAAACTTATTCTAATACATAAAATTTAAACCGAGCTTATTTTTTAATAAGATATATAGTAGTTGTTGAAATATAGCAATTACGTTTTATTCTCTAAATAAGGGATACATAACTTTTATATGTTAAAAGTCGATTAGGTTTTTATAGTTTTAAAAATGTCCCCATATTATTGGCGTATTTTTGCAATATCAAACTTACACACTCGGAGTATTGGTGATTGTGGCAGGAAATTGAAACGATAACCAGAGTTCAAATCCTGGATGGGACTCCGTTTTACTTCACGCTAACACCCTTGGGAATATACAGGAATCAATTTGTAATCGCTAAGCAAAATGGGTAAATATGTTAGGATAGACCTATTGTTACTTCTCTTTGGCAACCAGTCTCGGTGAATAAAAACTGATTTCAACCTCACTGTCTATTTCTCTATTGCATTCTTTATAGGTTGTGTGGCATTATTGAAGTAGTATGCGATCAAATTCCCTTGCTTTCTATACATCTGGGTGTATTTCGTCGAGGCTTATATCTTTTCTACTTTTAATTTTTGTCCGTAATACATAACGTTCTTCCTTATTCCAGTTCCATGTCTAGTTGGCTATTTCTAATTTTTTGATAGGATTATCATTGATTTTTGGAGGATTTCCAAGTAGATTTTTGAAATATTCTTTCAACTTCAGTATCCTTTCGTCTTGGCTGGTAGCTTTCAGTTTTACTATTGAGGTGCTTTTCTTACTGCTCAATACTGTTTCTGTCTGCCATTATAATAGTGATTTCTTGTCTGCTACCGAATTTCTGATTTTATTGATTTTGCCTCGAATGTATTTTAGTTGTTCTTTTTGGTGTGTGTCAGTTCTCTTAGCGCAAAAAGTATAAGGTCATTGTTAAGTTTGTTTTATTAAGTCATGATGCTATTTTTTAAAATCTCTAATGACTATTGCTTCGCATGGGACGCTACATGTGTCTCTTGGTTGGGTTGGAATGCATTCAGCTGTTGCATCTCTATAAGCACTATACGAAAGCGGTAACATAAAAATGTTTTCAGACAAATTTCTTCTATTTTCTCTGAATAATTTTATATTAAAAGACAATCAACTTAACTGTATTTAAAAAACAGATGGAAAAATCAGGTTTATATTTGATTCTCGGCTGTTGTATTTGAGTGAGCATGTAGTTTGTTTTCTTTTGGAAAATGGTATATCAACCTTCAAGGTTTTTTAATCGCATAGCCGTCTTTGTAGAAAAACAGTGTTACTATCTAACCCACAGTGCGAGGGTAATTGGATTTATAAGGGGGTTCATACCACTACAAATAGTATTAGTCCGAAAAGGAATTTACCAGAACGACTGGAGATCGAAACCGCTTACTATGATATCGCATTCCAGCATATTAACAGCTACAGTATAGAACGCTCCTTGGAAAAAAGACGGGAAAATAAGATGAATATTGGACATTTTTGCGGCTGTTGTATTTTGTTTGGCTTCTTTGATTTTAATGGATTTTAATTTTGTAGGCTATTTAATGCCAAAGCAATCCTTCTAGAAAAATAGCAATTATAGTATTGAACCCATTGTTGTGGTTTGAGGGGGTTCATGCCTTAACCGAGGATATTAGTTTGAAATTGAACGTAAAGGCGTGACTTCAGTTAGAAGCCGCTTACTTAGAAGATGTATCCCTCTACTTTTTAGCCATAACACCTAGGGGACTCACCCTCTGTGTGTCTGTGTGGGTGTGTGGGGATGTGTGACGTGTGTGGGGTGTGTGTGACTGCACGCGTATTTAACTACGTCACCCTCACGGGCAGGATGTAACACCAAGTCCATTTCTGAGCGGAGTAAATCTGGTTTGAAATCAGTTTTTATTCACCGAGACTGGTTGCCAAAGAGAAGCAACAATAGGTCTATCCTAACTTATTTACCCATTTTGCTTAGCGATTACAAATCGATTCCTGTATTTTCCCAAGGGTGTTAGCGTGAAGTAAAACGAAGTCCCATCCAGGATTTGAACTCTGATTATCGTTTCAATTTCCTGCGACAATAACCAATACTCCGAGTGTATACGTTTGATATTGCAAAAATACGCCAATAATATGGGGACATTTTTAAAACTGTAAAAACCTAATCGACTTTCAACATATCAAAATTACGTATCCCTTATTTAGAGAATAAAAAGGTTATTGCTATATTTCGACAACTACTATATATATTATGAAAAAAAAATCGGTTTAAATTGTATGTATTAGAATAAGTTTCTACAGTGTTATTTACCGTTTTACTCCATCAGCACTCAAATAATTACAAACAGCTTATCCAGCATAAATTAGAATATCTACAATTTAATGAATTATTCATTAGAATTTATCAATATCTTTAATATAAAATATTTATTGTTAAAATGAATATATCAAATGTGTTTATGTTATTCCTGTATTTATCATTTCTTTCGATTAATATTAATATCTTAATTTTCAACGAAACAGCTGAATCCGAGTAAATGCAAATATAACGAACATATTTTCAGTTTTTCGAATGGGCTTAAACTTTTAAACCGTTGATGTAATATCACCTCGTTTATGATGGCATGTATTCGACTACAAAATCGTTAAAATTTTATCAGATTCTTCTAATAATCTTGGTTCAAATAACAATGGCACGGTTTTAATATATCTGCCAAGATCAAAAGGCAGGGGGAACACAAACCAATATCAAAGAAAATGAATTTCGGAATATTCCTCTGTCGAACGGACAAAACAAAACGCTAGTTTGAGACAATGAAACGCTTTATGATCCAACGATAGAGAAGAGTATTTCCTAGGCAACGCAATTGGCTTAAGATCAACGAATAATGTATATTTAAGCAAATATTGCGCTTTAAGGATATTTCAAACGGGCTCACTGATCCAAATAATCGATACTCATGGAATTAATCTATTTTGGAAATAGGCTGTTATGCAGTCGTTTTGCTGGATTTTGATTCGGGTCGCTGCCTTCAAGCTGGGGAGCTTCATGCAAATAGGCCATAATTTCCATGTTTTACTTGCAGCGCATTTTCTTTTAACGTGTTATTAAATCTGTAGAAGAGTTCTTGTAAAACAGTTTTCGTAAAGTGGTCAATTGATTCATACTAAAATATAGAAGAGACTGTATTTACCAAAATAGACGAGTTTCTCTTCTGTAACATATGAGTCCAACCCCTGTTAAAATAGGTATAATTTGCTATCTACAATATAATCATTATAGTATAGCTATAATTTACGATTTACGGCCATCAGAACTGATGGAACCTCCTTACGTGGAAGAGTGTCGATGCAAACTTTCTCTAACCGCTTCTCACAACCAGGCTTTCTGTCACACTTTGCTCGGCTTCAAGATACTGGTGTTCATCAAAAAAAATATGTTCTTCTGAGTCTTTTTAAACGCGGAACTTTTGCATACTCAATATTGGGATGATTATGGAAGCTTACACACGTAAAAACAAAAATTGATTGGAGTATTATGTATCTACTCATAGCAGAAAGAATATCGATGCAGTATCGATTAAAAAGCTGATAGAAATTAATACGGCAATCACAGAAGATGATGTTGATAAAAGTTTATGTAGACTGTTTCAGTAAAACTCTTGAACTCCTTAGGCATAATGGCTTGACTGTTCGCCAATAGTTCGAGAGACCTGGGTTCAATCCAAGGTCGAGTCGTACCAAAGATTCATAAAATGGTATTTGATGTCTACTTGCTGGACACTCAACATTATAAGGCACGGACCAAAAGTAAATGGAACACTTCAAGGAAAGGAGCAGCGCTCTCTCCTATATCTTGGTGTTGTAGGTATTGAAAAGAAAGCCTTCAGGTCGCCCTCGACTACGTTCAGTCGAATTATTTATATGTTTGTGTACGTGTATATACACATAGGTCAGTCATAAAGTTCTCAGCCTCACAGAGAAAGACACGCAGCTGGAGGTATTTGTGGCTACACACTACCATTTGTATTAACACTACAAGAAAAATATTCAAATTTATGTTAATTTCTGTGCTGGTGAGGCCTATACAAATGTAAAGGTGAACAATAAATATAAAATCTGAGTGATGTTTAGAACATTCAAATGACCCTCGTGTAATGGAAAGATATAGATATATTTTTTTTGCGTTATGGCTTTGTTTTAAAATTATATGCTTAGAACAGTGATCCATATTTCGTTCCCGTTGTGACGAGTTTTAAAGGACAAGAAATAAAGCAACACGGTAAGTGATCTCTATACATTGATTGCGTGTGTATGTGTGTGTGTGAGAGAGAGAGAGAGAGAGAGAGAGAGAGAGAGAGAGAGAGAGAGAGAGAGAGAGAGAGAGAGAGAGAAACCACTTGTGTGGCATTCGTATCCTTGGGATCTTGTAAAAGTCATAAAATAAGGACATATGAATTTTCATACATTAACATTCATGTCTTTATTCTTACTTTCATTACTCACACATACACACTCTTTATATATAAACAACCAGTCAAAAGTATTTTGGCCACCTTCCAAAAAAAAATTTATATCGCATATCAAAAGTGTTATTTTTACTGAAAACAGTTATGCTTTTATTTATTATACTAAAAACGAGTCTTCCTCAGAAACAGTTGTTATATAATTAAGGAATGATTTTTTTTTTATATTAATCATTTTTCGTTAATTATATTTTATCATTCAGTTTGGTTGGGCTTTGAACTATTCGGGTTAAGAGTTCGAATCATAGTCACTGGATACAGTTTTACGATCGCGCGCAAAGGATATGACAATCCCAATTGTCATAATAAGCCCCCAGACAGGATATGGGGCTGGAGAGTGGATGTCGTCATGCCCGGAAGAGATGGTCCTGAAAATTTGAGGATTTTCAAAAAGAGTCAGTTGGAAGATGAGATTGGACCATGGAAGACGAGAGTTCTCTAGCGTTGAGGTATGTAGTTGAATTTTCGGATCTCTGTCGACAGAGATCTTAAACATCACAAGATTCGCCGCGTGTTGGGGATGATTAGCATAGTAAGAATTGTGTCTCTTTCCTCGTATCGAAGAACCGAAGTCAGAAGTTAATAAACCGTTCGTACCTGAACAACAGAGTCCGCCTGTATCTGTGCCTGTTTTCGTATCGGTATTTGCATTTGCCTGTTTTCGCCTGTGTTCTGTGTTTGAATATGTATATGTAAATTATACAACACACTTACCTTAGCATAACCAGATATCTTTTGAAACATTGATTTGAATACGTTTTTCTTCTTTAGTACTAATCATAAATAAAGTGTTTACCAAAAGTTACATTATACCACCAATTGTACTCAAATCAGACAATATGTTGAATTTCTACTTGTTAGATACTATCTATTTTACTTGTACAAGAAACCACTGCTGAGGAAGCAGAATTATGTCAAAAGGTTCATGGCACACAAAGCCTGGTAATAGAGCAGCGGGATAAATTCTTTTGGCCTGACGAATCAAGTTCGAAATTTTTGGTTCAAATAGGAAGGCCTATGTGCGGCAAAGAGTTCGTAAAAGAACTGTAGCTCCCCTAAATCTCAAAAAACGTAAAGCATGGAGGAGTTTCTGTTATTGAAGTTTCTGTTGTGGTGTCTACTCATGCAAGACAGTGACCGACGGCATACTAGTATCCGCTACCAGAAGGTACATTAAAAGCAAACAGGACGTTCTTAAACTGATGTCTTCGCCAGTCCAGTCAGCAGACTGAAATCCCACTGAACTCGACCAAAATGTTAGAGTTAAATAATCCCTAAGAGCAGCTCACCTGTAAATTACAGGAACGTTGGACCGAACTATCTCAGTCTACAACTTGCCTTTGGTGGAAAAAATGCCGAGAATCTGTGAAGCAGTGATAGCGGCCAAAGTAGAGAGTCCTGATGAATCAAAAACTTAAGAAGTTTTTTGTGTGTTTTTATGGTTCAATTTCTCTTTATTATGGGTCATGAATACTTATATTTAGTGCACTATTATGGTGCTTAAAATACTTTTAAGTGGTAGTGCATATATATATATATATATATATATAATGTGTGTGTGTGGAAGAGACAGAAAGAATAAGTGATTTCTAGATTTAAAAAAAATTATTGGATCCAAACCGCCCCACCAAAAAAAAAAAATACCCGAGGAAGAAATTAACCGGTCGACTTGGTATTTTAACTTCTTACTTTAAATACTAATGAACGTATAATCAGCGCCTTTTATTTGCCTTTTGATCCCAGTGAAAGACAACTTTATACTATGTTATTACACATGATTCTCATACAAAAAATAATATTTAGTGGAATAAATCGGTCTAAAGAAGGTTTTTTATTAATCTGAACTCATTACTGGCCAGCAGAATAGGAAAATTTATTTTTACAAAAGAAAAAACGTATTCTCTCGTTGGATAATGGTAATTCTTTTAAAAACAACATGTAACTATTAGTAATTAGATTGTCATGAGCAGTTGAGTAGAAATATATTTCTCATCAAAAGAATCTCGTATTTGCTAAGTCCAGTATGCTGTGGCTCTAGTATATGCCGACTACATTTCTGCAGAGACATAAGACCGACCCCGACAAGAGTTCTGGATATGGCGCTAAAACAATCTGATAATGACCCTTCAGCCTTAGAGCTTTGGAGTATCCTTTTATTGCCATGGCTCCCAAGTTCTCTCCTTCACCGAGGGATTGTACAAATTAGGGTCCAGTATATGGGTCAAACGGAACTATTTAAGAATTTTCTATACTTGTAAGCATTTACCTCTGTACAAGCAAATGACTGATTTAAATCGAATTATTAGTATTAAGTAGTAATACTTCGAACATATAACCGTAAAAAATGATGCTTAATAGAATTATTAGTGTTATATTGCAGTACTTGAAACCATTTAACTGTTTTGGTTTTGTTTTAGGGCAATCAACCATTGTTCGTTATTTAATGCCCAATCCATTTTATACATATAAAGAGTTCTATTTCAAACTATTCAGTTTAGTATAATTACGGGTTTTTGTTTATACACAGTTAAATGTAAAAAACGTTTTATTTCAAACAATTCAGTTTAGCATAAGTACACAGTTTAAATGTTTAAAAAGTTAAATTTCAAGCAGTTCAGTATAACATAAGTACACAGTTTAGCTCTATTTAACCCACAGATAGGACCTTATCTGGTGCTACCACTACCTGGGAGCGATAGCAATAAAGGGAGACTCTGAATTTTTGAAAGCTCCAGCATTACTGGAGGCTCACAATCAGATTGTTTAGTGTCATATCCAGTACACTAGGGGGCGTCTTATCCCCTGCAGAGATGCAGTTGATGTGTTTTGCAGCCACAGCCGACAAGGCCTCTATTTAACTTTGTACAACTGAATGAGCTCTTGCTCTTTTAAAAATGTTACCTACAAACTATTCGTTTACAAATCATATATTTATATGTAAACACAAGATTTGGTATTAGATACTCTACAAGGATTGTTCTGCCATAAAACCCAACTATCCATCAAAACTCGCCGCAAAGGAAATCCGATACGTTCATCAATGGAATACAATAAACGACCACGTCTAACTCATTTAATGAATGAATGATGATTTATTTAGTTTTATGGCATATCAAGTATTGTAGGGTATTTAATGCCAATTCCTATAAATGAACATATACCAATATATATCATTTGTAAACGAAGATTTTGATGGTAGCATTTTTAAACGAGTCAGATTTCATTTGGTGGTACACAGTTAAATAATTTCAAGTATTAAACACTAATTCTATTTAATATTAATCTATGGTTTGCACTTATCTAGTATTAAGGATTTGTTTGAAAACAGTTAAATGATTAAACAGTTCTCTGACCAAATGATAGGACCCTAATAGGTACTACCTCTCCAGGCCACGTTAGAACTTGAGGCAAGAGAATTGAAGTGGTAGTCCATATGCTACAAAGTTCCGACACTGGAGCATCGGACTCTTGTTTGGGGTCTCTTACTCCTCTACAGAAATGACGTCGGCGTATTCTACAGTCGCAGCTGACTGAGAAGGGTTATTTTTGAGTCTCTTATTTTCAGGAAGTACGGTTGATAAAAGACCAACAGATCAAAGTATAATACATATTATCCTGTAATAATATTTAATTCTGGTTTTGAAAAATAGAATAGCCGATAGATAAAAAAGATCAACAGCTTCTCCCTTTGTTTTCTCATTTTAAGCATTGTGTATGAAGGTGACCCTTAATCGGAATATCTAATGGTTTCGATCGAAGGCTATTTCCCATGATTCGCCTCTCTAAATCTGGGGCCGTTATCTCAGTCATTTAGTCTACACCGTGGAACCAACTGGAAGTTACCAGCAAGGAAAGAAATGAACGTTGATTTCTCCCGATTTTAAGATGGAAGTAGTCGACCGGTCAGAATATCACCGAGGTCAGTTAGTCTTTGGAATGGCTGGGTGGTCAAATGGAAATATGTTTGATGACCCTTACCCAGACCTAAGATACGCCACTACATACGACACACAAACATATAGTAACTGCCTGTCAGACTCCAGAATAGGATCTCCAATATGTGTAGTGTCATATTGGATGGTCACGTCTATAGATCTTGTTTCAGGCCGTATCTCCCACCACTCACTGTATCTTCCAAGCTCGGACCGATTCATTGTGCCAAGCGAAGCAGACGTAATTGTCTTGCAAGTGCCAGGTCGGAGTAAATCACGCCTGCTCGTTCGATGTACAGAGTCGTTGATACTGTAATATCGGCAAGACGAAATCACTCATTCCGGTCCCTTATAAATCATCAGAATTCACTTTACCCGCTATAAGCAGTGCCTGCAGCTTTTAACTCCCAATCTATCGATCAGTTTACTGGTTCATATCAAATATGGTTAGGTAAAACAGAGCTTGTATATTCAGCATTACATATTATAACTGAATTGATTTAATAAACCCTGCTATTTGAGGATAGTATACTTTGACAGGATCCCCGACAGAGGGGTAATAATAAAGTAAAAGTAGCGACCTTAGTCGAGGGTGACCTGAAGGTTCCCTTTTCAATAACTATTCACCGAAGTGCAGGGGGGCGCTACTCCATTCGCTGGATTGTTCCACTACTCTTCATCCGTACCTTATAATGCTGAGTGTTTTGCAAAGCGGTATCAAGTACAATTTTTTGAGTCTTTGGTATGACTCGACCTGGGATTGAGGGGTAATATTCACCCCACAAAAGCTGTGTAGTGGGTATCATTTTAAACTTGATCCGACGATGATCCAGTTATGGGGAATACTCCCTCCTTGCCATTATTCCTAGTTTTATTATGACCTGGAGTAGTATAACAGGTTAGGTCTACTTCCGTGGGTAAAAAAAATCTGTTTAAAGAGGCTTGTATTCTAAAGGACAGTGTGTAGAAAGAAAAAAATATCTTCATAAAAATCTACAGAAAAATGTAAATATGAATGTACAATGTATGGGTTTCCCTAACATCAAGATATTAAATGATCCTAGAGGGGCGGGCATTCCTTTAAAATCAATTATTGGATTGAATTAACGAACTGAATGCAAATAATCTGCACGTACCATTAAATTCCTTTTTGGTTGGTTGGTTGGTTTTACGGTATATTCAAATCACAATTACTTATCTTGTAATATAACCGTGATACAGATACGTAAAATATACGGATACGTAAAACGTTTACATGCATAGGAATCCCGAAACACTGACGACTTTCTTTAGTTCAGGTACGAAACTTTAATTACCTTCTTGACTTTTAGGTTTTTCGACACGAGGAGAGAGAGACACACAATTTTTACTATGCTGACTGTTCCATCTGACTCCACCACGCGCGGCGCATCTCGTAGACCCAACTGGCCTTGCCTCGCCTCGCCTCGCCCAGATTCGAAAATCAACTCGCTTCGTCCAGCTTCAAATCTTAACTCACTGCTTTTTTCCAAAAATCACCTAAAATTCTCAGCCATCGTTTCTAAGCATGACGTCATTCACTTCCCCGGTCCATTTCCTATTCGGGGTTTTTATTATGACATCTGTGATTGTCACAACCTCCCCGTGCGAGCGTGAACACCTGCACTCAATGTGTGCTCCTACCCGTGCACAAAGCCGAATAGTTCCAAGCTTAACTAAACCAAAAGATATAACTAACAAAAAATGATAAAAAAAAAAAAAAATTCTTCCTCAATTATATAACAATCTAATGCCGAACATTGTCTTCTTTTGCAAGTAATTATATCATTTCAATTTGTGAAAATTATAGCCCAAGTAAGAAATACTAAAAACCATACATATCAAGAGTCTTATCTAATACAAATAATTTGCAAACGATTATATTTTCACAATTAATCATTTCTGTCTAAATATAATAATGGTAATTTGTTTGATCACATTTGCATGGTTTCGAATATTCCAATCAGATACTAATAATTTTTAAACTGATCTATTTGACACATCTATTGAACCCAAACAGGTTCTTCCTCTGTGAGGTCAGAGTGGACTTTTTGTTAATGGCAACGAAAGTATTACTCTCTGTCACTTCACAACTGGTGTTTGACCACCTGATACAGTTAAGAATGAAACCAAGGTCACTCATTTTTGAATAGGGTGCCTTATCTCTCTGCAACGGATGCAGTTTGCATATTCTAGCCCCCCCCCCATCAACAGAGCATTATGTATTCAAGGTAATTATAATGTGCATTAAACTTAGTAAAGTTATAATCGATGTGAACTACATCTGATTCAGCTGTTGGAAGTAAAAATACAAAAAATACCGCGTTACTATACGAGTTACTTCCAAGTAAAGGACACAGCATGTTATCAGTTGAATTTTAAACTAATAGACATATAAATTTTTTAAAATGCCAACGACTTTTGGCTCTTGTTTGGAAGAACCGAATTATTTTCAAAACACGGTGTTTGATTTCTGGTAACCGTTTGATAAGGATTCTCCAGAAAATTTGGATGGTCTGCATAGATTGAATAACTGATGCTTTGTGATTGAGCTTCAACACGTAAATGTGAAATATTCAGCGGAGACTAGTCCCTTTATTGAGATGCGCATGTGCTGACACATACACATTTAGAAAGTTAAAGCAATGTGCACGCCATTCCATAAATGGTTGGTTTCTATTGTTACTTTCGTTGTTTGATTGGTGTTAGTTCCTGGTGCAACTGTTGTTGTTGGTCTTCGCTTAATAAATTCATATTCTAAAGAAAAATATGACAGATATCCTTTCTCTACCCAGGAGGAATTATGTGATACACATACACTCAGATATATCGAAAAACAGATATATTATAATTAAAATGGGATGGATACGTCATCCGAATGAGTGACTACATAATTCCAAAGTTATTCATCTACTAACTGCTTCATGACGAGAAGAGTAATGTTCGGTGATAATGTCTCAGGTAGAGGGACAAAGTATAATATTAAGCGAAATTCTGAGTATACCGTTCGAAAATTTAGAGCAAGTTACTTCATTCAAAAGGTTTCTCACAGATAATTGTCAGCCAGGCTTTCTTTAGTAACTTTGGCACCCGAAATTTTTTTCTTTACTGGAGAGTCAGTTTTTTTTTTATCTCCAGGGCTTGTTTTTTTTTGTCAGGTTCTTAGTAGCAAAGCCATGTTCAGCCCATTTGTAAACTTTTTCTTTTTTTGTTTTTAACTAATACATGATTCCCCATAAAAATCACATGGATTGAACTTCAATGACAGACCCTCGTTCAGTCCCGGAGACTTGTTTTATTTGTCTCAATTTTGAATCGCCTTTAAAAGTATTTGGTGAAATTAAATTTTTTTTTGTTATTAATTCCAAATTATGCATTTCCGGGAAAAAATTCTGACAAAAATTTGTTTTTTTTTTTTAAGAAATCTTCCTTGCTTGTTGAATTAGGGTGAGGATTGTGGATATCTATCTATCTATCTATCTGTGTGAGTGTGTGTGTGGTCATATATTTATCACTCATGATTTATTCATTTCGATCCACTTTCCTTATGTTTTCTTTCTTCGTTCGCAATCTTTCTGTCTACACAGAAACACCTACGAGATATCATAAAATGTTTGAAGGTCGAATCTTTCATGCTTTTAAAACAAAATAGTAATAAGTCACATTGAAGATGTGTACTGAGTTGCGGAAAATTACGAAAAGTAAAATCTAGATGCCAAGAGAACTGTGTGGATGTTTTCATTTCTTTTTAGATGTATCAGTGCCAATTTGAAAAAAAGAAAAAATAATCCAGTCAATAGATTTTAACAGTAATCTTAGTCAAAACAAAATCGTGCATGTGTAACAACCTTCCTACTCGCTAAGCAAAAGTCCGTTGGACATTTGCCTTCTTTCAAAGTTGAACTTTATACTTGAGATCAAAATATATGGACATCAAAGATAACAAAATTAATACGACGGTGAAGAGTCATCATATCTAAAGTGGTGATTTAGATGACATTCAGTAAATGAAATGGAATTATTCTGAAGACACCGAGCGTTTCCTTCATCGCTTATTTCCCTTTTGATAAAATACAGCTTCAAACTTGATCCTGTGTTAACTCATTTCGAGTACTTATTCATATTTAAAAGACAAAAAAAAAAAAGGTTTATTTCCATCAAGGCACATTGGGCGTATAGAAGAGAATGTGTGAGTAATGACTTTAGCAAAAGCGGCATTTACATGGTATTTCAAAATAGATATAACGCATTAATATGATAATGATTTATTATTAAGGCAAGCTCCATGGCGATTATTTGGAACACGTCTTGTAAAAAAAGTTCTCTAAGCAAGAGACATTGAATCATTGTTTTTTTTATATATCAGCTGCCAGGATATGCATACTTTTTGATTTTTTTTTGTCAGCAATAAATCTCCAATTGTGACGCAAAATGTTTTTTCCTCTCTTTTCCGAGGCATTGTGACCGAGGATTAATAGCCGTTATAGTATCATATTTTCAAATATGAAACAAAAAGAACATTAGTATTGGTAGAGTTATTTAGCAGTCACATGGGTCCAATGTGTATTGAAACACTATATAAGTTTTGGTGGTGTCTCCTCACCAAAATAAACATACTTACTCCAAAAGGTTAATTTGCTTAATGTGTACTAATAAGTGTCCATCAATCTACTTTAATCGTAACTCTGATCTTCCTGGTTCTCGCTCAAGTCACTGCATCCATATCAAAATCTAAGGGAAATATATGAAGTGCTGAAAATAAAGGATGTTACCTAGGAGTTGTTTGATATCGAATTATTTTTTTCTTCAAACAATTGTAAACGATTATGACTGAATTATACTTAATGCAAATAATTTGCAAGTGGTTATATTTTTTTAAGAATTCCGATCTAAATCTAGTAATTTAAAAGTAATTATATGTCACCAGTGCTTATTAATGAGAATTAGTTTGTACAGTCATATATGATTTCAAGTATTTCTATTATGAATATATCCAAAACATATCTATTTACCACATGGAAATGAAGCTTATATGTAATATCTTCGAGTCATAGTGGACTTTATTGTTAGGTCAAAGAAAGAGTGATACAGCACACTCCATAACGCCAGTACTGGGATCTTGTCACCGGATTCATTTTAGTCATACATGGATAACGCCATTTTTAATGGCATCTTATCTTTTCAAAGAAAGCAATGGGCGCACTGACGGAGCACTATATATTTAAAAACTTTATAGTATACCCTGTAATTAGTATGGCTACCAAGGGCATTAACGGCAATCATAAATTGATGTTTGACGGAAAAATATAAATACAAAATTGTTTTA
The DNA here is from genome assembly GCA_963585895.1 of Sepioteuthis lessoniana. Taxonomy (NCBI): domain Eukaryota; kingdom Metazoa; phylum Mollusca; class Cephalopoda; order Myopsida; family Loliginidae; genus Sepioteuthis; species Sepioteuthis lessoniana. Next base: position 39,165,619 of record OY757904.1, on the reverse strand, counting down.
TCAGGAATTTTCTTTTTATTCCAGCTTAAGTCATTTGTTTTTTTTTTTTGTTTTTTTTGTTACACAGGAATTTTCAACTGTCTTCATAGAGGTTCGATAATACTATTTTTAGGTCTTTGGCCTGACCAATTATGTAATAACTTGATGTATTCACCATTGGTTTAATTATTTGTTGAATGCAATGTGCTGCAAGGTGCTCAGTCATGTTGAAAGGTTTTACACCTGCTTACATTTGATAACTTAATGAAATCTATCAATGTAATATATGCGCCTTCCGACATGAAATGGAATACTCTGACTGTATCCCATGCATTTGGCTTGGATGTATGGCACATAAATCATTATAGGTTACTAATACCAAATCCATTTTCATACATATAAATAGTTCTATTTCAAACAATTCAGTTTAGTATTAGTTCACAGCTTAGTTCTATTTGAGCCATAGATAAGACTGTCAGATGATACCAATCCAGGTTAGAGTGGACCTGGGAGCGATGACAACGAAAGAGTATGCTGCATTTCCCAGAACTATAAGATTACTGGAACCTCACCATCACATTGATTAGTGTCATAACCAGGACACTCGTCGGGAAAATCTTAACCCTCTGCAGAGATGCAGTCGGTGTATTCAACAGCCTCAGCCAACTGGGCAATATTATCGTGATTATTGTTATTAGGAATACATAGGAACGGTTACTAGAATCCGCATAACTTCTTAAAAAGAATGACTTCAATACGAAAATTCAACGAGAATTGCCGTAAAGCTAACTATCTAAACATATATCGCCCTCATTAGAAAAACAGATTCGTTTAATTTGACACTCAATATTTAGTAGGAATATAATATGTGCTTTCACCCATCAAAACATACATTCAGATGTCTACGAACGGGTAATAAATTGAGAACATCATAGATCAGACATTATTCATGCGAACTAAAGTTTAAATTTTCCATTCCCGTCTATTATTTCGTTGTGTTCTAATGTCTCAGAAGTTCATAAATAAAACATAAGAATTGTAAATGCTAGGCCATGTGTTCATAGTTGAATTCT
>OY757904.1:39044567-39159567 GCA_963585895.1 Sepioteuthis lessoniana | reverse complement strand
TATTTAATGCTAAAGCTATCCCTGTATAAAAACAGTAGTGGTACTATTTAATCTATAGCTCAAGGGACAAGGTATTTATATTTTTGTGGGGATACATTCTTCAATGGTATATCAACTTCCTTGAGTTATGTAATACCAAAGTCATCCTTGTAGAAAATTGGAGGTGGTACAATTCAGTCCATTGCTGGGAGAATGTGGGGGTTAATATCTTTGCCAAAGCTATTAGTCAGAAATTGAACATGATCGACCGACGAGCTATCGAAATTGCATTATATTCTAGTCCAGGAAATTAGCCACTACGCCACGGGGGCACCTATTAGTTCATATATTTCCCTAGTGTATTAGTTTACAAGTGAACGTAATGGAAATGCCCGTGGTGTAATGGTTATCGTCCTAGGAAACGGTGACACGAGTTCAAATCCTGGACGAGACTGATTGCATTTCACATAGCACTAATACCCTTAGGAAAGGTATGAATCCAATTATTCTCCCTCCAGCTATGGGTAAATAGTAGGGAAGACTAGGTTCTTCAGCCTTGGTGAGGCAACTAGTCTAGGAGAAGGAAAACTCTGAATTCAAATCTGTTAAACTCCGCTTAAAAATTGACCTTGTGCCCGAGCGGAGAGGTTGGTAAATATAAGTAATAGAGCGACTGCAGTTTGAACTGGTAACTTCGATTAAGCCATCGATTATATTAACCACTCTACCACAGGAATTACTACTTTCGCTTTCTTCAGTTGTAGGAGTTGGTTAATGGTATCTTTCTATTTGTATATTTCAGGGTTTTTTAAAATTAATCTCTTTGATATATTATACTTTCTTTATTGAAGTTTTTTGACTGACTTAAAATTTGAAAATATATATTTCTTGTACTTTTTTCTGAGAGAGAGAGAGAGAGAGAGAGAGAGAGAGAGAGAGAGAAGTAGGCTGAAAGCACTCAAATTTACTGCTGGAGGTGACTTATTTATATCCCTCCTAATGATGATAAGCATTTGCTTTACAAAAATGTTTAACTCTGTTGATAAACAGATAAAGGTGTTTTTCATGTGACTTGAAAAGCTCCTTTTTAAATGCAGATTTTGTCTCTCGTTCTGATGTCTCAAATTTCAGTGACTGAATCGTCTCTTTCATTCACAATTGCTATTGAATGAAAAGAATTTGCCCAAGAACAAGTACAATCTACTTTTCTTATTTTTACATCATCATCATCATCATGTCTTGCCGCCAGCACGGATATCCCTGACCCTCTCTCGCCACTTTTCCTTATCGTTCATCGCCTCTGGCAGGTATTCTCACACAGCTGCTGTATGTATGTTCTAGCTGGTCGCCCTGCTTTAGCTCGGCCATATGTGGGGGTCCAATAGAGTACATCACTTATGAGCTCGTCCGTGCTCCTCCAGCAGTGTCTTGCGTGTCTGGTTCGTCTAACTTGGATAGTTTTCGTGATGGGAGGCAGGTGGCCGTATAGTTGGTGCCTTGTGGGGTGTTGCCGCCAGGACTTGTTCAATATTGCTCTCAACATTCTGGTGTAGTTGCCATCTAGCTTCTTCTCCAGCCGTTTTGTTAGCGTCCAAGTGGTGCATCCATACAGCAGTATCGACACGACCGCTGCTTGGAAGAAACTGCGTTTCATTTTATCGGTCAGGTCATCTTAATTCAATCATATTAGGTGCATTGTATGTTGCCTCTTGAAATAAGGTTAAATATTTTAGTAGAGCAAGAAATGTTACTGCTATTACGGAGTATAAAGAATGTCCATTCAATTGAAAATATTCAGATAATTATATGAATAAACATCAGATCATTGATAAATTCATCACAATTATTGTTACTATGAAACAAGAAAGATGCATTCGGCTGGTAAGTTTCACTGTATGTCTAACCTCGCAGGAATTTTGTAAATTTACTCTATTATTAAGCCGTTTGCTCGGGGTGCAAAAAGACCAGTGGGTAGGGGCAGTAGAATACGCCGACTGAATCTCTGCGGAGGTGTAAGACCCTGCCTCCAACGAGTTTCCTGGATATGACATTAATGGTTGGACTTCCATTCCGGAGCTTTTGAAAATGTGATTACTCTTTAGTTGCTATAATTAGTATTTCATTACTTTCAGGTCCACTCTGACCCGAAGTGTAGCACCTGTTAGGGTCCCATCTATAGATCAAATAGAACTGTTTAATAATTCAACACTGTGCAAGCAAATATCTGATGTTAAATTGAATTGTTAGTGTGAGGCAGTATTACTTAAAACTATTTTACTGGTTAAAACATGTTAAAAAATGTTACGAAAACATTACTTCTTTATAAAACGTATATCTTAAATCTATATTTTTAAACAGGATTTGACATTAAATAATCCACAAGGGTGATATATGATAAAACCAAGGCTAGAAAAAAATCAATTTATGCTTTTACCAAGGTTATAGCCCGAAGTGAAATGTAAACGGCCTCCTACAGGTTTTGAACTTTGATCATCGTGACTATTTCTTACGACAATAACCTTTCCGACAAACGAACATTTGTGCAGTATCCTGTCAGAGTGTAGGTCCATGTAATGCAGCTATTTTGAAGATGATTCATAAGTATCGGTTGCAAACGTGGAAAAAATATATATACATAGACATTTTCGTAAATTAGTGAGATATGATCAACTCCCTCTGAATGTACAGAAGTTAAGCCGCAATGTCTCTGTTATGGACTTTGATGGAGGGATATTTACGCTACAGTTTGCACTGTAAGCAGCCTAAGATTTTTGGGCCAACATATGAAGAAAGCTTTGTAAATAACCACTTCGATGATTTGACTTAGACTCATGTTACACCGATCACCCAAGTAAAGCTGTGATGATTGATTTGGTTTGGTTTGATGGCATATCAACCATTGTTGGTTATTCAATGCCAAATAGTGTCTTTACACGTATATTAAAAATAATATTTGTAAACACATTTTGTTGATAGACACAGTTAAATAATCAAACTTTTCTGTTAATTCAATTTAGCATAAGTCAATAAATTTGAATGGTTCGAAGTCTTACAATGTATCACTAACAACTCAATCAAATATCAGTTAATTGATTACACACAGTTAAATGATTAAACACTTCTTTTTCAGACAATTCGATTTGGCAAAAGTCATTTGTTTGCACTCAGTTTTAATTTGAAACAGTTCTTTTTGAATTATCCGTAGGACTTTCAGGTGATACCAATCTGGATCAGAGAGAACCTGGGAATGATGGCAATGTGGAAGTACTCCACCTTCCCAAAAGCTCCAGCATTACTAGAGTTGCATCATTAGAATTTTTAATGTCATATATCCAGGACACTCGTAGGTGGGTGTCTTATCCCTCTACATTGATGTATTTGGTGTATTATACAGCCTCAGCTGACTGGGCTGAGCAATAATGAGCTCGTTCACTACCTAGATTCGTTGCTACTAAAAGTACTCAAATCAATCTGAGGTCTGTGCACCATATCTAAGAAAATCTTTATAAAACAGTAAATGTTTAAAAACAGTAAATGTTTATAAAAAAAGTCAAATGTTTTTGTAAACACTAAATTTTAACGAAGTTTGCAAAGCAAATTTTGCCATAGACGAATAAAATCATCGTTCAATGAGCAATCTTACAGTTTCATGTTTTATGGCTTTTTAAAATATAACTGTGGGGCCACATTCGCAACTTCTGAAAACGTAAGTCATAAATGTGACCTCATCTATTATGTTCATGTGTCTATGTCAGCAGCCATTCTATTGACGTATGTCATGATTAATTAACAAATCAAAATAAAAACTAATAACATAAAAAATAAAATAAACACGAAGTAAAATAAAATACAAAATAATTTCCCTGGAAGCATCTGACTGGAAGCGCAATCTGCGTATGCCTGAAAACATGAGATTTCTGGAACCAAAAACAATCTCTTTCTCAGACCGCTTTAACACTGCTCTACGTATTAAACAGCTTTTTCCTGGATCGCAAAGAACATTCCTCTCCATGAAATAGTTGTAAACGTGAGGGATAACAACTGAGTTGAAAAGTATTACTATCTCTACTTTCCGCCTTAATTCCTTTGCAGCTTCACCAAAAAGAAAGAAGATTACAAGTAAATTGGGATCAGAAGAAAAGCCCGTTACCAACGTCAGAATTTCCAAAAAAAACCCAAACCATCTTTTAGATCCCCTACGTGCTTACAAAAGCACAAGGCGTTAAACTTGCTTCTTGGAGGTGCCCCTGGTGTAATGGTTATCGTCGTAGGAAATGGACACGGTGACACGAGTTCAAATCCTGGACGAGACTGATTGCGTTTCACATAGCACTAATACCCTTGGGAAAGGTATGAATCTAATTATTCTCCCTACAGCTATGGGCAAATAGCAGAGCAGACTAGGTTCTTCTGCGTTGGTGAGGCAACTAGTCTAGGAGAAGGAAAACTCTGAATTCAAACCTGTTAAAGTCCGCATAAAAATTGACCTTGTGTCATATCCTGCCCGAGCGGAGGGGTTGGTAAATATGGTTAAACTTACTTCTCTAATATTTCGGAGAGATTTTCACTTGTCTTTGTTTGCAAACTATTTTCCTTCTTTTTTATTTTTTTCCTGTATTTCTAAGAATTATTCATTCTTTTTCTTTCTAATTCATTGTTTTCTCTTTTGAATTTCATTTATAAAAATTTTGCAATATTTTGGTGACGCGTAGCGGAATTCAGCTGTTCTGGATACATTTGACGAAGTCGTAAAATTTACCCAGACTCTAGGCTGTGAGATGCCAAGGTTACCTGATACTCACCAAGTGGCACTCTCTGGATTCGCCTTTATCGTAGGCTTTCTTGAACTTGTCTAATCATCAAAGGTCTTACAACCTGACAAAATTTTTTGAACGATCTGCTTACTGTACTGTGATCAATTGGGCCATCATCTTTCGCATAACAAAGGGGTGTCCTCGTGGTGTAATTGTTACAGCACTGGTCTGCAGAATCGTCGTAAGCAAACTACACGCTATTAGGTTTACTTTCGGACAAATAACCTTGGGAAAGAACACCCTTATCCTTACAGCTATGGGTTAAATAGCATCACTGCTGTTCTTCTAGCATTAGATAAACCATGAAGGTTGATATGCCATTAAACAAAGAAACCAAACCTAACTCTGACTTCGGATGAGGATTTTTTGTTACATCCACTGCGTTTTGACTCGGTTTGAACTCGGAAATATAAGTTCCATTATTAGAATACATTGCACGTTAATCTAAGGACTTCACAACGTGTCAGTACACCAGCTACCATCGTACTACCAAACAAAGTAAGTAGCTATTATGGTTTAAACTGCTTCGATCACATGATATTTGCATCATAACATCGTACTTTTTATGTATTGCAAAAGATTTGACTAATCCTAATTGTTTCCATTTTCTTTCCATAATTTGTTTATTCTTTTCAGTTTTTGCTTTTTGAAACATTTTATTCATCATTTATTTTCTCCTTCTATCTATTTAATTTTTCTTAAATTACTTTTTTTAATCCAGAAAAATAATTAATCATACAAACCTAATTAATCACAATCTTGATTTAAGTTGAACTTTCAAAAAAGAAAATTAATATGAAACAAAAAACTAAACACACCTACACACAAAAAAAATATCAATTCAGATTGACGGAAAATAAATCTGTTAATTATCATATTTTATTAACGAAGTAATTACGGGTTGATTCAAAGGGAAAATAAGAACTAACGAACAGTAAAATAACTAAAGATAAAGGAAATTAGCCAATTGGAAAATAACTAAAGAACTAAATGGAAATTAAGTTCAACATGACCAAACTTCGAGGATTTTCACACTTGATCTCTCGTAAGACCTGAATGGTTAATACCTTGATCAAGAAATAAATAATAAGCCTTTTAACTTCCCTCCCTTTTATATAAGAGCTTATCCCATAACAGTTTTGCTCTGAAAGCTTTACTAAGCTTCATATTTATGTCCTAGAAATTCCTGAATCGTAGCATAAGTAAATACATACAAATTTAAGTAATTTACTCATTTTAAAATAAGACTTTAATCTAGCATCAATGTGCCATGTAAATAGATCATTCAACTGTATGCATAAAGGGAAAAAGTGTCTATTAGAATACAAAACGGTCAGTTGCATTTGAGCAAATCCGAGAGGAAAACCCTGAGTGATTCTAAAAATAGAACAACTTTTTAGAACTATTTACCGTTGTATATCTTCAGCAATTACGCCACATGTGTCTGATGTGAGGAGCTGAAGAATCTATGCTCTACAGAGCTTGGAGAACTGATCTGGAATCTGAATAGATGATAAATTTCGAGGATTTGTGATTTGCTATAATGTTCATAGCGAGGTCAATAGCTATGGCTTCTGCGCTGTAGATTGGTGTTTCATTTGAAAGACGTTTTAACAGTTCTTGGTTTTGGAAGACAGTAGCACAACCAACTTTCGTTCCCTGTTTGGATCCATCTGTATAGATATGGGGGGTTTACTGGGAAGTTTTTTTGGATGTTGAGGAAGTTCTCTTGGAAGGAGATGGAGTGTGTTTTGGTTTTGGAAAGTTTGGTTAGGTCTAGCTTTATTATTGGTTAGTTTATAGTGGATGGTGCTGTTTTGGGGAGGATTATATTATGTATTATCTTGGGGTTGATTTTGATTTCATTAAGGAGAGTTCAAATTCTTAGATTAAAATGTTTAATGGCCTTTTCTTTATTTTCGAAAATGTTTTTCTATCTTATTTCCATGATGTAGTTATAGGCTGGGTTTTGGGGGCATGAAACGAGTTAAATATAGTATCGGAGAGCAAGATTTTATCTTCTAAAGGAAAGTGGGTGTTAATTGGCCTCTGAGTATAAACTTTCGATTGGAGAGGTTGTGAATGCTCCTATATTCTAGAGCCATTTAATGTTAGGGTGAGTTGATTATGCATTTTATGGATTTGGCAGAAATGCATACATTTGCTTTTACTGCTAGGGATTTTAAAACAATTTTTCATGGTCCCTTTTAACATGTTATTTATGCATTGTTGATTTTTTCTTTCTATGGTGAACATGTTTTTAGAACTGTAACAAATGATGTCATCGACATATAATAATCCATTGATTTCGGAGGTGGGGTATGTCGTTATTTTATTTATTTTAATCACGAATAGGATCAATCAAAGGATACTACCCTGAGGTACACCTATTTCTTGTTGTTTTAGATCGAAGAGTGTATTTTTTATTCTTGTTTGGAAGGTCTAGACTTTTAGGGAGTGTTTTATGAAGATGGGGAGTCTGCTTTGTAGGCAAAGATCTTTGAGGTCTTTGAGTATGCCATATGGCCAGTTTGTATCGTAGGCTTTTTCAAGGTCAAAAAGGACTACAACCAAATATTATTTTTTGATGAATGCTTCCCTGATTAAAGTTTCTATTCGGAATATTTGCTGTATGGTACTTCTTTTGGCTCTGAAACTTGTTTGTAGGCTTGAAAGGAGGTTGTTGGATTCAAGGAACCATATTAGACTTAGATTGATCGTCCTTTCGAGAGTTTTGCAGGTGTAGCTTGTTAAAGCTATAGGTGTATAACTGGTAGGGTTTGCGGTATTTTCTTGTTTTTTGAGGATAGGAATGGTTATGGCTTGCTTCCATGTGGTAGGATGTTGCCAGAGATCCTTGAGAGAATAGATTTATTGAGTTGTTGATGTTTTATTCGTTGTGTGTTTGAGCCCCAAATTTTGGGGGATATTTGTTTTAGAATTTATCTTCAAAGTGAACGTTATCCTAGAAGATCTTTTAGCTTCTTTGATGATACGTCGGGTTTTTGCCCATTGTTGTTTGTATTTCTTTATATTTTCTGATACGGTGTTTATCTTGAATTTCGTAAGGGTTGCTTGACGTTCACATGTTTTTTGCACTCTTCTGTGAACCATGGTTTATTGTATTTTGGAGATATTGTGGTTTTTGGCATAGTATTAATTGCTATGGTAATAAGGGTGCTGGTAAAATGTATTATGGGTAATTCTTGATTTGTATTTAATTCTGGTATTAGTGTGGTAAGAGTTTTTGTAGGATTTCCAGTTTGCTCTTTTGAAATTCCATCGTGGGGGTTTTATTTGTAGTTCTGACTTTTTTATTGTGGAGTTTTCGATTATTATTGGATAGTGGTAACTGTCGCAGAGGTCTTTTTATACTCTCCAGTTATAATCTGTAAGGATTGATAGGTCGCTGAGGGTTAGGACTATGGCAGAAAATGAACCTGAGGATGGGTAAGGTGGATCTGAGAATTTTGATTGTGGAAGCATAAATTTTTATTGCTATTGATGATTTTTTTCTAAGATCTGTCCTCTTTTGTTTGTCGTTTTACTTTCCCATATTGTGTCTGTTAAAATCTCCCATCAAGATAAATGGTTTTGGAAGTTGTTCTATTAGATTGTTTAATTCATTTTCATTCTTGGGGTTGTAAGGTAGAATATATACTGAGCAGATGGAGACGGTTTTATGTAGCTTGCTGAGACTGTAATTGCTTGCAAGTGAGTGTTGATGTTGGTTTTATTTTTGGGATATATTTCCTAATTAGGATTGATACTCCACCTGGAGCTCTTTTTCCGGTATCAATTATGTAGTCATATTGTTCAAAGGTTTTTATGTTTAGCTTGTCACTATATTTTTGAAGGTTTCTTGGAGACATATGGCGGTAGTGTTAAGTTCGGCGATTAACAGAAATAACTCGTCACAATTCGCTTTGGAGCTACGGCAGTTCCATTGAATTATTTTATTGATCATGCTTTTTTAATCTTTGTGTGTTTGATGTTTATTTTCTTTGGTGTAGTTTTGGTTTTATTTTTTCCATTCGGCTGGATTCAGAGATTTCAAAAGTTTCTAGGCTTTTCGACCTGATTTCGAGGCTTATCTAGTATTTAGTGTTTCTCTATTTTGAAGAGCTTTCTTAGCTCTCTTTTTCCATTCGTTCACATTTATTTTCAGTTTCTATTAGTGAGATTTATGGTTTATTTTTGTTTGATTCCTTTTTCCAAGGAGATCTCTTTTCGTAGTTAGTGGTGAGCTTTCAGTGTTGTCCAATTTTTTTGGTGGAAGCTTGTTGGGGTTTATAGTAATGGGAGATATGCCAGGAGCTTCTTGTTGTTTGGGTTGAGGTTCTTCTTTGGATCATAGTCCAGGGGCTTAGCTGTCAAGTTGGTCAAGTTCTCCCTTAGTAATTCAAGTAGTGTCTTCAATTCTTTTATTTGATACATCATGTTGAAGTGATTCATCATTCCTTTATTTTGGGTAGCGTTGTTTGTGGGTTTGGCTATGTATGTATAGGTAGTTGAGGCTAGAGAATATTCAATGAACTTCCTTACCTCCGGGTCGGATTTTAGTGTGTTACACTTCTAGTATTCGTTTTTTTTTTTTTTTTCATAATTAACATTCTTTGGAATCTGCTAAGTGATTTTGTTTGCAGTTGGGACATTTTGGGACCTGTTGACAGTCTATATGGTTTCCAGTTTTTCCGCAGTTCTTACATGTTGGAGGTCTGGTACACTTTTCTTTGTGGTGCCCAAATGTTTGTCAATATTGGCATCTCAGTGGGTGTAGAATATGAGTTTCATCTTTTGGTATTACGTAGCCTATTTTTATTTTAGTAGGTGGTTTTGGAGTGTTGATATTTAGAATAGAGGTGTTTGTTGAGATTATTTCTCTTGATAGATATTCGTTTGGCATAGGTGACACCTTGTTTGCAGGGGTTACTTTTTATTTTGTCTAAAGTACAGAGGGAGAGATCTGGGCTTTTCACTACACCTTTTGACTAAATCAGGGAGTTGTGGGGATAAGCTTTTATTTTGGGGTTGTGAAAGTATTTCTGTTCTAGTAGTAGGCCAGAGAAAGATATTTTTGGCACTGCTACCAGCAGGGTATTGTTGATTAATTTTTTTTTTTTTTTAATTTTTTTTTTTTACAGATTTTGGCTTTATTAAACGGCTAAGTTTTTTTTCGATAATGAAGGGAGACAACTTTGTGATTGGGATTTCCTCCGTTGACTCTAGCCGGAGAAATTTGGGGAAAGTGTCTGATCAAGGTCATTGTCGGAGTCAGACACGGCATGCGGACGCTTTATTTTCACTTCAGTTTTTTGTATCCATAGGGATTTTTGAAGAGATCACTGACTGTGCTCCCCACCCACCATGGAGACCTTTGAAGGGAAATGTCAAGGGAAAAACCCATTCGCCTTGGCAAATCAGAGCTACACATTCAGTATAATTACGCTGAGAAAGAGACTAGAAATTTGAGATCTTTAGGTTTTCATTCCGAAATTTATATCTCACCTACAGATAAAAATAGGAAACATAGGTCTTTTTTCAGCGTAATTGACCCTGCAGCCACTGCTTTCTGCTTCGGAGACCGACAAAAGTCTTTAGCAGGCCTCCGAAAGAGGGCTTAGCATGACCAGACAATTGATCGGATCGGGCTTTAGGACCGCCCGTTTACACCAGTAAGGGCAAAAGTGGAGCGTTGCTAATCATGTGACCACTTGGGTAACTGGGTTACAGACAACTCAGCCACCATGATCCCGTCCTAAAGCATCACGGATCACCACCTACTGCCAACAGATGTCGTCTTTGAGAAGGTGTTACTCCTCTACTGAGGTGAAGTTGGTGTATTCTACGGCCCAAGTCGACAGGGTAGATTAGTTATTTGTTTGTACATAGTGGTTTTGAGTAATGCTATCAATCACCAACAATTCAATTTGACATCGGTCAAGACTTGTTTAGACACATTTGAATGATCAAACAGTTCTATTTCAAACAATTCAACTTTGCAGAAGCCATTTGTTTGTACAGAGTTGAGATGTCAAATCGTTCTATTTGACCCATAGATAGGACCCAGTCAAATGCTACCACCCAGGGCCAGAGTGCACCTGGGAGCGATGGCAATGAAGTGTAATCTGCATTCTTCCCAAAGTTCCAGTATTACTGAAATCTCACCATTAGATTGTTCAGAGTCATATACAGGACATTCGTTGTCCAGTCTGCTGGGGTTGTAGAATACACTGACTGCTTCTCTGCAGAGGCGTAAGACCTCGCAACGAGTGTCCTGGATATGACACGAAACAATCTGATGGTGAAGTTCCAGTGATGCTGGAACTTCGTGCAAGGCGAATACCCTTTCATTGCCATCGCTACCAGATCCAATCTAGCCCGGAGTAGTAACAGCTGATGAGGGTCCCATCTATGTGTTAAAGAGAACTAAACCGTGTTTTCTTGAGTTTAATGTTTTTTTGCATTTAAACTGTGTATTCATGATAAAGTGAATTGTTTAAAATAGAACTGTTTTGACATTCAAACTGCATTCTTATGCTAAACTGAATTGCTCGAAGTAGAACTGTTTTGACGACTAAGCTGTGTACTTATGCTAACCTGAAATATCTGAAATAAAACTCCTTTGACATTTAACTCTGCGCATTACCCAGCAGTGTAGAATGCACCGACTGCACCTCTGCAGAGAGGTAAGACCCCCCAAATGAGTTTCCGAGATATGACACTAAACAATCTGAAGGTGTGGTTGCAGTGATGCTGGAGCTTTGGGCAATGCGCGGCACCACTTCGTTGCCATTGCTCACAGATCAACTCTGGACTGGAATGGTTGCATCTAAGGGTTAAATAGAACTAACGGCATACTTATACTAAATGGAATTGTTTGAATTGGACTTGTTTGACTGATCTTAATAGCTTGAAATAGAAATGTTTTTGACGATTAAACTGTACTTACATTTAAACTGCGTGCTTATACTAAACTGAATTGTTTGAAATGGAACTGTTTTTTACATTGAAAGTGTACTTACACTAAACTAAAATGTTTAATATAAAACTGTTTTAATATTTAACTGTGTGTAAACAAAATCCTTATTTACACTAAACAGAATTTGATGAATGATAACAGTTTGAATAAGCTTAATAACTCGAAATAGGAATGTTTTTGACAATTAAACTGTGTACCCATGCTAAACTGAATTGTTTGAAATTGAACCGACTATTTTTATAAAAATGGATTTGGCGTAAAAATACCCTACGAAGGTTGATATGCCATAAAACCCAAATAACCAACCAGGGCACTCATTGAGGTGGGAGGTGTCACCCCTCTGCAGATATGCCGTCGGTGTATTCTACAGCCCCAGCTGACTGGGTGGTCTGATGTTGAAGACTTCTGCTGAATGGACTGAAAACTATGATGGATTATATTTTGTAACATCCATCTGTGTGCGAGAAAACTCAGTATTAGATTAGACCCAATCTTAAATTTGCCTTTGCGGTGTTGATAGGGTAAATAAAATTTAATATACATGGGAGTATACGCTGATGCAATAGTTACTAGTTCGAGCCAGCAGACCAGTTTCCTCGTTTTGTGGGCTGGATTTTAAATTAGTTTTCCAATATACTAAAAAAAATCTAAAACTTTATAATAAATATTTCAGACGATAATGGTTCATTTATAAAGGAATGGTAATTCTGTGGGGGATGTGACGCTTTAAAAGTCATTACATTTTTATGTTACTAAACTTTACTTTGGTTTCTGGTCACTGATTGCGGATAAATGTTTCGCCTTTTACTAAAATTCTCATGATGTTTATAAGTGTATCGCAGAAAAAAAAAATCATACGAGACTTTTATTGGGAGAAAACACATAAAATGCTGTGAGAGAATGTAGTAATTTCTCTTTAAATTTGCCTCAATGTTTCTGTGTTCTTTTTGTACGCAGACTGTCATTTTTAAAATTATCCAAATTTTTGAAATAACAGAAAAAATTAAGAAGCGCTAATTAGACTTCTTCACCCTTTTCCAAACAGTGGTACGTACGAGGATCCTTGAATAAGTTTCCAGACTTTTTTCGTATGCAAGATGCTCAAAAAGCAGTCTGAAGCATTCCATACGTTTCTGTGGCATTTTTTTCCCAAGTTTAAAACAGAATTTTATTGCATATCATTCTTCTAAAGTGTCCTCACGTCCAGATTGCATTTTTGAAATACACCAGCTGTGACAATCAGGTTTTAGTAGGGTGTATTCCAATTCCTGCTGTAGGTGTTCATTTGAACGCGAAATCATAAAAATTGGTCTGTCATCTCATAAGATGTATAGCAATAACATACTGAATTTTCAAGTGCCTACGACAATTCTACATGCCTGTACAAAAAAGTCTGGAAACTTATTGAATGCACTACGTACATCATCTCATCTCAGGCGGCAGTTAAGAGAAACTAATTTGGCTGGTTTGTTTTTTTTAGCATATAAATCATTATAGGTTATTTAAAGCCAAATCATGTTTTTTATATATATATATATATATATATATATATATATATATATATATATATATGATTTGTAAACTTTGTAGATAACACTTTTTAAACGAGCCTGAGCTCATTTTAAACGCAAGGTTTTAATGGTTTCAAGTATTTTTATCTAACCCGAATAATTTTATTTAATATTAAACATTTGAATGGATGTAGATAAGTTTTGTTGTTTATAAGTAATTTCATTTTTAAATGAGTTAGAATTACTTTTGTTCTCTGGTATTGCTATTTTTCTACACAGTTAAATGATTTCAATGGTTGCTGTTTAACACTAATAATTCTATTCAACACTAATCATTTGTTTGCACAGCTAAATACGTATAAGTACGGCTATGCATCAGTAACTATATCATTTAGACATAAATCCCTTGTTTACCATCAGTTAAATAGTCAAATAGTTCTATTTCTAACATTTTAGTTCAGCATAACTCGCTTGTTTGCACTAAGATTAAATATCATACAGTTCTATTTGATATATAGAGAGAAACCTATCAGGTGCTACCTCTCCCGGTCACAGTGAACCTGGGGGCAATGTCAATAAAGGGGTACTCCACATTTCCCTAATACTCCCGGACTTTAGCCTCATCATCAACTTGTTTAATGTGATATCAAGGACACTCCTTAAAAGAGTCTTACCCCTCAGTAAGATGCAGTCTGCGTATTGTACAACCTCACCCAGCAAAGCTCAGAAAAAAAAAACGATGGTTACATAATTCTTATAGCATTTATCAAAACATGCAAAACACTAAAAGTAGACATTATAAAAAGGGTACATATTTTCGCTTTAACTCTTGCTAATTTTAGCCGAGAGCCTACATGTGATTATCAACCAAGATTGTTCAACGTCAATTTAGATTTCGTTAAAAGTGAACCTTTTTCAAACATGCACATACCTTTCAGCATTTTGTATACTTTCAGCAAAATTTGATTTAAACCTGTCAACGTATTGATTGCATAAACATTCAATTATCGTATGTGAATTTATCTCGAAAGTAATATATTCTCTTTCTGCGACCAAGAATACGAGATCCAGCGGAGAGTATAACTTTCCTCTTCATGTTTTGACAAATTGATGGAGAGAATCATTCTCAACCGTATTCTGACGACTACGTTTAGCAAATTATCTATCTGTCCATTCTACTCTATAAAAACACCCATTGAAAAGTTTCAAATAAACAAAGATGTAAGTGTATAAATGCAAACATTTCTCACATTCAAACAACTATTTGTTTTCCTCTTTGCAACAGATGTCAGGTCTTCAAATTTGAATATATCCAAAATTTACACAATGAAATCAAAGGATCAAAGCCAGAGTACATTTATTTTAGTCATATTTATCCAAAGTAATTCCTTTATATTCCAATATATATATATATATATATATATGTGTGTGTGAAGTTTATTCAATATTTAAAATGATTTTTGCATAAAGAGTTGCCAATAGGGAAACACAGTTTACAGTTGCACATTTTTCAAGGAAATCAATTGTGATGAGTCCTTTTATATCTCAAAAGCCTGTCAGCATAATCTTCTGCAGCCGGAAATATTTTTATTACTGGGGAGTCAGTGTTTTCACTTTATGGACTGTCTTTTAGACTCGGAGTGTTAAACCCTTGTTAAACAAATTTATCATATTGTTCTTATCCAAAAGATCTTTCTCTGCTCACGTGACATTCCTCGGTAAATTTCACATGGTTTGGACTTCTCAACTGCCAAAAATTTTATCGCAGGCCTCTGCTCAAGCTTGGAACACTGACTAATTGAGTGTCATTTTGAAATGCCACAAAACCATTTTTTTTTTCAATAATGAAATAATTGTGCCATAAACCAACTTCAAACAATGCAGAGTTTATATTCATGGGAAAAAAAGTTCTGAAAATTTTTCTAAAAAATCCCCTTAATTATCGAATGACCCGCGTATATATATGAATAAATAGGAATTAAAATATTACCTTCTTACTATTGTTTTATGACTTATTTTCAGGTGTCTTTTTAGAAGACACCATTGTCTGATGAAACTGTATTTGCAAAAATAAAGGATAGTATGAATTATAACTCCAGAAATTCCTGACTTAATTCAATCAAATGAATCACTCCATGACACAGGTGAAAGTGGGTAGAAAACCCATTTTTTTTCTGAATTTTTTCATGGGCGGAAAAGTCAAAAATAGAATACTAATTCAAAAGTCATTAAATAGTTGGTCGTTGAAGAACAAAAAAAAGGACAAAACAAATTTCACATATCTGTATATTAAAACTGTATTATACAATTTTAAAATTGGGAAATAATTTATTAAAGGAGAAAAACATAATAAAAAAGTATAATGGGAGCATATTTTTCTAAATTTGCCAATATGCATACAAAAATAAGTATATATGAATAAGGGGTGTCTCCGGTGGTGTAATAGCTAGCAAGCTAGACAAGAAAGCCTTCACGAGTGAGTTCGAGTCTCGCTGATGCCCCATTTATACACTCTTGCGTAACATTTAAGAAAAAAGCTTTGTAAATTAGTAAATATTTATGAATAAATGTATATAAAACAACATCAGAACAAAGAAAGAAGAATAGCTAAACACAGGATGAAAACCTAATCGGGAGCTGAATACATAAGCGAAAATTTCTATTTGTAACAAAATGTCCATGATAATTCAATTGTTCAAAACTTAGTCTCTCTTAGGGAATAGCTAATTCTGGAGTCATCCCTTTAAGCATAAATTAAAATGTTTTAGTATGTTTGATATTTATCCAACTTTCTCAAAGACTTTATTTGACACATTGTCATTTCTAGTGGAGGGGGGGGTAACGCAAATATTAAGACTCGTGAGCAGCCGTCACAAAAATGTTTGATCCTGTCGGCATTTTCTATATCTGGTGTGCCTCAGGCGCCGAGCGATTAACTTAGTCCTGCTAAGCAATTGTTGCCTGAAGGGAAGGCCCTGAACCAGACTGGGATATTTTGCAATGTTAAACAATTGATCATTTGATCTTAAGAGACGGACTTTTTTTTTCACGATGAACATTAGTCTCATTATTTACATCTTTTATTAAGTGTTACAACATTATTGCCCAGTCGATTCGGGCTGTAGAATACGCTGACTGTACCTCTGCAGAGGGTAAGACCACTCCCAAAGAGTGATAAGGCCCTATCTACGTGTTAAATACAAATAACTGCTTACTTATGCTGAACTGAATTGTTTGAATTAGAACTGTTTGACTAAGCTGAACAGCTTGAAATAAAAAAAAATGACAATTAAACTCTACTTACATTTAAACTGCGTGTTTATGCTAAACTGAATTCTTTGAAATGAAACAACTTTTGACATTGAAACTCTAGTTACACTTAAATGAATTTTAAAATACAGAACTGTTTTGACATTTAACTGTATGTATACAAAACCTGTACATATATTATACTGAATTAGCTGAATGAGAACTGTTTAAATAAACGGAATAGCTTGAAATAGAAATTTTTTTGACAATTAAACTGTGTACTTATGCTAAACTGAGTTATTTTAAATAGAACTGACAATTTGCATAAAAATGGATTTAGCATTAAATGGCCTACAAAGGTTGAGAAGCCATAAAACCCCAAAACCAACCAACCAACTTATTACATAATTAGTTTTAAATTGCTTTGGGTTGGCCATTCGAAATTCCAAAATCTAACATCGACTTTCTTCTTAGTCTGATACAAGGCCTCACTCACAAAGAAGCCTTCTGGCGAATGTACACTTATCGAGCATTGTTTACTTTGGTTCAAAAGAAAATGTGAGCAGAAAATGAGGTACAAGAGTGGGGCATATCAGAAGAAAAACTCATTAGACTTGCAGGGGAATCTCCGTAGTGTAATGGTTAACGTGCTGGACTGTAACTTTGTAGTAAGCGAGTTCAAAATCATGTTGCTGGACTAGGTTCACTTTCGGATTAATCGGCTTTTGAAAATGTTGAGCCCCCATTATCCCCCAGCTACGGGTTGAAGATTATCACTATAAGGCTAGCTTTATTGTCAATGAAGGTTGATGTCATTAAACAAAAAAACCACGACGATAGCTGCAAATAGATTGAATCAATTCCACTAACCCTCAATGGCATAATAGGGCATTCAGACAGATTGTAGTTAAATTATATATATATATATATATATATACACGCGTGTGTGTGTGTGTGTTAGAAAGGCTTTATTTTAAGAGAATTCTTTTGTATATTTTTCTTGAAGGCTCTGGTAAGCTTTAGAAGCTTCCAGTGGGAATCCTTTAGTTTTTTTACCCTCACCAACAGAGTAGAGAGGAGATCTAAGTAATGGTCATGTCATATTGGCGCCGATTTAAACAGTTGAACGAAACGATATTTTGACTTGATGTAAGTATAAGACTACCCACGGAAAAGGAAACAAAGAAACAGGAAATGACCATGCGCTTCCTGTTTCCCAAATGTTGTAGAATCGTCTGGAAGATTCCAGAGAATTCTACATTCCGGCGATGTATATAAAACCAGTCCCGTCCCAGAAGGAGGATCCAATGTGTAGAGAAGAGTTTTTACCTACTCGGAGAGTAGGTTTCGGCTGGCAGAGTAATTCCTGGCTCAAGGGTCAGGGTCGAAAACAGAATATTTACGCACTGAATTTGAAAAGAGATAGCCGGTGATTTGGAAGAATACAATTGACATCTTCTCGGCACCCCTGAAATTCTAGCACTCGCCTCAGCAGTAGCAACGTCCCACCATAATGATATAACAAACATCGTAAGATTACTTTCCTTTTCTCTATGTTGGTCACTTTTCTGCGTTTGATACGTCAGACTGAGCCCCATTTGTATTACTCTATTATATCTAATATCAAATACAGTTGATAAAATAATCTGTATTTTTTATCATTCACACATTGCTATCGGATATCATGTCTTCATTCAGTGAGGAAAAACCTTTTTCACTCTTATTAACTGGAACTAAACCCTGCTCAGCTGGTAAAGAAAATCTGGGTCTGTCTTTTTCGGATGTCTTTGAATTTCGTTGGCCAACCCTTTCTCTTTATGTGAATATCTATCTCAGTTTCTGCAAGGAACCTTTGTATTTGATTAATAACGGTGTAACATAGCCATACATGAATATGGGAAACGTTCATAGAATGTTCATAACATATACATAGAACATAGGAATCCCGAACCACGAAAAACACTTACGACTTCTTAGTTGAGGTACGAAACTTTTTATAACCTTTGAGTTAAAAGTTTTTTCGACATAAGGAGAGAGATATCATCTTTCTATGCTAACTTTTCCCTCTGTCCCAAACCACGTGTACACCTGACACAAGACCTCGGTAAGTCACCCTTCTTCTTCGGACGGCAAAACTCAACTGACTTTTCTCAAATCCCCCAAAATCCTCCACACACGCTTTCGGTGCATGACGTCATTTACATCCCCAAGTCATATTTTTCTATCTGGGATTTTTATTTTGACATTTCTGAATGACACATCCTCCCCACGCGCCTGCGTGAAAAACTACGCTCATGTTGCACCAAACTAACCTATGCACTAAGCGAAAGGTTCTCAACCTAACTAAACCGAAAGGCAAGATATATAAAACGAAATCCCTCGGCCATTATATTACAACGGTTTTATCTTCTTAAATGAAGACAATTTATCAGATTTTTGTTAACATGCACGTGTATCTTTTTTTTTTTTAATTATGAAGTCTAAATACAAATTGAGAATCGGGAAAGTTAGCGTATTCTCTGACACAACCAAATATGTCAATTAAAATTTTCATGGTTATCTTCCAGTTAGCGTTCCTGTTTTAAAAATCAAAATACAAATGCTGATATTTACATGTGACTGAAGGCACCTCACCTAGCACACAGCTGTTATAGTAATGATAGATATTCAGATTGTATGTAGCATATTTATGACTGTTGAAATAATAGTCAGTAAGCTAATTTCATTGGCTATTATAAAGGTCTTTGATCTTAAAGGGGGGCATATATAAAAAACATTGCCAAAGTTAAGCTATGGTTGGTTTTAAGTGTATGTCAATCCGTATTGAGTGATTTCATGCTTAAAGTTTAGGAAATTGCTTTTATTGTACGTTTACGTTCACATTTTCGTAGTCGTTTCTTTAGCTTTTCTAATGGTACATGGTCCAATAGGATTCAAACAATTTTACGCAGATTTAATTGACTCATAGCTTGGAGCCTAACAGATACTACCACAACAGATCAGATTGAACTGTAGAGTTCTGGCGATGAAAGGCAACTTCAACAGAAAACCAATAATATGCCATTCAGTAGGGTACAAATGACACATCTTCTTGGGAAGGCTCTCACCTCTCCAGTAGATACAGTCGGCGTATTCTTAGCATCACTGACAAAGCATTAAAGTCAGGCAGTAAATAAGCATTTATTAAGCTTTTCTACTTAGGTAAATTAAAGGTTCGTAACATGAGATACTATTTAGGTATTTTTGCCGTTGTCGGGACGCTACTACTACCAATGGATTGTGAGATACCGAGCTTGCCTGCTTCTCTCTGTGCTTCTCACCGGATATATCTCCATGGTTTGGGGCATGACCATGGTTTTAGGTTTACCTGATTTTGCCTGATCGTCACAGATCTTGCAACTTGAGCAAAATTCCTCGAACATTCTGGTTACTGTACTGTGATCAACTTTACCTTTCCTACAATAAATGTTTTTGGTTGTTTCTACTTCGTTATGGCCCAGTTCGAATGTAATATAATGGCCGAGGGATTTCGTTTTATGCCTTTGGATTTAGTTAGGTTGAGAACCTTTCGGCTATGCACATGGGTTAGTTAAGTGCAAACTTGAGTGCAGGTGTTAACGCGCGTGCGGGGAGGATGTGTTGTTCATAGATGTCAAAATAAAAATACGATAGAAAGGTTGACCAGTGGATGTGAATGATGTCATGCATCGGAAGTGCATGCGCGGAGGATTTGGGGGATTTTGAAAAAGTCAGAGTGGAGTGGAGTGGAGTCCTGCCTCGGGAGAAGATGGTTGGCTTTCGCTTGTTCGCCGAAGCCAAGCCAGTGGCCTTGTGGTGGGTGCCACACGTGTTGGGGGGGGGCAGATGGAAAGGCCAGAATAAAAAGAATGTATCTCTATCCTTATGTCGAAGAACCTTTAAACTCAAAGGTAATAAAAAGTTTCGTACCTGAACTAAGAAGTCGTGTTTTTCGTGTTTCGAGATTCCTATGTTCCACACACACACACATATATATATATATATATATATATATATATATATATATATTATCAAGTTAGTGTCCAAGGACAGTAGGTGTGGATTATCGTTTTACATAGAATATATGAGGGTAATCATATAAATCTATGAGGGTGCTCAATGTATGGCTATTGTTAGTTCCCTATTTATTCTCTAGGGTATAACAAAATTCACATTCAGAGCGTATATAGTGCAATTAAATGGAGACTCAAACTCGGTTAAGCCGTCATAATAAATTTATTTCGGCGGAGAACATTGTTGGTATATTCTCTGTCTCATCGGATGACTCTTTTACATGCTCTGTATTGTCCCAGAGATGTGATGCGAATGAGGAGTTACAGTTCGTATTCAGAAGATAAATAGGAAAATTAAGGAAATTAAAAAATAAATTAAAAATCAGAAAACAAAGATAGAAATGAAAATGAAATAAAAATAGAAAAACATAAAGTGGAACTCATTCGTTCATAGGCGTGAGCAGAGGGTGTGAACATATTATATGTTAGAACGATTAGGAAACAGGAGTGGAATTAATCTACTGGTCAGTCCCTTTTAACTTTGTGTTCCGTTTGTGGTTTCATCTATTTGGCAGGTGTGCTATTCTAAACAGACCCAGATCGTTTAACTAATGGCTATGTCATATATGATTTATATTTATCTTCTGAATACGAACTGTAACTCCTCATTCGCATCTCTGGGACAATACAGAGCATGTAAAAGAGTCATCCGATGAGACGGAGAATATACCAACAATATTCTCCGCCGAAATAAATTTATTATGACGGCTTAACCGAGTTTGAGTCTCCATTTAATTGCACTATATATATATATATATATATTATGAACATTATATGTCCATTTAGCACATCTGTATCTGGCTATGGTACACGAACACGAAAGCTCAGGTTCCCGAATTCGACTACGGTGCCCGTTTATCTGTATGGCTTTCAAATCACTTATTGAGTGAAGCAACACACAACGTGTCAGCGCAATAACTCCCACGATACCACCAACCAGAGCTAGTAGCTATCACAGTTTCTACTGATTCAATCATGTGTTGCACGAGCCACAGACGAGCAGGTGCAAAAATTATACAAAACTTTACTTTAAGTATTTACTAAGGAGGAAACCTGAGCAGAAAAATAGGTTATACTTTTTTCTTAAAGGCAGAGTATTCTTCCCTTAAAAATCGGTACCTAGCATACTTAGCCCACTGTGGTAGGAGACACTTCGGCCAGCCGTGTTGCCAGATAGAAGGATCTGGTTGGGTGTGTTTTGGTTCCGGTGGCGGTCGGTCGTAGGAATCTGACGTGTTTCGGGAAGCTGGTATTAATCTTACACACGCAAAGAACCGCGTTCCTTGAGACTCAAGGGGCAGTCCCCCGACACTTTAACCCACTACGGTGAGGCCAAGTTTATCGTCTGGTGCCTGACGCACTTCTTTTTAGGGGACCGCCAACGGGGCTTAAAGCATTTTTGGAACCTCCGGGCGTGTGTGGACTACGGTCCTCTACTTAGTACCCCACAATAAAAAGGTATTGTGACAAACTCATACGTATGTGGGGCGCTCGACAGAAACTAGTATCTTGCATGTGTGTTTAAAACATCGACGCAGTCACTACTAGTAAATATGTAAAACACCTTTTATGGTATTATCACTTATTTTAAGTATTAATACTTTTAACTTCGTCTATTTTTTATCAGTGTGCTGTGACGTAAACTTGGATTGATTTTCACTTTATGTCACAAACAAGTCAATGGTTTAACATACATTAAAAAAGGCTGGATAATTTCCCGACTGTTAATATATCATATTGTTTCTGACTTAGGATAAAAGTACCAATATTTTCCCAGCTTTGTTAGTTTATGTATTTGTACGGAAACAGTCAATATGCGTCTGTGCATATGTTCAGGTTATTAGGGTCGGTGGTAAATATGAATCTCTTTAATCAATCATTTCATGTTTTTTTTTTTTCAGCGCTAAACTAAAATCGAAATATATTATTCTTCTACGAAAGTCTGAGACAATTTATAAGTGGCAACCATTTGCTCGAATCCAATTTCTGCTCATGTGATAACTTTCTCTTCAAAATCACTTGGATAATTATATTTTTGCTGGCCTTTCGATGTTTAATATTTGGAAGAGGCCCAAGTTTCAAATAAAAAGCATTATTTGATAAATATTTGTATAGCCATTTCTTTCCTCGTATTAAAGACAGCTAGTTGTTGACAGTTTTTTTTCTCTCCATTAAATGGCGACTAGCTATAATAACCTTAACAAAGAACATTTGAGTCAGGTTGCAGATCCAATCACATTTAGCAATATTGCGTTATAAAATTCTTGATTTGAACTTTCATCATTTACAGATTATTTTTACTATACGTTTATCGGGGAAATATACAAGTATAATATAACAATTATTTCGGCTGCAACTTAGGTAACAATTTTTCACTACTTAATGAATACAGTTTGTTATGAATATATCAGATTAATACTAGGGTTAATCAAAAGTTTTGATATATTTTGGTGTATTATTTCCTCTATTTTTCAAGATACAATAAAAGTAGCTTAGCCATCAAAGAAGCCGTCCGAGGTTACATTTCAACCAGTTCTTGTTCTTTGAATCGAAACTGTCTACATTTACACTTAAAAGGTTTTTAGCTTTTGATTTGTTTCCTCGTATTTTACGAAATATCAACCCTTATACGTAATTTTATGCCAAATCATAAATATGTATTGTAAGCAAATAGTTTGTAGGTAGCTTTTTTAAAGAGTTGCTAATACTCATTGGTTTGTATACAGTTATATGGTTAAAAGTATTTTTCTCTTACGCTAATATTTATATTTATCAAGTATTCTAAATACGAAAAATTTGAACACCGCTCTATGTTTTCAAATAACTACTAATAATAATAACAATCCTTATTAAATTGTTGAACAGTTCAATATGATGTAAAATGTATTCCGGGAAGCCATAATAATTACGCGGATGCATATTTCCAATACTCCGAGGAAAACGTGGCCCTGGTGGTGACCGTGTCGTATGTAAAGAGTACGGATGTAACTTGCAAGACGCATTTAGGTAAATTGACCGCGCATTTACCATGACTAGTTGATTTGGCATCACTTGTGTGATGTGGGCTGGTGGTCAGTCGTAGAGTTTCGGTTCTGCATTCTGTGGTCACTGGTTCGATCTCCAGAGGGAGAGATCGCAGTATAACACGGCTGATGATATCTAATAAGGTCGAAACAGCTGTCTAGTTTTTCCGTATGTCATGCGCGCAAGTGTTCTCCGGATTTTCTAGTCATGATAATTCAATTCACAATATAATTCCTCTATTTCAAAAAATGTACTTGAATTCACAGTTCTATTTGATCCATAGATAGGAACCTAATATCTACTACCACTCCAGATCAGAGTGAACCTGAGTGTGGTGGTAATGAAAGTAGTCCAAGACTTAAAGCTCACCATCAAATTCATTTTAAAGTTATCCCCAGCACGTACCATATACATATAACCTCCAGTTCTTTTTGAAAATACAATTGCAGATGTTTGATTCAATCTTTAAGGTTGAATTAATAAGTAGAGTATTCGTCATTGGTCCGGGAGAGCGGGTTCAATCCCAGCTTAAGTCATACCTAAGAGCCAAAAATTGGTACTTGATGCCGCCTTGCTTAGCACTCAGCACTATAAGGTGAGGATCAAGGAAAAGTGGAGCAATCCTGGGAATGGAGTAGCGCTCTCCCCTACACCTGGGTGTAGTAGCTATTGAAAAGAGAGCCATTGGGTCACCTTCGACTAAGGTCACCAACTTTACTTACTTATGATGCACTATTTATGCTTCCTTATGTATCAGGAAATAAGTCATGAATCATGGTAGCCCTGTCTGTGGGGCTTAAAATATACTGATTTTATACCATGCTAAGGAGAACCTTTCAAAAGTAGTTGTCCATGGTATTACGTTAAACTGTATATGATGGTGAGACGCCCATGCTGGAGATTTGGGGAATGTGGAGTAACCATGCATTGATATTTCTTCGAGGTTCACTCTGCCTCGTTTCCCTAAAAATCTTTTTAAAAAAATAAGCAACTACACGAAATTGCAGATACGAATATACAATAAATGTGATTCCCTAGCTTCAATGAATACCATGATCTTAAACGTGTTGACATGCTGTTTAAATTTTAAAAAAAAAGAACATAGTCATATGCTTTCCACTATTCTTTGTTAATACTAATAATTTCCAAGCAATTCTATTTCCTCGAGTAATTATTACTACGTCATAGTAATCAGTCATTAATTTGTTCTCGTTTTTATATTTTCGAGTATTTTTATTTAAGTCCAAATCTACTTGACACCTCACTCTAACCGGTACTACGTCTCTAGATCAGAATAGATCTTGTGGAAATAGCAACGAAGCGGTGAGTCCCCACGATTCTAGTACTGGAGTCTTAACACCAAATTCAGTTTAGCACGATAAACAGGTCATGCTTTTTGAAAATATTATTTACAATTATCTGAAACAGTTTTGGTTTAAAAGATGAGAGTACATGTAGTTTTAATTCTTTTGTCGTATCGGAATATACAACCTATAAATCTTGGCAAAATTATATCACACTTAATCAGTACTGCTTTAATAATAAATAAGACTGAAAATTACCAGTTATGTTTAATTTCAGTCACAAAAGAATAATAAAAGCAAAAAATATTACATTCGAAAAATAATATATATATATATATATATATATATATATATATATATATATATTTATTCTTGATGTTTTGTAGTTGTAAGCCTTACGAACGCGTGATTATTATGGAAGAGTAAAATATAATCAAGCGGTGATTCTTTAATTAAAAGGCATCAAAGTTTTTACTTGGGTTGAGAGAACGAAATATAAAGGAAAAAGATTTAAATATTGCTCAGCTTAAACGAGCAAAAAAAACGAAAATGAGACTTAGTAGTCTGTATGTCGATAAATGCAGAAAAAAATAAAAATAAAATCTCCATGAGAAAGGATTTTATAGCCTGTGATCTAAAACTTTATTTGGCTGAGAAATTGAGATATTCCTCGTCCCACCTTTTAGAATTTTATAAATCAAGCGAAAAAAGTGCCAACTAAAAATGTTCTTATAAAACTGCTATTGACTTAGTTGGGGTTTTGTTACGTATTTAATAATTTTCATTTTCTTCCCCAAAGCTAAATGGATGAAGATAACGTCTTGGTTTTTAGTTACGTTTTATCTTTTGTGAAAAATATTTTGAAGAAAGGAAATAGTTGGAGCTTGATAGATTCATGGAATTTTTAAAGTAACAAGATAAAAGTTAATAAAAAAAAGGGTAATCTGACTGAGAAAGGGTTACTATATTAAAGGCGATTAGTAGAAAAAGAAAAGGTAGCGAAGGAATTAAAAAGGAATATAGACTTATAGTTTATTGAGAAGGAAGTAGAGAATTAGAGTTTACTTATTACTGTCAATTTTTTTAGAACGTCCTTAGTCTAAATTTCATTTGTTGCTCAAGTTGTTTTGTATTGGTACAATGTCATGGGGACTGGAAACTCTGTGGGCAGTCTTTTTTTAACAAACATGCTTGCAAATAAGTGAATATAGTCAAGATCTTAATAATAATCGATCGGGTAAATTCACTTTTGGTATTTTCAACACATTTGAGCTAATATATTTTCTAGGCTTTTTCAAGGAGTATAATTGATTTGGAAGCCATCCAAAATTTTTCATGGTATTCACCTGCTGAATTCGGAATATGCATTGACTCAGGTGTTAAAGATTCGTGTCGACAAGACAAAACTTTTTTCTTTCAAGTTTTGAAACACTGGTAGATTTTGGAAATGACTTACGCCAACTGAACAAGCAGTTTATATTGAGGAGGTAGGAACATTTAAAACTGAGATCAATGAATTGCTATCATTGAGGTGCGCACCAAAAGTTAAAAAAAAAAAACTTCTCAAAACTCAAGAATTATAATCAAGGATAACCAAAAGTGTCAAACACCCTAAAAGTTATATAATAGTTGGATAGGCTGAAAAGAGATAACCTCATGTATTGATGACTGATTTGACGAATGAAATTAATGCACTGCAACACCGATGGGAGAAGAGTGTAGACAGCAAATAGGACTGTTAAGAAATAAACCTATTTTTGTCACGTTCCTTGATAGTATTTTGGTTAGCCTACGGCCTTTTGCCACATCTAAGCAAGAAGCTTATTCAATTACTATCTTCTTCAGCTTTCAAAATTTTTGGCCACATATCGCGTGTTTATCTATATAAAAACATACCATACCAACCCAGAACGTTAAATATCACAATGAAGTTGTTATCAGTTAAACATATTCTGGTTGAGATGGGTCATGTTTTTCTTGTTAATATTTTTTAAACATTTCTACATGATTTTTGCATAGAACACTGTTCGGTTTGTTTCAGTTACGATGTCTGATTTAGTTTTTTAACAGACGTTATGGTTTTTACTTTTCAAACGAACCGAAACAGTGCTTATTTTTAGAATTGTGTATGTGCGTGCGCATATATACACAAAAATTCATAAGACGAACAGGAATATATCTTTGGTATTATAGATTTTTGGATTGTTAACAAGCTTTGGTGTTATTCATATATTGTTGTTTTTTTTAAGTATTTAATATGAGAGGAGTAAGTAAAATACATATGTTGACGTGACATATATATATATATATATATATATATTAAATGAATATATATTGCACACACAGGAAAAGATGTTTTGAAACTTACCTGGAAAATGAGCTGGCGCGTAATTTCCCAGTTTGTTTTTTTTTAAACTCTTCCAAAATATATATATCCAATGTGTCTTTGAGAGAACACACGAATTGCTCCTTGGCCGCAATAAATGATTTCCCGCATTCAGTCTGTGTGCACGTGCCACGCTATGATTAAAAAAAAAAAAAAATCAAGTTATTGTCTCACCATTGTGGTAGGAATTGGTGGTGAATAACCTTTTTTTTTCAAGTTGTCAAAATCCTATTATTGATATAAAAAAAGAAATGAGATCGTTTTATTTGTAAATAATTCGTATTGGTTTTCAAGTGAAAAAAAAGTTAGATATTCTGATATCCGATTTCATAGAACAAAAAATTGTTAATGTATTCAAGCAATTCGAAAAAAAAAAATGGCAAATTTTCTCTTCTGAATATCGCAGATTTTACGAGTACGTATAATTTGAAGGGAAGCAAAATAATTAGTTTCAGAAGTTTTAACCTGTTTGACTTGAAATAATTCATATTTTCAAGAGTTTTTCTTTTTAACAAGATAACTAACGCTAATAACAAAATTTTACTTAAGATAAAGTATTTCTTGACTCATTTTAATTCAAGCTAAACTAGCCGATCTATTTGCTTGCTTTGTAAGTTTAATACTCATTGTCTACCACGCGTAGCTGACATTGAGCTATAGTAAATTTGGTATATAGACATAGACATTTCTTGCAATCATTTACTACTATCTCTGGTCGTCTGTAATGCTAGCTGGTCCGGAGGTGGGCGAAAATTTTACCTAAAAATTATATAAGTGTTCCCAACTCTAAATTCTAAAATATTGGTGCTTTTTTTTTCAAAATTTCTTCTTTTGCGGATATTTTTTTAAGGCTGTTTTCATGTATTTGCCAAAAACAGAATCTGATTTTTAGTGTTCGCTAAAATCTCATGGGGTAACGGGTAAAAATTTACCGATTATTTAATGCCAAAACTATTCTTATCGAACCGGAGTGATACAATTCGACCCATGGTGGGTGGTATAAGGGTGTCCATACCTTTCTGAAAGTGAACGTAATAGCACGACTGGATTTCGAACTCGCTCACTACAATATCAAACTCCAGCATGTTAGCCCTTCCGATACGGGTATTTCCTGCCTTCTGTGTAGCAAACAATTAAATACAGCATATAATTATTGAGTTGCAATTTCAAACTTTACTGGAGGCCTAAGTGATGTAGTTCTAGTTCTGTATACTATGTAAATACATGGAATAAGTAAAATGAGAAACGAAAATAATTAGATACCAATAAAATTCAATTGAGATTTCATAAGTGACATTTTTTTTTCTTTTTAACATTTTTCAGGGACAATCACAGCAATGTATGAAAACAGAGAAATAATGTTCTTTTAAGAACAAGAAAATAACAATTTTGAGCCCACTTTCAAGAACGATATATAATAATACATGAAATGCTAATAGTATTTCCATGGAAAGGGCGGCATGAAAACACTGTATACATCTTACGACCTCAAATACCACCAGTTTG
Organism: Sepioteuthis lessoniana; assembly: GCA_963585895.1. Classification (NCBI taxonomy): domain Eukaryota; kingdom Metazoa; phylum Mollusca; class Cephalopoda; order Myopsida; family Loliginidae; genus Sepioteuthis; species Sepioteuthis lessoniana. The sequence goes on along the minus strand of OY757904.1, from coordinate 39,130,721 downwards.
CATTTTGGCTATGTATTTCTTATTTCTCAAGCGACATAGAAATTCATGAAAGTAAATATGCGCAATGAAAAATAATCATGGTTGTATTTTTTTGCTCGATGAATTTGAACCTGATATAGCAGGGCAGGGTTTCGTTTTTTCTTAAAAGCTGCTTTCTCAATAAATCATGCACCATGAAACTTAAAATGGCGTGTCCTGTGTAAGAAAGTAAACTGAATTCGGTGGTGACTCCTTTAGAAATCCGTGAAGTGATTTGTGCCCTTTCGTAGCCTCTTCTTCAAGGTCCTCTTTGTTTTGGAATGCAGGTATCTGTTAGTAGTAAATTAGTAAACTCTTTGCTCAGATGTGGTGTAAGGTGGTGTGAATGGATCACTCAGTGAGAATTTAACTCACTCGTGAAAGTTTACTAGTCTAGCTTGCTAACCGTTATATCACCCGAGTGGCCTAGTACCTGTTAATACCTTTATGGATTTGTTTAAAAATGATTAATATTTGAGAGGAATATTTGAAACTATAAAGAATGTAACTTTTGCATTAGATAGAAACACTTGCAGCCGTACAGCTATGAATAAATTATTAGTATAAGATTAAAAGACTTGAAATCATAACTGTTTACCTTATAAGATAATCAAAACTATATAAGTGTGAGCAAATTATTTTTATTTAGAAAGAATACTTTAAGTTATAACTGTTTACCGAGGACTATTATAATTAGTAAATCAAAACCATATCAATGAGTGGTTATTATTAGTGTCAGATAGAAATAATTGAAACCAAATAACTCATCACGATATTCATATTAGATTGGATTGTTAAGTGTGTACAAATTTATTTTCATTTAGAAAGTTATAATTGTTTACAAAATATCATTACTAACTGAAACCATTTATCAAAATAACCCCCCAACAAAGTCTGATTCTGGTATTAGAAAATTCAACAACGGATGATGTACTGTAAAACAAACTAGTTAGCTAATAGCTACCCCCCCCATTGAATCTGTAATCATTGGCTGCACAAACAACGAATTCTGACTCACTGATCAGCAGTTCTCAGCTGGGGTTTTATATCTATTCATTATTTGTTTAAAGTTTCCTTACTGTATCCCTACGTGTTTTATTTGAAAATAATCAGTGGCCGGTAATTGAAGCAATTATAGAGATGTGCTTATAATTCTAAATAATAACATTTACTTAATCGAGTTGTAGATGTAAATGATTATTGTAGAAATGTATTGAAGTCAGGAAAAAAGAATATGTTACTAATGAGGAATTGAACCTAATGATATGTAAAGAAAGTGGGTATTCAATGTATCGTTTATTTTTTACTTCTTTGGTTTAACATGAGTCATCCATTTTTATTTTATCTTGTTTTATTTCGCTTTCATGTTTTTCCTAATTTCCCGTTTGCATTCAATAGATGATTTAAAAAAGTCTTCCTAAACTCAAACATCTGTCTTTCCACTTTCCAGAGAAAAGAAATTCCGATGTCTTGCCCTTTATAAAGGAAGGACTTTTGTTAATGTTTAGCAAAATCATAAACGCTTTTCTTTTTCATCATTAATTTATTACTATTTAAAAAAAAAAATATTTTTCGTTTTATAAATCGTTCTTTTCACAAGCAATTTTTTGACTATTTTGTCTATGCAATGTTTCTATAGATTTTTTAAGCCCAGTTTGGTGCATGGAAATTTATTGTTCTTAGTCGATAATTACCCAGGAGAATGTTTTTCGCTTTTTCAATTTAGCAACCCTTGCCTTCCCATCATATATTTATAAGTCTATCTTAAGCATTCCTTTCTAATTTTTTTTTCAATAGGCATCCCGGTACATTTTCTCATCCTTCGCGTTATTTATTGAGAATAATGTTTGGTTCTTCTTTTTCTGTCTATTTTTCGATAATCCATTGCAATCCATTTTATTCCTCAAATACTTATCTCTGTTGATGGAATATTTCAGCGGGCCAAGTAGACTCTATTTTTAAGAAAATAAAAGTTTTTTTTTTGTGTGTGTGAGCTTTAATTAAACGTTCCGTTTTCTTCAGAAAATGTCTTAGCATTTCGTCAAAAAAGACAAAAACGGATGGGCCAAGCTTTTAAAAAGTGTGTACAAATGACAATTCCACATTTTGTTTGCTTTGAGGTATTACCATCCAAAGTTCTAGCATTTATATCAGTTTGAATACTGATCATAATCTACGGGTGGGTATACGACGCTATTTGAACATCTAAGCAAACAGTTTTTATCTTATTTTATGTATTGACTCACCCCCTCCGCTGTGATTAGAATCAGACACAAGGCTAATTTTTAAGCGGTATACAGGCAGTTTAAATTCAGTTTTCCTTCTTCTAGACTAGATGCCTACCAAAGACTAAGGAAAACAATTTACTGGCTACTTGTTCTTGGCTAAGGAGAGAAAAGATGTATTTCTAACCATGAGCATGATTGTTAAGAGAAACATCTGCAGCTTCGTCCAGAATTTGAACTTTAGTCCGTAATTTCATTTTTACGATGATAATCGTTATACTAATAGCACATCCGAAATCATATTTTATTTTAACGGAAAAATAATCCTTATGAGAATAAGTGAATTGTCCATATTTCAAATGCTCAGATTTTTATCCGTTTCCTTGTGATATTATAGAGGGCATCATATGTTTCCTTGATTTACTCCATTTTTCCAATCATATCACAAATATTGATTTTAGGTATTATTACACTATTTCAGTTAAAGTTTTTGTTTGCATATTATGTTAGATGATGCGTTCTTCCTGTCGGTGTTGTTTGTCCGTGTAAAAGAATTTTGTTTTTTTAAGGTTTGGTTTGGTTTGGTGGGTTTTATGGCATATCAACTTTTGTAGGTTATTTAACGGCAAATCCATTTTTATGTAACTAATCAGTTTTATTTCAAACAATTCAGTTTAGCATGAGTACACAGCTTGTTAAAACATTTCTATTTCAAACAATTCAGTTTATTCAAGCCGTAATATAACAATTCAGTTTAGTATAAGTAAAGTTTCAATGTAAAAAAAAAAAAAACAGTTCTATTTCAAATAATTCAGTTTAGCATCAGAAACAATTGTTTTGCATAAATCTGCAGGCAGCATAAATCATTCCATTTACTTTTCCTCATTTGTTTGCACACAGTTAAATTATTTCAAGAGTTTATATGTAACAATAAGAATTTAACAGTCATTCGTTAGCACAGATTTGAGTAAATATGCATTATATCTTTGAGGTTAATAGTTAAAAAAAGTGACTGACCTTATAGGTTTGCCGACAGTTAAGTGGTATCAAGTATTGTAGTTTTTGATTATTTCTTCAAGATCAAGGCTGGCAACTAGGCGGTCTGTGTCGCTATCCATACTCTCTATACTATACGTCCTTTGCAGGGGTTTTGATGGTGGTTGAGAATTGGATGGTTTGGTTGTTATAGGCGACTTTGTTGTTGAGGGTATTTTGAAAGTACTTCCTTGTCTTTCCTTATTCACTTTGGTGTTCATTTGTACCTTCGCAGTTTGGCTAATGGGGAGTTGTGATTTTTTTTTCAGTTGTTCAGGTCTTATGGGAGACAGGTTTTTTAGTCTATCTTTATTGCTTTTTGGTGGACGTATTGGTGATTCATGTAACGGCTGTTTTGATGGAGACTTCGCACTTTTAGGAGTAGTTCGTGTTGGAGTGATAGATCCTACGTGCGTTTTTGTTTGAATTACAACATTGGATCTCTCCTCATTCGCAACTTGTTGCTGAGCTGGTGCTTGGTAAAATTCATCCGAATGTAGTTTTTTCAGGTGCTCCTGAAACTTTGGCCAATCATTGGCATCCAACTTGAGCAATTTCTCCACAAGTGTTCTATATTTGGTGTTGTCATTGGTTCTATCCGCCTTCCGTGCAACGGAGGCGTAGCTGCTTTCTCCCATATAGCTCCCTACAATTCTCCTAGCTTCCAGGAAGGAAACATTCCTCTTGTGTTTGACCTCAATTATTTCTTTTTCTTTTTGGTAAACAGTACAAGTTCTTGCGTAAGCCGGATGATCTAGTTGGCAGTTTGCACATCGAGTTTCTTTTAAACAATCTTCCTCTGCATGGTCCGGGTCCTTTTCACCGCATTTGGAGCATGTTTGTCGTCCTCTACATGCTTTCCTGTGGTGTCCAAATTTCTGACATTTGAAGCACCTCAGGGGAGCTGGGACATACTGCTCAACTCTCTCAAGACAATAGCCGATCTTCACCTCTTTTGGAGTTTGGGGCTTATTAAATGTTAGGATGTAAGTGTTGGTTTGGATTCGTTCTTCGCCTTTTTTAATGGATATTCTCTTTATATTTGTAACTCCCTGTTTTCCCAGAGCTGATGCTATCTCATCTTCCGTAGCCAATGCCAACTCTCTACTCCTGATAACTCCCTTGGAAGTGTTGAGTTTCTCATGTGGATACGCTCTGCATTTGGTTGTATGAAACGTTTTTATCTTTAATATGTTTTCTGCCTGTCTCCGGCTGTCTACCTCGACAAGCAAGATACCATTCCTTGTTTTCTTAACAGTTTTCGGACTAGCTCTTGTAGATATCACTTTTTCTATAAGAAAAGGTGAGAGTTTGGCTAGGCATACCTCCTCCAAAGATTCAATAACAATGGATCTGGGGAAGTCTGCTGTTTCATTCTCCGAGTCTGATTCTGAAAGGTCCCGTTTAGTTTTAAGTTTTTTATTTGCACCAATTGCTTGGGGTTTTTGTGTTGAAAAATCCATATATTTATTATTTGAGTTTCATTGACTATGCTCCCCACCCACCACGGAGCCCCATTGGGGAATACGCCTAGGGGGAAAACCCATTTGCCTAGGAATACCAGGGCTACATAATCAGTATACTCATGCTGATGATGGACAATTTTATTAAGTTCCTGGGTTTTGGTTCCCAAGATGACTACTCACCCAGGGACAGAAAGTTTATAGGTCTTTCTTCAGCATGATTGACCCTACAGCCATCGCCCTCATTCAGATTTTCAAGTAATCTGATAGAGGGCTGACATGACCAGCCGATTGATCGGATCGGGCCCCTCCGACCTCCCGTCTAGCCCAAGTAAGGGCCAAAGTGGAGTGTTGCAAGTCACGGACCGCTCAGCCACCAGGATCCCGTCCTCACGCATCACGGGTCGCTACCCACGGCCTACAGGTAGCCCCATTAGGGGGGTCTTACCCCTCTACAGAGGTGCAGTCGACGTATTCTACAGCCCCAGCCGACAGGGCGCTGTTTTTTTTTTTAAGAGAAAAAGTCTTGAGTTCATTCGTAGAACTGGGACAAAACAATTTTTTACTGCAATGAAAACGTACGTTTAGCTCAGCTTAGTAAATAACTTCTCTCATTCATATTTATTGTTTGTCAGTTCTATTTCAAACAATTCAGTTTAGCATAAGTTCGCAGTTTAAAAGTAAGTACAGTTTAATTTTCCAAAACGTTTGTATTTCAAGCTATTTAGTTTAGTTAAACAATTCTAATTCAAACACTTCAGTTTAGTATACGTATAGATTTTGTTTACACACTATTAAATGTCAAAACAGGTCTATTTCAAAAAATTCTGTTCAACGTAAATACAGTTTCGATGTCAAAAACCGTTCTATTGCAAGTAATTTAGTTTAGCATAAGTACGCAGATTAGTTCTATTCAACCCAAAGATAGGGCCCTGTCAGGTGCTACCACTCCGGGCCATTCTGTGACAAGCTAACATTTTGAAGAGGATATTTCATCAGAGAATAGTGTCTTGATTGTTTCCTCGTTTTAATTTTCTTTTCAATGATCGACAGCGATTTTCATTAAAGGAAATGCCGGAAGGTAAAGATAAAAACTCTTCAAATCCAATGAAAGTTAATAAATTAAGTATATCTGAATACACCATTTGATCTTGATTTCTAAATGGATATTTTACTGAGGGTTTTATAACGGCCTTTTTCACACTTTGGTCAACTTTTGCAGAGGATAAATAAGAAGGAACAGATACCGAGAAAGTCGAATCCTTGAATTTTTTTTATTTAAGAATATGATTGATTTTTAACAGCTTGCAAACCGTCTAAATTATCTGCAATCTTTATAAGATTGATAGAAAATCAAAATCAAAATTAATTCGAGAAACTATTTCTTTTGTAAGTGAAAAAGTATAAACAAGTATTTCGATTGATTGATTGATTTAACAGCGTGTCAACCCATCGGGGGTTATCTAATGCATAAATGTCAGGGGATTGGGTTTTTTATACGTTCATGTTTAGATTTTTTTGTGTCATAGATTTTTAAGATATATTTTTTTGCACACGGTCCCATCAAATACGAATAAATTTAGAACAAATCTATTTGACCCATAGGCGGTACCATAACAGATGCTACCCCTTCGGGTCAGAGTGAACATGTTTCTAATGAAAATGAAGGAGTACTCCACATTCCCCAGAATTCTTGAACTGGTAGCTCACCATTCGATATAATTTAGAGTCTTATATGGAGAAAATTTTTGGTGGATAGGGCTTCTTATTCCTCAGATGGAGATACTGTCGGTGTTTTCTAAATCCTAAAAACAGATTAAAAAATTCAATACGATTAATTTCACTTAAATAGATAACTTTAAAAAGTCATTTGAGATAAGACACTATCAGTAATCCATATATGTTTTGTTTCGCTGGTCTCTATTTTGCTTTTCATACCTACATTTTCAGCCGATACAATCTCCGGTCAGGAAATTAAATGACAGGATCTCGGAACACAGGAATTCGTTTTTCTATGTGACTCGACTTGACATTCTACACCGCATGATCTTTTCATGTCTTATATCAACTCCTCTACGACCTCTAAATAAGAAGTTATTGATGTCCAAAAGAAGTCTTTTCGCTCACTGATCCGACTTCAGATGCCTTCGTTTCTGTTTGAAAATTTAAATGCACAGCAGTCATTAATTTACGGGCACACTTCTCTTAAATAATGACGGAGAACAGTCTGTTGGGGCTGTAGAATACACCGACTTCATCTATAATTGGGTAAGACCCCCTCCAAACAATGTCCTGATATAACACTTAGCAGTTCTTGTAATGTTGGATATTTAGGGAATGCGGAGTACCCCTTCATTGCTCTCACCACTCGGTCCACTCTGGCCCCGAAGAGGTAGCATCTGATAGAGTACTATCTATGGGTCAAATACAACTGTGTGACATTTAAACTTTCTGCAAACAAATGATTTATGCTAAATTATTTTTTTTTTTTGAAAATAGAACTGTTCGTGAATAAATGACTGATGTTTAAATGACTTGTTAGGAATGTATAGCAATTTTAGAACCATTTAACTGTGTCTAAAAGCATGAGCTTAGCATCGTTTAAAAAAGTTATCAGGAAAATGTGTTTACTAATCATATATGTAGAGAGGATTTAGCATGAAGTTACTTAAAATGGTTGATATGTCATCGAACCAAACGTATAAAAACGCATCTTTTTATTCAAGATATGTACAATAGAAACTGAGGTTAAGGCGGTATATTTTCTTTGTCAATATTTATTGATTTTATGGGAGAGAATTTTCTCAGATGAAAATATAATTAATTCTTAAGACAAGCTTTCAGGATGAAACAGAAGTGTTGTTATTAGTTATGCAATTGTTGGATGAGTTTTGTCGTGAAATAATAAATAATGAATTTTGAGAACACAAGACAGGATGGCTAAATATTAGGTGTAGATGAATGGCTTTGTGTGAAGTGTAAAAACTTATAATGGCTTTGACACATAACACATGGTCACATACATAGTTCGATATTTTTACGGTATGTAATTTTTTGTTGGTTTATTTTATGCCAAAGTCTATTTAATATTCATGGTCACCAATTATATACAGTACAAAATTCTTCCTCACAAAAATCTGAAACACACAAACACTTCATACGTAGTTACAATATAAATATTTCAAGAGCTAATATTTGAAAAATCAAATTTGTATTTCACTCAGAGATAATACCTCTGGTAAAGGTATGAATCAAAAAATCTCCGGAGGTTTCCTCGTGGTGAAATTGTTAAAGCGATGGACTGCGGAATCGTAGTAAGCGTGTTCATACTCCAGTCCCGCTATTACGTTCACTTTCGGGCAAATACCCTTGGAAAAGGTATGAACCCCCTTATCCTCCCAGCTATGGGTTAAATAGTACCAATACTGTTCTTCAAGGAGAATAGCTTTGGCATTAAATAACCTACATAGGTTGATATGCCATTAAAGAAAGAAACCATACCAAACCAACCAAAATATCTCCCTATATTTATGGGTAAATAATAGATTGGTTTGCTTTTATGACATATCAAGCTTTGCTAGTTATTTAATCCACAATCCTGTTTTTATACATATATCAAATATATGATTTGTAAACACATTTTGTAGATACACACTGTTAAATGATGAAACAGTTATATTTCTGACAATTCAATTTAGCATAAATCAAAGTTAAGTGGCTCCAAGTAATGCTATCTAATAACCAACAATTCAATTAAGCATCAGTCATTTGTTTACTCACAGTTAAATGATCAAGCAGTTCTATATCAAATAATTCAATTTAGCATTAGTAATTTGTTTGCATCAGTTTAAATGTCAAAAAGGACTACTTGGCCTATTGATATAACTCTGTCAGGTGCAACCACACCCGGCCGGAGTAGACCTGCGAGCGATAGTAATGAAGTACTCCGTATTCCCCAGAGCTCCAGCATTACTGTAGCCTCACGATCAGATTGTTTAGTGTCATTATCAGGACACTCGTTTGGTGGGCTCCTTACCCAACTGCAGAAACTCGGTTGGTGTATTCTACAGCCCCAACAAACTGAATTCGTTATTATTAGAGCAGATTAAGTTCTTTAACCTTGATATGTCAAGCAAACTAAGAGAAAGAAGACTAAATTCAAACTAGTCGTAATCCTGGAGAAGTAATTATTATTTAAGACACACTACATGTATATTGCTCCCAGAGCCAAAACAAATTATGGACACAGTGATGATACGAAGAAATCTATTAATTTAGTTGAAAAATCTACATCAATGTAATTCGCTATGCTATCTGATTGCGAAGACCTGGTTGCAACCTTTTCAAGAAAAATAACCCTGACTCTACCCTTTCAGATGAAGGATGAAGATGATATCTGGGCGTAATCTCTGGCCCTGTGACTGGATACAGTTAATTCTGTCCAATTAAGAAATACAATTTATGTGTGTTTTAAACGACTCTTCTAGTCTAAGGTTTGTGCAATTCATGGTATAGCCATTCGTTGGATCCAAATGAGAATCACATACTTGTAAGATTATTGGTGGGTCATTTAATTTAAAACTAATTATAGTAAGAATGCAACAATCTGAACAGTTCCAAAACATTCTATATACAAAGACTGAACGTTCAGTTTTATCCATAGAAATGTTGTAAGGCTATCATATTTACCAACCCCTCCACTTGGGCAGGATATGACACAAGGTCAATTTTTAAGCGGAGTTTGACAGGTTTGAATTCAGAGTATTCCTTCTCCTAGACTAGTTGCCTCACCAAGACTGAAGAACCTACTATTTACCCATAGCTGGAGGGAGAATAATTAGATTCATACCTTTCCCAAGGGTATTAGTGCTATGTGAAATGCAATCAGTCTCGTCCAGTGTTTGAACTCGTGTCGCCGTGTCCATTTCCTACGACGATAACATTTACACCACTATGGAAAGTGCATAAAGACACATTTTGTTTGTTTGTGTATTTGTTTAAATTTTGTAGCATATTAAGGTTTGTTGGTAATTTAATACCTAATCCATTTTATAAGAATAAACAGTTATATTTCAAACAATTCTGTTTAGCATAAGAACACTATTTAATTGTCAATAACATTTCTATTTCAAGCTGTTCAGTTTTGTCGAACAGTTCTATTTCAAACAATTCACTTTAGTATAAGTCCATCTTTTATTCACGTTCAGTTATATGTCAAAACTGTTGCTTTTCAAACAATTCAGTTAAGCATATGTACGCAGTTCAAACGTCAAAACAGCCCTATTTCAAGCAATTCAGTTTACCATAAGTGCACTGTTTAGTTCTATTTGTCCAATAAATAAAACTCTATCATGTGCAATCACTCCAGGCCAGAGCGGACCTTGGAGCGATGGAAATGAAGCTGCATTCCCCATTCTTCAAAGCTCCAGCCTTACTGGAACCTCACGATCAGATTGCTTAGTGTCATATACAGTACACTCGTTTGGCGGGATCTTAACCCTCTACAGAGACGTAGTCGGTGTATTCTACAGCACCAGCCGACTGGGCAAAGACACATTTTTACCTCCAATAGAAAATTGTTCAATTACGTCTCGTTCTACTCCTGTTTAATATGGTGCAATACGGAAGATAGATTCAACGAAACATCACATCAGTGCCTTGGTTGGTTGTTAGTTGCATTATAGCATATCAACCTTTGTAGTTTATTTAATGTGAAATCTTGTTTTATAAATGAGCATTGTCAGAAGATAGCGGTTTCAAATCCTACCCAAGTCGGCCAGAGGTATACTTGGTCACAAAAACGTGGTGCGATAGACAACAACTATGGAAGGCAGTAATTACTGGGGATACGGTTACAAGACTCAGCATTCCTAGCCGAGGTCGCGGTAAAATCACCTGAAGAAGGCCAGAGGGAATTTGGCCGAAACGTAGTGAAAGAAGAAACAACACAAAAAACTACCAAGCTGAGGGGGAAAAGTCCGCAATAAATAAATAAAAATTAATTCTCAGTTTAAAAAAAACCCTCATCTCAAAAATGATTCCAATTAAGTACAATAGACCAGTTTTATTGTTAAAATAGAATACATGCTGTTATTTACTTAGTTTAACCAGTATTTGTATAAATACAAAGGAAATGGGAGAGAAGTAGAATAGTTTTGCATTATTTTTGCCTACGATTTGATATGCCTTGAAAATCTGCATATACGAGTACAGAAGGTAACTGTATTCAAATATTGCTGAAGTATTTAAGTCACAGTCAACTTCCCAACGCAAATGCTAGTTCTTGTTAATAGATTTAACTTCACTGACCAAAGTAAATTTTGTTTCTTTTCCTGAATATCTTTCTGAATTAAGTATGAAGTTCTGGATATTTATAGCATCTGGGGGAGGATTTTAAGACATTCTGTTTAAATGCCGATGAAGAAATAAGGAGCTATGCTTCACTCCTGTTTAGTTCTACCCATAATTTTCAAAAGTGGTGGCTTGTGTCGATAACTGTTAAATTTTATACTAAGCTCTTAAATCAGATTTAAATCCAGAATCATCTCATCCACCGAACACAGATCTTTATCAATAAGAGTTAAAAGTTCCGAAGATGTTCGTATACAGAACGTTCTTCTGGATTTTCCAATGAATTTGATGCTATCCCGATATATATTTCTTATTAGCACCATTGAATAAACAATTTGTTGTTGAGATATTGTACAACGGTTTTACACATAAATTTCACAGAAATTCAATTCGGGTTTAGTTTATTGGTGTGTTATATAGGCAGGTGGTAAAAATCTTAACCCATTTAATTAAAATTTCGTTGGTGGAAAGTATGAATACAACAACGGATAATACGAAATGATCTATCCTTTCCAAAATTTAATGGAAAGCCTACAAATTCTAGTGGTACTGTCAAATACTGTTGGAGTGTTCGGGGTTAACGGTAAGGAGGCTCTTACTCTAAAATTATCACTGACACTAGGCTAATCATTTGATTAACTTTTTTTTTCCAAAAATTTCTGTTTTCCTTTTACACACACACACACACACACGTGTGTGTGTGTGTGTTTGTATAATTCAGTGATTGCCATACTAAAAAAGTATTCATTTTTATGCAAATAATAATCTCGAGAAACTGTAAATTTTGTATCAGTATTTTTGCATTGACTAATCTCAGCATGAGTACTCATTTAAAAAAAAAAATTCTTTAAGCTTTCCAATCGACAATATTTGGCATGGTATGGGCTCATAGGTGGTGTAATGGCTAGACAAGCAAACCTACATGAGTGAGTTCGAGTCTTACTGGCTGTCCAATTTATTTGGCCGTGTACTATATCTAAGCAAAAAGCTTAGTAAATTACTATTGGACTTGCCATGGAAAATTTAAAGAATCTTAACCAAAAAATGATTTAAATGTTTACTCTCTAAAAATGTTAAAAATTCATTTTGTAACCAATTAAAATCATACATGAATCATCAACATTCTTATCTAACTTCTAACCTTCCTCTATCTTACAAATAGGCAATAAAATAATTACATCTTTAGGAGACTTAAACTTTCAACTTCATTCCTTTTGAGAGGAAATCTAACATTCTTCAAGAATGATTTAATTTTGAAATAGTTTAATTATTTTAAATAGACAAATAATATTGTTTGAATAGATTTATTCCTACTTTGCTTTGCTGAAGAATATTTTAACGGAAAACGCTTGTATTTTTGGCGCATGAAATACTTTCTCTCCCACATGGTAACATACTCACTCAAAGATCTTTTTACACAAACGAAATATATCAAGTACAATTAGGCAATGCAAAGTGCTACATTGAATGTATGTTGTTGTTTTTTCCTTCTCGCAATAAATATAGGAGAATAGTTACAGTCATCTTTTCTTACCTGGATAGACTTTGCAACTTCTATTTTTCGAGAAACTTTTTATTTCTCAATTTAAAGAAATAAAAATTATTCATTTGTAGATCTTTGTTTTATTCAGTCGTTTATAAATTTATTTGTTACAAACACACCTTACACATCCCGCTCTCTCTCTTTCTCTTATACACACACACACACACATATATATATTTATTCGCCCGAAATGAATGCCATTAACTCTAGACTAATGTCCAACTCTATATGAAACAGAAGACAATATTTCTGTATTGCTATGAATATGCTGTATTAACTTTAATCTTTGAAAATATGAAATATTCAACAATTGGGCCTTATGCATTTACGAAGTAAATCAGTTTTTCTCTGCATACTTCTCATTCAAAAGTTTGCAATTCGACTTCATTTTGGCTTTTATTTCCAATACTGTTTTTAACTAGTTCTCTTATTTACATAATTTAAAGTTAGTCTATATGGAAAATATTTGATAATAAACTTTACAGAAATGAATCATATATAAAGGTAAAGGTACAGATATATGAGAGAGAGAGAGAGAAAAAAAATGGTAGATTTTAGTAAATCTGACAAGATGAGAAAAATAAATGGAAAACTGGATAAACCAAACACTGACAACAGATTCAGCAATTATATTTCGTCCTTTATTATAAAATAACTTCTTAAGTCACCATCAAGCGTATACGTCTCTGCTGGTCAAATCTTTGATGAAACGCTATACACTGGCGGTAGCCTCCCCCTTATCTGCTTAGCCGTAGTGATCAGCCAAGATGATTACAGTCAAACACATAACCCCTAACGCTATCACTCTAACATATATATCCATCTTTTTTTCTCTCTCCTTTTCTGTTTCAATTCTTTCAAATCCTTCCTCTTTTGATTTTTATCTTTGTTTTAGATGTCTTTTTCCTCGAAAGCTGAACTTTAGGAAAACCAGTTTCATTCTGAAGAAGTTCTTTTGTAAATAAAGGACGAAATATAATCGCTGAATCCGTTGTTAGTGCTTAGTTTATCCACTTTTCCATTTATTCTTATCATATACATATATATATATATATATATATATATATATATATATATATATATATGAATTAATGAGTTTACAAGAACGTGTATAAGGCAAAACGATATTTGAAAATACAGTGCAAGTGTTTATGAGTGATGACAAAAAATCATAACCTTGTATCAAGTTCAGTTGATTCACTAAATAATATTTCATATCATATTCAATAAATAATTTTTGTATTAGGATATCATCGAGAATTATACATCCGTTGATCACTGCTCGATATAATGTAACCATTGTACAAGTCTCCTAGTGGAATAATATAATCGGAAGTTCTTGTTTGTGACAGTGCATTTACTAAATGTAGCTATGTGGGTAGCGTCATATTTATCATTATGGAAAATAAGAGAGATACATCGTTTGCGTTTGTTTTGCACAAACACCTTTAAGAATCCATCTATTCTATTCTATTCTTCAAGATGAATGTAAATTAATCGAACAAACTTAGCTCTCTAGCATCAGTTGTCAAATAGTCTATCTGCTACATAGCTCTGTATTCAAAATAAAACTTGCAAATTAAAGCTTAGCTCTCTGATCTATATCATTGACTTCTGAGAAAGACTGGAATATACTGCAGGCAGTAAAATAAATGATGGAATACGAACGAGAATATCAACTTGGTAAGACACAAAACTATAGGGAGATAAAAAGATATTAAAGAATATTGTATCTCAGCAATGTGCGTTGTGAGCAGGTCCTACCGATCGTGAAGATTTGCATTAGGAATCCTTATCTGAAATACGATCACTGACACTGGTGTAACATATGCTACGCCCACTTACCCGACAACGGGGTGGGGAGTAGCGTTAAGGCTAACTTGCGGTACTGAGATATTTTAGTAAACGAGTACGGACTCAAGCCGCACAATAACACTCACTCTCGGACTTATACTTTAGGAATCAGCCGAGCAATATCATAAATAATCTTGTATAGCCACACACATACAAGAATATGCAGAAACAATCAACCGATAAAATACGAACTTCAATGAACGAACGAACACACTTCTTTATAAAAAAACATCTCTCTCACACTTTATTCTCCAACGAGTTGATGTTGGTTGTGTGTGAGAGATGAACTGGAGACGGGGATAGACTGCTACTACATTGACCCCAAGTTCTTCTTCGACCACAGCAGCACCTCTCCCTCATCTTGGCTGGGTTGCTCAACCGTGGGTCACTGAGGGCCGCAATGTCTTCTGTCTGCAAGCTGGTTCTCACGCTGGCATCATCTCTCCAACTTACTCGAACCGCCCCGGGCACCTGGTTATATTATTGTTTAACGACCACCTACTTCTGCTGTTCTTCTGCTTATTTACACAGGTTCATCTCTTGATTGACGGCTCGGTCGAGGGTCAATATATAACAATAATACCACTACCGTCTTATTCAAGGATAACTTAGGCATTAAATAACCCATGAAGTTTGATATGTCATTAAGAAAATAAAAACAAACTTATCCAGATAACAATACGCCATCACAGGGTTTTCTCTTATTCTATCATTTTTCTCTTCTGAATAGTTTCAACAGCTCTATCTTCACTTGTTCCTTTGGGACTACAGCAAGTTTTCCATTGATTATGCGTATCTCTCACGATTCGAAATTTTAAAGTTTTTTGTTTTTATTTTTCAAGTAGAATTGCAGTTAATATTTCGACAGTCAATACATGTTTTTATAACGAAAGGGGACGTTAATGATAACTAGTTTTTAAGAATATCGTAATCTTGAAAAAAAGTTTAAAAAAAAAAGGCTATTCCTGTCCGTATGATAGTTGACTCATATTAAAATATGCGATATTCAGAAATGTGCCCTACCAAGAAAATTAGTGTTCACATTTTTATAACCTGGCATCGGAAATTGATTATTGATGCTGGTCGAAAATATATCAGCTACAACAACAAGGTTTGGTGAACACACACCACTACAACAACAACCACACACATATATGCACGCAAACACATATTCTAGTTGGTTAGTGTTTTATTGCATATTAACCCTTGTGTTATTCAATGCCAAAATATGTTAATATACATACATATGTGCGTATATTAGAAAAGATAAAGGTTTGTAGGTATAATTACTTTTAAACGAATTAGAGCTCATTTGTTTATACATTATTTAAATGGTTATAAGTATTTCTATCTAGCAATAATAATTCTATTTAGTATTGATGATTTGTTTGCTCACTGTTAAATTGTTTAAATATTAACAATCATTAGCGATTCTATTTATTCCTACCGAGTACAGACACTTTTCACAAAACTGTGTAGTTTCAAATAACTAATAATAATAATAATCCATCATAAATTATTGAACCATTATTGCCCATGGTGTAATGGTAATCGTCGTAGGAAATGAACTCTACGACACGAGTTCAAATCCTGGACGACACTGATTGCATTTCACATAGCACTAATACCCTTGGGAAAGGTATGAATCCAATTATTCTCCCTCCAGCTATGGGTAAATAGTAGGGCAGACGGGGTTCTTCAGCCTTGGTGAGACAACTAGTCTAGGAGAAGGAAAACTCTGAATTCAAACCAGTTAAAGTCCGCTTAAAAATTGACCTTGTGTCATATCCTGCCCGAGCAGAGGGGTTGATAAATATGATAAATTATTGAACCATTCTATTTGATACATAAATGGGACCTTAACTGATACTACCTTTCCGGGTCCAAGTAAACAGGCCATAAATAGTAACGAAGGTGTACCGTACACTGCCAAAACATCAGGACTGGAGAATCACAATGCGATACAGTTTAGTGTCATACTCAAAATATTCAATGGTTTACTTTTTCTCAACGTGATTGACTGTCAGCCATCGCCTTCTCACATCTTTTAAGATAAAATAGGATTTGGTGTTTCTTTACCAAAACAGCAATTTGAAGAACATGGTCGAAACCATCATAAATGGGCTGGAGCTTGACATAGCCAACTGATTGATTGGATTGGACCTTTACGACCACACCTCTAGCCCAGTAAGAGCCGAAATGGAGTGCTGCAATAATGGGATTACTTCAGTTGTCGGGGACAGCTCAAAGGCCAGAACCACAAAATCAAGTATTACGGGTGCCCACCTTGGGCCAACGGGTGGTCTCTTTGCAGAAGAGACTTATCCCTCTGTAGAGGTGCATTCCGGACATTCTACAGACTCAACCAATCGGGTGGATATCTAATTACGTTGCCTTTATAAATAAAGTTATAGAATTGTTAAGGTGCACACACACACACACACACACACACACACATATATATATATATATATATATATATATATATATATATATATATATATATATATATATATATATATATATATGTAATATGCATATACGTAATGTTTTAACTCTATTTATATATAAGGCATTTATACATAAGGCATCTCTAAAACTATCCAAGTAAGACAAACAAGACATGCAGGGCACAGCTGGAGAAGCGGGTAACGCTCTCTTATGGACCCATTTACATAGTCGTACCAGTGTTGACCGACCAGCAAAAAATTATCTATAGAACATTTCAGCGGATACAGGATGTAGTCTGGAAGACCTGCTGGGAATGATGAATGTTCTAACAGAGCGACTCGATGGTATATATAATGTCTAATCACTCATGTTTAAAACTGAAACAGCAGCATATTTTGCTCAAGAAACTTATCACCATGACATATCTATAAATTTGAATTCATACAGCAATGGTGTCATAAGTCTTGCAAATATCCATGGGATATTGTTTATTAGGAGAAGTGAACTCACTTGTAGCCTTACGGTTATCATCATATAAAGTTGACTAGGCTGCCAGAGTTCAAAACCTAAATGAGGCAGGTTGTATTCACATAACACTAATACCCTTAAATCCATCTATAATCCCTCTAGTAGCTGGGCAGGCTGAGATTTTTACTCAAGGTATGACAATCAATATAGAAGAATAAAAAATCTGGATACAAGCAAGTTGTATCCTGAAGAAATATAGGCTCCACCAAGCTATTCATACCCAAGACATCCAACCTAAATAGATCCCCCAACAACTAAACTAGGTTAAGGGACCAGTTAATAAATAAATGAACTCTAAATTTGTGCTATGTTTCTGCTGAATTGATGGTATCAAATTTATAGCAGCAATATTGTACAAACACTCTCATATTAGAAAGGTTTCTTGGATAATCGTAAACGAATAATAATAGATATGTCCTAAGTTCTTAAGGACTAACAAATATAAGATTTTTTTAAATTCTTTTTTATCAGAAAGAAAAAAAGCCAAATTAATGCTTTAAAATATTTATTGAGGGTATGTATTTCTCACAGATTGTACGGGTTTGAACAGATTGATGGAAAAGTCACATTTTTAAATAATATCATGGATATTACATTTCATAACTAGTTAAAATATACATACAATAAACATTACTTTATAGTTTCTTTATTAACTTTTGTCTGATTATTAAAATGGTGTCTTTTAGAAAGGATTCCTTTCTCACGAGTTGCACGATTTTACACAGAGTGGGGCAAAATTAATTTCCAATTAAATCGGGGCACACCGAAACAGTTTATGTACATATGATTTATTTAAAGGATATGATAATATGAGTATGACTAGTTCAAATAATTTTGCAAAGTCAAAATAGATATAAGTAATAGAAATATTTCTTAACTTTTTTAATTCAATGTTGTTCAATGTATAAAATGTTGACATTTGCACCAGTCTCTCTCTCTCTCTCTATATATATATATATATATATATATATATATATATATACACATATATATTCCCACACAAACAGTATGTGACACAAGCTTGTTTTAAATCCAGTTTGAATTCAGTTTTCTTTTTCCAAGACTGATTGCCACGTAAATGTTAAAGAGCCTAATCTTCCTAACTCTTTACCTATACTAGCAGGAAGAATAGTAGAATGCATACCTCTCCCATGAATATTTGCGCCATGTGAAGTGCAAACAGCCTTATCCAGTTTTTAAACTTGGGTGATCGTATCAATTTCCAAATCCTATTACGATATCACCACTTGCGCCCAATAAATAAAAGCTTTAGAATACCCATATTTATCGACGTAAAATAAAAGGCTTCTCAACTGTTTTCGTACTTCGCTCTTCAAAGCTCTAACCGAGGTAATTCTTCAATAAAAAGGCAACTTCATTTAGGGATTGAAGAATGGTAATAGAGAAGAGGGCAGAAAGGGAGATGAAATTGTAACTACATTACGTCCAAGTAAAGATTCCCTCTGTTTACAAAGGGTATATATATATATATATTGTGTGTATTTATAGACGGAAAATGAAATTATTATATTTACGTTTACGTTGGTAAATTATGAGCATAATAATAATCTTATCTTTTAAAGACTTTCTTAAGTTGCGGTAATCTTTATGCCAGTACATGTTTTGTGTATTCATGTGAGTTACAGACCTGTGTTAACATCCAAATATGATACACAGTAAAATTATTTTAGGGTCAGAAGATATACATCTTATTTTGAAACCTGAACACGTATTTTATATATGTGATAATTTTGATATAAAAAAACACGTTGCCAATTCAATTTTATTCTGAAAATGCAAAAGTGACCTGACTTTCTTTAATATTTCGCCCTACGAATATGTAAAATAGCTTTGGGCTGAAGAACCGAAAGGTTGAAATTTTCTTTTCATTTCCACATACCAAACTTTGAAATAAAAGAAGAGGTCAATAAATCTCAAATTGGTAGGAACCTTAGACTAAAAAGAACTAACAAAAACCAAATACTCCTAAAGACTGCCTTAAGGAAGAATAAGAATTATCAAGGGAAGGGTTAGAAAATACGAATTAAATGAACCAAAATAATCTAGCCTAAACTAGAAAGGAAAGAATAAGCTGAAACAAAAAACATGGTTCGCTGGCCTCTAAGTTAAAACTTCGACAAAAATGTTTTCTTTTTCTTTTTTTTTTCTTCTTTTAAATGAAAACTCACATAATCAACACCTACAATGCAGGTGCTCGAGGTGTAATTGTCACGGAGACCCGAGTTCAAATCCTGGACGAGGATGTTAACTTTTCAGATAGCGCTAATACACTTGGAAAACGTATGCATTCAATTATTCTCCATCTAGTACAGGCTGAGCCTTTAACCTTGACTTGGCAACTACAAAAGAAGAAGTTAAACTCTGAATCCAAACGGATCCATTGCAGGTTCTATGGAAGAGATTGTTATAAGACTTCTACATGCGTAGGGCATTGGAAGCCATGGAATGCAGTATGAGGGATGTGAGGCAGGTTATATATATAAGTAAGTAAAGTTGGCGACCTTAGTCGAGGGTGACCCGAAGGCTCCCGTTTCAATAGCTACTACACCGAAATGTCGGGAAAGGCACTACTTTTCCCTGGATTGCTTCGCTTTACCCTTACCTTATAATGCTGAGTGTTAAGCAAGGCAGCATCAAGTACCATTTTCTGAGTCTTTGGTATGACTCGACTTGAGATTGAACCGCGGTCTCCCGGACCATTGGCGAACATTCGACTCATTCGGCCAGTTATGTTATTTCTTTCATTTTTAATTTTCCTTCACTGCTGCTTCTCCTGAGTCATTCTTTTTTTCATTGTGTGAGGAATATTATGTATTTGTTATTTCTCATCTTTGTAACGTGTTTCACCCGATGTTTTTTTTTTCTTTACATAGAACTCTTTTTAATGGAGCAAATAAAGGAATGAGGAGGTAAGATAAGTTCGGTCTTATTCTGCTCTCCTGGTCAGTATTTGAACACTGATTTCAGGAAGACAACATCTTTAAAAGGAGTTGTTCATTCACCTACTCGCACACACACACAAATAATGATTAAGATCTATAACTATATCATTATTTTTTTACTTTGTGTAGATATCTGTTCAGATTATTGGCGGTAAGTCTAGTCAACTCCGGCAGTTGAATACTATTGCTGTATCCCTGCAGAGGTGTAATAACCCCCTCAACGGGTGTTCAAGATATAATACTAAATCATTTGATGGTGAGGCTCCAGTTCTGTAGTTTTGGGAGATGGAGAGTACCTCTTCATTGCCTTTACACCAAAGTCTACTTTAACCCGGAATGATGGTACCTGTTAGGGTCAGAGATATGGGTCACAACGAAATATTTAATTGTTTCTGGGTTCAATACCAGGTCACGTCATACCAAAGACTTTAAAAATGGTACTTGATACCTCCTTGCTTAACACTCAGCAATATAAGGTACGTATCAAGGGTAAAATGGAGCAATTAAGGGAAATGAGTCGCGCCCTCCTCTACACCTCAGTGTATTAGCTATTGAAAAGGGAGCCTTCTGGTCGCTCTCGACTACGGTCGCCAACAACTTATTGGCCAAATGACTAGAGAGTTCACCAACTCCGGAAAACCGGGGTTCAATCCCAGGTTGAGTCATACCAAAAAATGGTATTTGATGCCGCCTTGCTTAGCTCAGTATTAATATTAACACATTATTAATACTAAACTGAATTATTTGCATTTGATAGCGATGGTTGAAACCATTCAACTGTGTGGAAATAGAACGGTTAGGGTTAGATAGCAATCCTTGAAATCATTTAACTGTGAGCAAATAGAATTACCACTTCTTGTTTGTTATCGTTAAAACCATTCAACTGTGTGCAAACAGATGATTAATCTTAGATAGAATCATTAGTGTATAAAATAGCAATCATTGAAAGCATTTAACTGTGTGCAAATAAACGAGAATTGGCCTATTTAAAATATTACCAAAAAATATTCACTTAAAAATCATGTAATATATGTATAAATAGGATTTAGCATTAAATAACGGTCAAGACTTAATATACCTAAAACTAAATTATCTGACCTAAACTAATATTATCGGAAATTCACATATTCTGTATTGGTCAAGAAATTTTGTAAACTACTTTTTAGATATTTTCATTAAACATGTAATTGCTCTGTTGAGGAAGTACTTTAAATTCTGAGTACAAAAAATTATTCTCTTCGTTATTTTAATCTCCACAACAAAAATGATTGCTAAACTATCGTAAGAGTTTACGATGAGCTGTGAAAGATTCTCTGTTCAAATCCCATAATTCTATGGTCATAACGTTCATGCTGATCTATTTATTTACTCATGGCTTTGTAAATGAAATTCATACTGACGCACCAAGACCAACATTTACTTTTATTGAGATGCTTGCAGTTCTACTGTAAAGAAGTCGAAGTGGATATTTTCTGCTCTCTCGCAGCACGAATGAATTCAACGTTTAGCATCAGATTTTACACTGAATAAAAGTTTAGAGTATTTTTGAACCGCTAATGTGTTTTATATTTCGAAGAAGATAAATTTCTAATTTGTTTGTGTACCTGCTTAAAAGCCATCACTCTAAAAGTATTCTGTTCAACGCATTCCTTCTTATTTATTGCATTTTTATAATAGGTTGCATTTAGATAAATATGGGAAACTAATTTTCAAATAGACGTTAAACATAACTTTTCTATCCTGAGATCGGAAATACTTTCATAACAAGCTCACACTTTTTGCAAGTTGAGCTGGAAATAATTTTATTCCCAAACAGCTTTTTTGAACTAACAAAAATCTCGGCACTTTGTCCCTTTTCTATCTTTAAATATCACTTTGCCGAGTCGACAAATGTTGTGGGAAATATAGACAACTTCCTTGCAACGGAAAAGTTTAAACCTGTTGTCCAAGAGAAATAAAAACACCCACTTTATTCATGTGTTTCAGCCTTCTTCTAGATCGTTTTCACATCGGGAAGACTTGAATTGGAATTGTTGGTTCGATGAAGGAAGTGATATTGCTTTGATAAATAGTAACTCATCCCAGTAATCAGTCTGTCTTGCTAACGCTAAGATTTAAGCTCCTTACTTGTCTTTTTCAAGTAACCGACAGACATCTTTTCAAATTTCGCCAACAAAAGAACGATTTATCGACTTTATATGTCTTTTCCTGTTAAAATTGATCTTGTATTAAGAGTTAATGGAGGAAGTGTTTTTAAGTATTACGTAGTCAAAGGCACTTCAATCTTTTTATTTCGGTGATGGCAGTGAGTTTATTTGGAATTCTTAAATTCAGTTTTCAGTGGTATTTCTCCTAACTCATGTTTCTCAGCATATATGACGGGTGAAACAAATAGTGAGGATTGTATGTACTTATCCAAAAAATAAACTTTGATTAAAAAAAAAAAACACTATACAAATCCCTTAAGCTTTTTGAAATAAAGCAAAAGTTCCCTTCTTTGTTAGTTTAAGGTCATGTCAAAAAGCTGCATGAGTTGGTTGTGTAGACGATCATTCAAATATTATCCCATTAATGCACACACACACACACACACACACACACATGTGTGTGAGGGAATGAAATGAATTTGACAGAATATATGTGAAAAAAGGTAAACAGACGAAAGATATACGTATACTTGGTGTATCTGATACATGATATATTTATCATGTATTTTTTTATTTTATTTCTACCAACACGTTTCGACTTCAAAATATTTCTGCACATGTGTGTTGCCCGTCTTTGCAAACAAAACATTTAGCCCTAATGGGGATTTTGGACTTGAATGAAAATTATTTTTTAATATGATTATCTTATTTTGGTTCTCATTCTTGAAATAATTTTTAGTAGAATACTTTTGTGTACAGGCAAATTCTGAAGTCGAAACGCATTGGCAAAAATAAAATAAGAAATAAAATAAATAATAAATATATCATTATCAATATCAAGTATATATCTTTTGTCCGTTTACCTTTTTCCACACACACATAAGAAAAACGTATAAAGCGTGTTTGATGTTGTAGCAATCCATATTTAAAAACTAAAATTATAGTTCAGCATTACTTGCTCTGTTACTCTGAGTAACAGAGCGTGTAACGTGGGGCCATCAATATATGTATGTACGTATATACGTATCCATACATGTCTTGACCCAACCCTTCCATCATGGTCAGGAGGGGAGACGAATTCAGTGTTTCAATGGATAATGTTGATTTCAATTCTGTATTTCTCCTCCATGACCGATTGTCGTAACAAGGCAGACGAACTTAATCTGCCTTTCTACTTATGCCATAGCTAAGAGTAAAAGGAATGTATTCATCTCTTTTCCAAAGCCTAAGCGCAAAATGAAATGCCAAATTTTTGGTCAGGATTTGAACTCAGCTCATAGTTTATTTCTGAGAACCATAACAGTTAAGCTGTGATCCTGCAAATACCGAGTGCAGACGGAACTTTATTTTGTTTGAAACTTCTTTTTATTTGCATACTTTACCAAATGTTTACTGAAGGCCTTTCTTGTGCATAAGAAACAGACTATTTCAATATAGATCTCAGTTTCTTTGTTGAACAGCATATCAACCTTCGAGGACTTTTTAATGCCAAATAAAGCAAATCAAACCAACTTTTTAATGTTGAAGATCCCACTATCAATTCTTTGGGTAAATATATTACGGTGATCTGCTTATTTTCAATGTGTTTATAACATTTGCTATACTGTTGCATAAAGAAAATAATAAATTAAAATTTAGTTTTGCTTAATAAGTTTGACTTGTTTTATAAGTGGTTACTTGAATAACTAATGTAATATGCTTTGATTTGGGTGTTGTTCACCAGAAACGATTTTACTGTCGCATTTCGGGTGAAAAACAAGATGAACAGTTGAGAAATTTAAAGAAAAAATGAAAAAATGTTTGACATGTGTTCAAAGAAAAACTATCACTCAATTAAATACTGTTTCATCTTCCTTTCGGATCAGCCTCAGAAACAGGGAGATATGAAATGGTATTTTTTAGTCAGCGAAGAAAAGACCCACTTGTTCCATAAATTGTACCCACTCGCTAGTGGGGAGGGGATTGTTAGCTTCGAAATTTTATCTCCTTATTTGTTTTCAACCATCTAACTGCTAGTTCTTTTAAAAATCTTCCAACTGCCGTGTGAACGTTTTCCTCACTTACCAGGAAACGTCTCGTAGTTGACACCTTATTGGCTGTCTGACCAACAGTCACAGAGTTCATAGGTGGGTAAGAAGGTTGTCACAAGTTTCACCGGGCGTGGAAAGTCTAATTTCTACATTATGCTCCTAATTTCTCTGAAGTTTAGTTGAAATTACAAAACTTCACAAAACTAAGTGCAGCTTGCAGCAAAATTTGAAGAAGTTAAACAGGACATAGGGGCACATTATTATGATAAAAGGTTAAATCGAATTTGAATCTCTCCCCTTAAAATATATCAAGTTGAAGTCATTCTATAGCCTGCCGTTAGGTGAGTACTTTCAAAAAGAAAATTCCTACTTCATGACTAGAATTTAGATTCTTGCACCGAAGAGCAAAGTTCGAAAGTGAATAACAGATCACCTTTTTTCTGATCGCTTATTCAATTTCTGCAACTTAGAATGATTTATTTGATTTGCTGATGTGGTTATTTTCAATGCACTGTCTACAATCGTCTTCGAGTCAATAGGCAATACGTGATATGCCTTGCATAACTTAAAAATAGTTTATAAAATAATTCGTGCTTATTTTCCCAAAAGCTTTTTTAATCACTCAAACAGAAGGTAATGACAATGACGTGATCTCTCATGCACACTCTATTCGAATCACCAAAACTGGATTTTTGCACTTTTCATCAACAAATTAGAAAAAAGTAATCATGTATTACTTCAAGCATTCTTTACATTGTTCTTTAACATTTGATACTCTCTCTCAATCACTTTCTTTTTGTCTGTCTGTCTGTCTCTCTCTCTCTCTCTATATATATATATAAATAATGACAAGCCTCTGAAGTTAACAGAAAAAAAATCACTTACATCGGTAGCAATATCTCATTTACTGAAAGCGATGTCAACATATGCCAAAATGGAAATCTGAATATTGATAAAATAAAACAGGAATTCTTTTACGCTGTAGCTGTGTTAGTACAATTGTATAGTGGCTCAACTTCGATTTTATCGGAGTGACTTGAGAAAAAGCTATATGGTAATCATGCAATATAGCTGCATTGCATTTTGAACAAATCTTTGATGCAGCAACCAACAAAAACATTTGTACGATTACCTACATCTCATCTTACTAACCATCCAAGAAAGGCAGAGAAGTAGCTGCCAACTCAGAAGTAACGTTCTCCAATGAACATCAACATATGGACACTCCAGTATAGGGTATCCAGAGAGAATTTATATAATGCGGACAATAGATGCTGTCAGTGAGACTTACCAAGAGCAATGGTCGGTGAGGAGAGAGAAGGGAATTGGTACTATCAGCACACCTTAATTCTGATGATATATATATCATCATCATCATATCGCGCTGGTAGCACGGATATCCCTGACCCTCTCTCGCCACTCCTCCCTATCGTTCATCGCCCTTGGTAGGTCTTCAGAACAACATCCCGTATCCTCACATAGCTGCTGAATGTACGTTCGAGCTGGTCGTCCTGCTTTTGCGCGGCCACGTGTGGGGATCCATAAGAGTACATCTCTTATGAGTTCATCTCTGCTTCTCCAGCAGTGTCCTGCATGTCTGGTTCGTCTAACTTGAATAGTTTTCGTGATAGGGGGGAGGTGGCCGTACAGTTGGTGTCTTGTGGGGTGTTGCTGCCAGGACTTGTTCAGGATTGCACGCAGCATTCTTGTGTAATTCCCGTCTAGCTTCTTCTTCAGCCGTTTTGTTATCGTCCATGTAGTGCATCCATATAGCAGTATCGATGTGACCGCTGCCTGGAAGAAACTGCGTTTCATTTTATCGGTTAGGTCTGATTTCCATATAGTCGATAGCCTATTGATAGCTGTCCATGCTTTCGTTAACCTCGTTTCGATGTCCTTTTCGGTTGATTCGACGCTGCTTCCTAGGTACGTGAATTTGTCTACTAGTTTAAGAGGGGTTCCTTCTAGAGTGGAGATGTCCCCCGTTTGGTTATAGCACATATATTCCGTTTTGTGTGCATTAACATAGAGGCCTATGCTTGCTGCTGCTCGTTCCAAACTATGCAGAAGTGTTTCGGCTTGGTCAAGTGTATTTGCCAGTATCGCTATGTCATCGGCGTAGTCGGTGTCGGTAATTGTTGTTGCGGGGTACCTTCTGCTTCTTTTCTTCGTCAGTTTGAAATAGAACCCAAAATCGACAACATACTTAGAAAAAAACAAAATGGCTTCCGAAGAAATAGATCCACGACCTCACAAATATTAACCATCCGCAGAATCCTTGAAGGTGTACGGGCAAAGAACCTACAAGCGACATTAATATTTGTCGACTTTACCAAGGCTTTCGACTCCATTCACAGAGGAAAGATGGAACAAATCCTACTAGCGTACGGCATACCTAAAGAAACCGTAGCGGCAATAACGATTCTCTATAGAAACACTAAAGTAAAAGTACGATCACCGGATGGAGACACAGAATACTTTGACATTGTAGCAGGAGTACTACAAGGGGACACGCTGGCCCCGTACCTCTTTATCATTTGTCTAGACTACGTACTTAGAACATCGATTGACAAAATCAAAGAGAATGGCTTCCAACTGACGAAGAAAAGAAGCAGAAGGTACATACATATATATATATATATATATATATATATATATATCAGTGCCAACTCATTGTTAATCGGGATCATATGTCAAACATAATTTACTATAGGCATAATTTAGAATATAAGAAAATGTTCTTTATCCAACTAAATTTTTTTTTCTAAATGCAAAATTCATTAAGTCGCTGTGCTTGTAAAGATTTGCACGGTTGATACTTGTTAACTGCCCATTAAAAAAAAAAATAAACAAAAAAAAGCAGAAATAAACGATATTATTTATTAATGCATTGTATCCTCCAAAACAAATGTCTTTGACACAGGTTAAGAGTCCGTTTCAGTCACCATTAGTATCTTTGATGCTACCGTTAAATATCAGTGTCAACCTGAACATCTCAGAGACCCCAAAACGCACACACACACACACACACACACACACACACACAAATGATTTTTAGCACACCGTTTTTTTTGTAACGTAATCGACAGCTTCTGTTTCATTTTATCAAAGAAAAGAACAACACAATCAGAATAAATGAATGTTTTTTTCTCTTACAATTACCTTTCTGTCGGTTGTGTCTTTGTCTTACTGATTTAAAAAACTCATGGAACTGGCAGTAACAGAAGACAAAGGGATTGTCTGGTAAAATTATCTTAGTTTTTACATTGCTTAATTTATAGATATTTGAGCATTTCTTTTATATTCAGCCAATTTATTGAACCATTTTTTCCGCATCACGTTTTTCCTTCTTGGTTTATATATATATATATATATATATATATAATGAATGCTGAAAATACTTAGAATTCCTTTATTGGAATTCAAGTAGGTGGTTCGTTGTCTGTAGCGCTTCTCTAAAATCGATGGATTGATTTTAACGGCATGTCAACCCGTCTACGGATATTTTATGCCTAAAATGTTCATCATCATCATCATATCATGCCGCTAGCACGGATATCCCTGACCCTCTCTCGCCACTTCTCCTCATCGTTCATCGCCTCTGGCAGGTCTTCAGGGCTACATCCCATATCCTCACATAGCTACTGTTTGTATGTTTGAGCTGGTTGTCCTGCTTTTGCTCGGCCATATGTGGGGATCCATAGGAGTACATCACTTATGAGATAATCCCTGCTGCTCCAGCAGTGTCCTGCATGTCTGGTTCGTCTAACTTGGATAGTTTTCGCGATGGGAGGCAGATGGCCGTATAGTTGGTGTCTTGTTGGGTGTTGCCGCCAGGACTTGTTCAATATTGCTTGCAACATTCTTGTGTAATTGCCGTCTAGCTTCTTCTCCAGTCGTTTTGTTAGCGTCCAAGTAGTGCATCCATACAGTAGTATTGATATGACCGCTGCTTGGAAGAAACGTAATCACATTTTTTATACATTTATATTTACTTATGTACAATTGCTTCTTGACATTTTTTTTAAGCCAGTTAAATTTTGCTTTAAAATTGACCTCAAGTTGCATTTTCCTTGTGTGAAAAGGTTCGATAATTATATATACATTTACATCACTTTCAGTTGATGCTACCGACGTATAAGTACAAGTTTACCAATTTTAGAGGCTTGGCGTTTATTGAAATAGTGCTATTTTTATTAAAACATATAATCTCTCTTCTATCTGATCTTATGTACAGACGAATTCCTTTTGCTGTTTGCTCTCGCCTATGCAGCAGTTTATTCTTGTGCCGGGGTTTTTGCAAGAAGCTCTAGACAATTCGCTTCGTTTGCAATAGCAATAATTCCCACCTAATATAGTTTTTTAAAAAAATATCATCATCGTCATCATCAAGTTAAGCTGATAAGATGCACTTCCTGGCATTCATCTCAATCGTCTATCGCTCCGAGTAGGTCGTCTGGACAGTACACAATATCTGCACAGAGTATACGTATGTAAGTTCTTGCTTGTTGGCCAGCACTTGCGCGTCCATCAGAGGCCATCGCTTATGGGTTCGGCCTTAATTTCCCAGCGATGCCCAGTATATATAGTTTGTCTTAGATGGTTAATGAGATGGTTTGTTATTGGTCGTACCGCTCCATTATTTGGGGTATTGCTCCCAGTATTTATTCTAAACGGCATATAGCATTCTTGCTGACTTCCCTTCTTGGTTTTTCTCCGTGTGTTTTGTTGGCGTCCAGGTAGTGCACCCATGCCGATGTAATGACTCAGCCATGACTTGAAGAAAAGCTGTTTAATCTTATCGGATAAAACAGACTTTTATATGATCAATAACTTTTCTATAGCAGATAACGTGATAGCTACAATCCCGCCAAACGAGTGTTCTGGATATGATATCAAACTATCTAATAGCCAAGTTCCTGCCTTGGATTTTTGGAGAATGTGGAATAGACTCTCATTGCCATTTATAATCTAGTTGCCGTGATAGTTGATAGTAAAAGTACCGTGACAACTATACTACCCCGTTTGGCACCGTTACCAGGATAGGACCAATCATTAATATAACATTTGTTACCACAAGTGTTGACATGCACAACAGTAATCTATTTGGCGCTGGTATCGGCGTTGGTAGTTTTGACTGCGATACTGTTACAGTGGTACCGTGCCAAGATATTATTACATTTAATACTGTACTCTAACGATAGCGTAACAAATGGTAGCCGACCCCAGAACATAGTAACACATTTGGTGCAGGACCAAAGCGATAGTGCAATAATTGATTCCATGCAAACATATTAAGCATATTGTTTGGTACCGGTAATCGGACCAAATGATATATTGTTACGTTTGGTGCCTTAAGACGCAAAATTCGACCTTGAAAATCCACGGCACAGCCAGACGCAGGATTCGACCCTGAAAACCCACGGCACAGATACGCATGCAAGACGTGGTTGATTTCGAACCTGAAGGTTAAACACTGGGCAATCAAAGGTGGCAATTGAGACAAAAATAAAATGGAGAGAAATAATGCAGACAAACAAAGAAAAGAAAAATACACGGAAAGAACACTACTAAAAAAAACAAAACAAAAAAAAAAACGCTCGAAACAAAAGCCGACTAGAGCGTCGTGAGAAGCAGTGGCAACCCCCGACAAACGAAGGAAAAATATTATGTTAGCTAACTGACCTCAACCAAAGGGGAAAAAAAAGAAAAAGTGAAATAAAGAAAAAAAAAATGCGACGTTGGCAAGCTGACCCCCCAGCAAATAAAAAAAAAAAGGAAAATAAAATAAATGTATGTGAGATATAAAAGAAAAGGGAAGAATCCGACGCATCAAGAGAACTGAAAATGAAAAAGCTTGAAAAAAAAACCTAAAATAAATCCCTGAAAAATACATAATTGGAGAAACGAAGGAAAAAAAAAAGTAAATGAAGAAGTTAACCTAGAAAAAATGCTTTGTTTGCTGACTGACTCTAAGCAAGAAATGAAAGTGTTAAAAGTCAACAGCGAAAGAAAGAATTCAACATATCTAAAGAATTGAAAATGAAGAAGCTGAAAAAAAAATTCAAAATGGTTGGTAAATAGCTAAAAAAACAAGAAAAATCTAGTATATTTTTGGTTACATCTGTCTTTCAAGGGTTTAAGAGTTCACGTCGATAAAATTTAGCGAATTACAAAAAAATAGTTTTGTGGAATTCATAGCTTAGGAAGAAAAAAGAAAAAGAAAGAGAAGCAATTCAGGATAAGTGAAATGGACATTTGGAATTCAGCAAAGTTAAAAAAAAAAAAAAAAAAGAAATACAAACCAAAAAAAGGAGGGAAATGAATGAAAAGAACATGAAACTAAAAAAGAAAAATTTAAATAAAAGAAAAAAGAAAAAAAGAAAGAAATAGAAAGAAAAGAATGATACAAACAGTATCCTTGTTTGACTTTAATTTTTCAATTTATTTTGTACTGTACAAATGATTTCATGTATTTTTATTTTGTATTCTTTGGAATTGTTTGTACTGAATTTTTTTGGTCATCGGAGCACGAGAGAGAGAGAGAGAGAGAGAGAGAGAGAGAGAGAGAGAGAGAGAGAGGGAGAGAGAGAGAGAGATGACAGGTTTATTACAAATTGGTAGGAGAAAAGGTTCAGAAGAAAAATAAAAATCATTAGATATCGTCGTATAACTTTAAATAAATTTTTGTCTTAGACAAAATTTGATTTCTATGGAATAGAGGAATATAACCCACTTGCCGTGATGGTTGATTGTATTTATTATTTTATTATCTGGTTTGGTTGGGTCACAAATTTTTCAATTAGCTGTTAAGTTAGCAAAATTTTTTGAGTTGATAAGTAAGTCAAATTGGCAAGTTTAAGCGAGTATACCAGTGACCAACACAAGAAGACCAAATGTAAACAAAATAGATTCATATCTCGTCACAAATTTGTAAAGGAAAACCACAATAAACATTTGGGGACACGTGTGAGATGATGCAATAACTTAGTGAGATGACATCACACTGCCGATATCCTGAATTTACATATATAAAAATTAGTGATCATTTAAAAAGTTGTTGGAAGTAGTTGAGATGTTTCCTTGTGTGTCTGTTCATAGAGCCTTTAAGATTTTCTCTCTTATACTACTGAATGGAGTCTGAACCTAAAACAGTATATATGAATAATAAAGCAACAATTTTCTGTTAAAATATTGGACATATTATTGTTACACAAATATGTTCCAATAAATGATAATTAATTGTTGACGGAGAGTTCTAGTCTTTGAGTCGCCAACACACGGGCAACTTTGTTCCAACGGATTACCTCAACCGTCAGACGAAATTCCGGATGGATTTTATCCTTCCCTACCTGTGGATATTTCAAACTCAGCATAGGCACAGAGGAGATAGATAGACAAAATACCTGGAATGACATTTGGCGCCGCTACTAGGATAAGACCAAAGTAAAAGTACCGGGACAACTACAGTACCAATTATTTGGTACCAGAAATATTGTGCACAACGGTATTACATTTGGCGCTGGTATTGGCGTTGGTAGTCATCACTTTGATATTGTTGCAGTGGTGCCGTGTGAAGATATTGTTTCATTTAGTACCCTCACCAAAACGATTGCGTTACAAATGGTGACCCACCCCAGAACATAGTAACACATCTGGTACCAGACCAAAGTGATAGTGTTATAATTGGTGCCGGCTCAAACAGTAGTGATACACATTGCTCCTAGGTCCATCCTGATCCGGAGTTTTCGTACTTGATAGGGTCCTATATATGAACCAAATAGAACCAACTATTTCTGCAAATAGGTGAGTGATGTTAAATTATGTCTATTATATGGCAATACTTGAAACTATTTAACTGCGAAAAAGAGCTCAGGCTCATTGAATGAAGTTATCTACAAAATATTTACAAATCATATACATTTAATATAAATGTATAAACAGGATTTGGCATTAAATAACCGAAAATTGGTGATATGCCATAAATCCAAACCAAGTATATTCTAAAAATAATTTGCAGTTATATGGTATAGTTTTTCTAATACAAAAATATTCAAGCATATCTATTTGACCTGTAGAAGGGACCCTAACATGTTCTATTACTTGAGGTCATAGTTAAACTGGCAGTAATATTTATGAAGGGATTATTCCAAACAACTATAAAGCTGGAGTCTCACAAACTGATAGTTTACTATACTAGCCATGATTCCGCATTTTTTCGGTGTGGGGTCTAACTCACTGCAATCAGCGAATTCTCAGCCGCGCTGAAAGGTCTGTAACTTACACCCTCTCATAAATGATCATAGGATTACATTTTTTAATACAAAATATGGAAATAATGCGCTAAAATGCATTGTATATCAAATGAAGAGAGGATAACGCTTGCTTATAAAAAATTAAAAACCTTTATTCAAAACGTCGTAGAGAGAGAAAGAGAGAGAGAGAGAGAGAGAGAGAAACGGACGGACAGGGTAGGACTGCTATGATTCACACCATGTTGCGATTCCGATATTTATAGACTTGCTTCTCCGACTTCTTTCACGGGAGCCTAATACATGGCCGGTTCTCTGGCGGGGGCATCGGCCCCTCCGGCCGACCTATCTACTCTGCTGACTGCCAACTCCTTGACTGACCCTTCCGATAGACTGACCACCTACCCGCTGGGTTAAAAATTCCGTCCATATATATTTTTTCTGGACGAACACATATTTTTCCGGTGCAATTCCCGTGATTCTTTTCCGCTGTTCATTGTTTACCTTATAACACAGTTGCATCTTGTGTACGAAATCTACTCTAACCGGCTGTCACAGGTCAACATGTAACAAATAAAATGAAATAAATTGTTTTTCAAAACTGCACAAGTTGGAGTTTAAACATCACTGTCCTTAATTTAAAAAGAATGTTCTTTTGCAGAACACGATGAAAGTGAAGTCGTAGAATGTGTGTATCAATGTAAGTGAGTGGTAACAAGTTGCGAGTAGATGAGTTGTCAAAAAAAAGCCAAAAACTAAAAGCAAGACGAGTTGACAGCGTTCAACATCTCTTCCGGTGAGTTATTATATAATATAGTTGACCAAGGACACCATATCTATGGGGTAACGGGGATCGAAAGATGTCACCCAGTCGAGGTGGAAATGAGGTTGTGGTATTCTGTGAAATCATATACATGTGTGTGTGTGTAGTTTTATTGTTATATCGTAAGAATAGATACTGTGACTCTAGTTCAAATCCTGGACTAGGCTTTGTTCATTTCATATAGTTCTGATACTTTTGGGAAAAGTATGCAGCTAACGAATCCTTCTCCAGCTATAGGTAGATAGTAGGATAAACTAGGCTCTTTGAACTTGGTATGGTAACTTGTCTACGAGAGGAAAATTATGAATACAAATCTGTTAAATTCCGCTTAGAAATGACCTTCTATCATATCTTGCTGGTGTGGAAGAATTGGTAATTATTTAAAATCATACATTTTGTGGTTCTGTCTCTTTTTCTTTTTAGCGAACTGCTGTACGAGAAGGACAAACGTTCACTGTAAACGGAGAAAGATGTACGAATCAAAGTTAAGACAATACTCCTGTTCCTAGAAGAAGCAAAAAGCTTACCACGTGGTTTCCGTTGTCTATTTATTCCTGCTTCTACAACCCCGGAGTCTAAACAAATCAAGCGGAGGTAATTCAAATGGATTCAGCATGATGACAAAAAGAATAGAAGATTTACAGAAAATATTACACATACATAAATATTGTAGAAGAGACTTTTTCTTTCAAGCTAATTTTCTCGGTAGATGAAGATGGATGTACAGCTTGTGAAAATAAATCCTGGATGCTTTTTTGGTTTATATTATCTTCCATGAGTATTTGACACTGGATAAAGCCGAATAAGGAAATAGACTAAAAGCAAGAAAGACGAACCCGTTGAGACAGCCTGTTAGATCCTACAGTGGAGGTTGTGCTGTTTTTGACACTGTAGTAATCGAGTGCTAAGAAAGCGGGAAACACGGTAGCTAAATTCTTTCGTGTTCATTTTATATATATATATATATATATATATATATATATATATATATATATGTTCCCATTTCGGGAAAAGAGATATCAGATGTGTACGTCTTTACTCAAGTCTCGTGACCAAATATGCTACACCAAGTCTGTAATTGACTGATATCGATTTTACTATAAATAATTACAAGAAAATAATCGCTCATGGAGGAGAAGTGTCATTTTCGACAAATCGACTCATTGGCGTAGCAGATATTTTAAATGGATTCTTTGAAGAAATATGTGCATCTATCAGGAAATAAATGGCTGTCATCACGTCTCAATGTACTGTGTTAAAGAATTGCTCGGAAAATCCAATGCCCAAAATAAAAAGGTGCTGAATCTTTCACCTCAGTCGTTATCTAGTTAATATAGACAGACGCATATTAAGCAAATTTACCACAAATACTTCCTTATGGCTCGTATTCACTTCGTGTATGTACTTGTCAAGGCTGATAAAGCATTTTCTTAAATGATCTAAGGCACGCATAGATAGTTTTCATACTAGACAAAATATTGATTTTATCCCCGCCTCACACACACACACACACACACACACACACACACACACACACACACACACACACACACATATATATATATATATATATATATATATATATATATATATATGTATAAGAGTGTGTGTATGGCGAAATACTGATGTCGCAACAAGAATACAATAAATACTCGTAGAACATACGCATAAACTCTACCAAATAAATTATTATTTGAAATGGGCTCTGCGAATCAAGTCGAAAACCTGGACGAAGCTGTGTGCATTTCATTTCACAATAATAATCTTTAAAAAGCTTTCAATGTAGATAACTAGGAAGGCAAACTCTCCTCTTTGTCTTTATTTCGGTAAAATGTATAAGAGAAAGAAAAATCGAAATTCATACCAGTTGTACAATGCTTGAAACATGACCTTGTGTCACATTTTGATTAATAATTAAAATTGCTTTAGATTCTTAAAATCCTTATCCTATCTCCATTAAAACTCAAGCTAAAAAAAATTCCTGTTTACGAATTGATATTTTAAACGTATTTACGTATTATTGATAGATACATTAAGCTCATTGAATATTCGTACTATTGGGAGTAATGTCACCATAACAAAAGGTAATGCGGCTTTTCAATACATTTTAGAGTTAAAAACATAAGATAACACCTGTAGTATCATGTCTTTTTTTTTAATGATAACCATATATATATATATATATATATAATATATAATATATATATATATATATATATATATATATATATATATATAGTTCTTTGTCAAACTGTCATCGAGAGCAAGCTGAAAGTTCCCTTCTCAATAGTTCAACACCGAGATGTCATGGAGGGTACTACATCTTTCCCTGGATTGCTTCGCACATCCTTGATCCGTATCTTACAATGCTTAGCGATAAGGCATCAAGTATCTCTTTTGAATCTTTGGTAAGAGTCGACATGAGAATGAACGCCGGTCTCCCGGAGAATATATATATATATATATATATATATATATATATATATATATATATATATATATATAACCCGATGCTAAAATTATAGAATTAACGCACTTAAAAAATGTTTACATTGTTTTGTTTTTGTATTTAGCAGTAAGTAGACTAAAATAGATAAAACGCAAAATGTTATTTAATAGCTGAACATTTGGTCTTCATAAAATATACCTTGAACAAACTCTATTAAATTACATAAATTGATTTTGGCGATGCTGAGGGAAGTATTTATGGAATAAGGCACTGTAAAAGAGGAAAAAATTGGAATCCATTGATTAAAAAATAAACAAGCCCAAGCGCTTATAGAGGTATGATTAAAAAGTCTTTTAACTATCGACCGATTAGAATATCTAAGCTTACACTGATATTTTTAAATGAATGTAAATCAGAAGATTATTTTTAATATTTTTCCTAGGGTAATAGTCGGAAACGCTCGATCTCAAACGACTGAACAATAATTATAGTCACTGAATCAGGAAAATATTCCAGTTGTACTTAAATAAGAAAATTCAAAAAATTATTTTTGATTAAAAAAAACACATGTGTGTGACTTCTACTAGGATTAACGTTTCGATTCTTTGCGTTTGGGAGTAGAGACATTACAGTATCTCGACGCCTTGAAAAATTATTAAATGTATTTAAAATATAATTTGAAAAAATAAGAAGTAAATGATAATCTCTTTATACGTCAATTCCATTGCACGTGTTTTAGAAGATTTATTAAATTTACACTTTTCACAATAAAATGGTTTCATTTCGTAACTTACATGAATCCAGTTTGCAAACTCTGCGCCAAAAATGTCAGAGAGGAATACTGATCTTAAACAGATCTTACAAAACTAGTCAATTTAAAAGCAGTCTGTACAAAAAATCCAGAAAAAAGCAAGCCTATATATACTAATTACGTATTGTTCACACAAGGCTTACTTATACTCAAGTAGGAACAACAACCACAGTGTCTGACATGTCAAACATCTTGGACCGTTAAACACGTTCTTCTATACTGCAGAGCTTTCGCTCTCATCAGAAAGGGATTTTTCAATTTTTTTTTTTTTTTTTTTTTTTTTAGTTTGAGCGACTTATTCAAGAGAGTCAGCATGGATGACGTTCTGGCCTTCTTGAGAGAAACAGGGTGGTACCAAAGAATATGATCAATACATATTGCTGACAAGTTATTAGGGCCTCTCCTCAACTTCAAAATACAAAAACCTAGTAGAAAACTAGGTTTTTGTATTTTGTATTTTTAAACATCCATCGTTGATTTACCATCTCTAATATCCCCCCTAACAAACCTGATGATGGTTCATTAGAACCGAAACGCTATAGTGCCGACTTTGCTTCTCAATATATCTTTCCTTCAACTTGGGTTACATTGTTATCAATTTCTCTCTCTCTTTCTTTGTCTGTCTGTCTGTCTCTCTCTCTCTATATATATACATATATATACATATATATATATATATATATATATATATATATATATAGTGTGTGTGTGTGTGTGTGTGCTTGTGTGTGTTTGTGGTTGTGTGTGTGTGAAACAAAAATTAAAGATTAAGGAAAACACTAATCAAACCAAACAGTAATAATAGTTGACAGTGCTTAGTAAAGTTTATATAATATGCTGTTCATACTACTAGACTAATGACAACAGCAAACATGGCTCCAAATTAGGTCAAGAATTGAGAATTGCTTGACTATAAAAAATAATTATTCCCTTCTGTAAGCCTATGGCTCTTCGCAGATCAGATGGCATTTATGAAGGAATTAAGAATTTTACCGAAAACTTATTCAATATGATTTCATATCTGAGCTGTTTCTCATTGTCATAGTCTTGTGGGAACTGCAATAAAAATCAAATAGAAATGAAAAGCCATCAAAATTACCAGATAAAAGCAATCATGATAATACCTACATCAGTTTTAATTTTAGTAGATTTGTAAGGAAATTTAAATTTACTTCTTCAATGCGAGACGCGTCTGTTGTCTGCAGCACTGAATGGTACTCTAGTTACCATAGAAACATAATGCTTATCTTTATGTGACAATATGTGTGCATATTTATACACGTCTATATACGCATATCTATATAATACTAAAATTATCATTATCATTTAATACAATAATGATCCAACAATGACGGTGAAGCATTGGATTGTTTTATTTAGGAAGTTCATTTAAAATGGTGTTCATGAATAAAGCAATTTACATTCCAACATACCACTGGATTACAATCTTTTTGTTCTCTATTCAAGCTGAACGTCACTTTGAATCATCCAAATAATTGATTTAACGCAAATCTATATCACTCATTTAAATAAAATTCCTCACTACAACCTAGGTAGAAGCATATATACCATCGTGGACTTCTCTTTTAAGGGTAACCAATGAGTTCACAAGTCATCTACTATATATTAAAGCAATTAAAATAAATGCACTTGATAACAGATTAAACGAGTAAGAAAGAAAATTATGTGGGAATAATTTCTCAGACTTTTTCCCATTCAATATCGATTTCTTTCCCATCTGAAATCTTCAATTATCATTCGCTATGAATGAGCTGACTTTAGTAAACTAGTGTAAAATCCCGAGAATTGAATGTATTTAGTGCAAGAATAAATATATTCGCACATAAATTAATAACTTCTAAAACGTCATTCAATTTATTGTGTTTCCGTTCTACCTTAGTTAAAATTCGAGAATCGTATGCTTCTGATAACATCTAATGAATGGAGACACGAGCGGAACTTATTGAATTAACAGCTAAAAACTGACACTCATGTATGATATATTGCCGTTCAACATTTGATAAATATCTTTTTAAATTCTAAAAGAAAGATAATAGCAAAGGCAGAAGCAGGTTTAGAGTGTAATAGAGAGGAGTTTTAGAGGCGAGACGAAGAGAGAAGGTCAGCGAAGAATAAAGATAAAATGAGAGAACAATCAACTGAACAAAACGAAATAGACCGATAAAAAAATGTAAGAATAAGAGGCATTATAGTGGAGAGAGAAAGAGGGAGATGGGGAGGGAGGGTGAGAGATAGGAAGAGAGAGATAGGAAGAGAGAGAGAGAGAGATGCTGGAATTGAAAGTAAGTGAGAGAGAGAAAAGAGAAAGCAGAGAGATAATTGAAATGATAAACCAAGAAGGAGAAAACTTACAAAAAGCAATAGAAACATTGGGTTGAGTGGGTGTTTTTTTTTTAAACAATAAATGATGTTACATTTACATTTTATCACTCTATATCATATATAATATGACGCAGAATTAAAAGAAATGACGAAAATAGAACGTTAATGCAAAAAGAGAAGGTGAGGCAAATCGAAAGGGAAAGAAGAGGAGAAAGATTTTATTCGGAAATTTGTAAAATGAAGAATTTAGCCATGTTCATTATCATCCTTTTGGGGGAATAACGCTTGGAAAAAAGTTGCTGTTCGCATTTATCAGATAGAAAACATTATTAAAAAAAATTAGCATAACTCACTGTGAATGAAATAGAGAAACATCCAACAGTATGGAGGATACAGAGCAACAAAGCAAAGGCTAAAAGATGAAGGTTATTGATTATCAAAATTACATTTCTCTGAAATGTCAGTATCGCAAAATGCTAAAGTTTAATCCATTTTATTCTTGCCTATCAAATCTCATTTTGCCGGTTCAGATATTTTAAAATCTTGTTTTCGACACTTGATTCCGTTAATATTGCCTACTTCACGACCGCGTGAAAATCTAGGAAGAGCTTAAGTAACTGATGATTTTTTTCTTCCACCTAATGAAACCGAAATGGAATTTCCAACCAACTCCCTTGGCAGGTATTAATGATTCAAAGATGCGCATGACTTGGCAAGAATCTCGCTTGCGCGAGATCAGAATATCTCGTCATTGCTTCCAGGCTATTTTAATTAAATAGCTGATCAACTTAGCAAAAGTTAAACGGAGCATTATCATATGCATGTTTAATTATGTTTATCAGTTTTCAAGAATGAAATATGTTTATTCATGTAATTTTTTTCTTTTAAAATTTCAAATTATCATAAAGAATTGTGAATTTTTGGCTTAATAGAAGGAATACAAATCCCAAGAAAAATAACCTGGGAAAGTTCATATTTGCGTGGACTTTTATGCCTCTTGATTTTAATCGGAAAAATGGGGACATTTTTTGTTAGTTGATTGTGTTTGATGGCATATCAACTCTAATAGGCTATTTAAGCCAAATCCGATATATATATATATATATATATATATATATATATATATATATATATAATTTTTAAACGAATAGTTTGCTGGCTGTTGGTAACATTTAAAAAGCTAGAACTCATTCGATTGCACACATTTAAATGGTTTCAAGTATTGCAATATAACACTAACAATTCAATCTAACATCATTAATTCATTCATTTGTGCACAGTTAATTTTATTAGACCCATAGATGGGACCCTAGCAAGTGCTACCAGTCCACGTCCTAGTGGGCCTGAAAGTAATGGCGATGAAGCGCTATTCTTCATTCCCCCAAAAGCTTCAGAACTAAAGCCACAACATCAGATGGTTTAGAGTCATATCCAGGTCACTGAATGTGGGGCTTTTCTTCTTACCCCTCTGAAGAGATGCAGTTAGCGTATTCTACAGCCTCAGCTCACAGGGCTTGAGAAAGAAACGTTAACACAACAATCTATAAGAGACATGTATATAATCCACATCCGATTGAACAGCAAGAGAAATAGATAATCGTATTTATAATTCTTCTGAGGATATTGTGGAGAATATTAAAAATGTTTCATGAATGCGGTAAATAAAATTGAATTATTCGTTCTTCTGTGAGTTTGTTTCGGGGAATATTGATTATTTACGAGATTGAGCTGAGCGGTTCATGGGCTGAAAAGTTCATAGAATGACTTCATATCAGTTGTGGATAACATGGGCTGAAAGGTTCATATAATGACATCATATCAGCTGTAGATGACTTTTTTTCACCAACTGGATCTAAGCACGGCAACAAAAATCGAAGGATACAATTAGGATTGCAAGCGAGGTATGCAATGAGAAGTATGTTGAGAAATAAACTACATTTGCTCACATTCTATGATTGTATATTGGTCAACCTGTGAACTTTTCAGTAGGCCCTCCTACAAGAATGTTTTCAGAGTAACATTCACACTTCAACAATACATAGAACTTGCCACGCAGAAAGAAAATAAAAATTAAACGTAAGTTTAAAATGTAATGCTGAACAACTGAATTTTAATTGCTTTATTTAATTACACTAAATTTAACTATATATAAAAAGTAAACATCCATATGCTCGAGGCATAACGGTTATCGTCGTATGAAATGAACCTGGTGACGCGCGTTCAAATCATGGATAAGCCTGTTGGCATTTCACATATTGCTAATATCCTTGGTAAAGATATGTATCAAGCTATTATCCCGTAAACTATGGGTAAATAGTCAAAACAAGGCTTTTTATTCTTTGTGTGAGACCCAGTCTATGAGAAGATAAATTCTAAATACCAACAAGTAGTAGTCAGATTCAAAGGAAAATCTTGCGTCACATCCTGCTCATTGTAGAGGGGCCGGGTAAATAAATACATAAGATTACTAAAATTCATAAACTGATGTAGTGTTCAACCAACACACACACACACACACACACACACACACACACACACACACATATATATATATATATATATATATATATATATATATATATATATATATATACACCTTCGTCTGTTGAAAGAGAGAGCAGTTTGTTAGGAGAGCTGTTGGGGCAAAAAACGTTGCAGACTATATGAGAATGATTACATTCGTAATGCAATTCAATTGCAGAGGTTGGTTGATTATTATATTGATATATTTTAACGGTATGTCAACCTGTCTGTAGTTATTTTATGCCAATAGGTTAGATAATTGCTTTTTTTTTTATTGTACATTCGTATTTACATCTTTATGTAGCTGTTTATTAACACGGTCCTATCGTATTCGAAAATTTTTAAACAGAACTATTTGGCCTGTAGATGAGAACTGAACAGATACTATCAGTGCTCAGATCTAAATTAGTAACTTTACTATCCGATTCAATTTAGTGTCATAACCAGGAAACCTATTTGGTTAGAGATATTCTTACCTCTACTCCTGCATACGATATAAACATCGTAGTCCTCAAAGGGTAGGGAAGACGTTGAAGGTATGTCGATAGTTACAATCGTGTTTATATAGCGACACTATTTTAAATTAAATGGAAAACAAGTTGGTGAACTGTCAAACATTTATTTCAATTATGTAACCAGATTTATTGGCAAATTCTCTGAATCAAAATTTCATTTTAACTTTCCTTCAAATTATAGCAATCATAAGAACGCCATTTCCAAGCAGTAACAAAGATACTCATTTTCGAGACGTAAAAAGGATACACATTATTGAAGAAATGTTTCCTGAGCAACAAACATCAATTTGCTTTTCATTTGTGCTTATATATGTATTTGAGTTCTGTAGTTTTCTATGACAGCTGCTCAGATCTATTGCAATTTACAAAAAAATTACCAGCATTAATGTAAATGAGAGAAATCTTTAAGTGGATTACAATTTACTAAACGATAGACCATTATTTAAAAGTTAAAGATAAGTAAAAATAAAGAATTTCAGTATTATCTTAATTGTTTCTCTTCGTGGATAAACGAAATTAAATCTTTGCCACAAGAAAAGTAGAGACCACTTAACAACAGCAGACGATAAGTCGCGAGTGACTATCACTCTTAGTAGACTGATAATTGATTTTAATAGCAATTCAACACGTATGGGGTATTTTATACCTAAGATTGAGAATCGCCTTCACATTTACATTTTCGTGTAGTTATTTAAAACTTTTGTACATGATACTATTGAACAAGTACTGCCGATCTGGTCAGTTAACCTGGAAGTAATAGTAATGAGGGGTCCTCTACAATTCCCAAATTTGGAGGCTCACCATCAGATGCAGTTTAGTGCCAACCCCTGTTCAAGTAGGATTTTATACAAAAAGAATGCCATTGAGACAATGAATCCCCGTAGGGTAATGACTAAAGTGCTCCACTGCAGTATTGACGTAAGCGAGTTCGAACTCCAATCGCGCTTTTAGATTCATTTTTGGACCAATACCCATTAGAAAGATATGAAACTCCTTTATCTATCGAACTATGCGTTAAATATAACCAATGCGGTTCTTCTACAATTAAATAACCCGCAAAGTTTTAAATGCCATTAAACACTGAAAGCAAACCAAATAAAATGTAATATAATGGACGAGGGATTTCGTTATAAATATCTTGCCTTTGGGTTTAGTTAGGCTGAGAACCTTTCGGCTCAGCAGATGGGTTAGTTAGGTGCAAACTTGAGCACAGGTGTTGACGCGCACGCGGGGAGGATGTGTCATTCACAGAGGTCAAAATAAAAATCCCAGATAGGGGGATGTGAATGACGTCATACACTGGAAGCGCGCGGAGGATTTTGAGAGATTTGAAAAAGTCAGCTAGTTGTGTTGAGAACTAGACAGCGAACGATTAGGGTCGACTTTCAGGGCTCACAGAGGCCAGACGAAGTTGCGCACTACGGGCGCCGCACGTGATGGGGGGGGCGGTCAGATGGAAAATCATCATAGAAATATTGTGCATCTCTCTTCCTTATGTCGAAACCTTTAACTCAAAGGTAATGAAAGGTTTCGTACCTGAACTAAGAAGTCGTTACGTGTTTTTCGTGTTTCGGGATTCCTATGTTCTGTGTATATATGTTATGAACACTCTATGTACGTTTCACGTATTTATGTATGGGAAGGTTACAGAAAGATTGGCACGAAACATGCATTGAATTCAAATTCTGAATGGTGTTTTTGGAATGCAAGTCATAGTTATTGATACGAAAAAGCCACAGGATCATCTCAACTCTCACATGTATAAAAAAAACCATGTAAAGTAGACTTAGCAAACTAGTGTACATGGGAAATTACTATTGAAACATTTCAGTTCTGAATACAGATCCATACAAGGATCTAAAGTCTTTTTCAAGCTGGAAGGAAGCGGAAGTTGGTAGTTTAATATATGACCCGAAAAGCAAAATACTTTTCTTACTAAAGTAAAAACAAACATGACACCAATGAAAAAGGAAAAAAATTATATATATGAATATATATATATATATAAAGACAGACAGAGAAAGAGAGTGAGAGAGAGAGAGAGAGAGAGAGAGTATGAAGTCACACAGCGCGTGAGTATGGGCGTAAATGCCAAAAGTGTGACCGATAAATGTGGCTCAATCTTAATTAAAGTTAATAGGAATAAGTAATTGAATATATATATATATACGTTTGTCTAAATTTCTTTTATGACGCTTGATAATTATTATCACTTAGAATGTTCGTACTATTATCTTTATCGTTATTGTTATACTCATAAGGTTTCGACCTGTGCGTCTTAAGGTTTTCTTCAGTTTTTTCAAGTCAAACTCCTCAACCCAAACAGAACTTCGTACCGGATTCTTCAGTTAACAAAGTGGGTAAAGTGTTTTAATTCCGTTAACTATGACCGGAAAATACAGTTAAGTTATAAATTTATAAGGTATACCTGAAGTCGGGATTGAACTTGCGATTTCAGATGAATCTGGTTTGATACACTTTTCAATATATCTGTTGCGCCATGTTATTTTTTTCATCACTGAGAATAT
Organism: Sepioteuthis lessoniana; assembly: GCA_963585895.1. Lineage (NCBI taxonomy): Eukaryota > Metazoa > Mollusca > Cephalopoda > Myopsida > Loliginidae > Sepioteuthis > Sepioteuthis lessoniana. The sequence continues at coordinate 39,085,869 of OY757904.1, read as the reverse complement.
TCAGTGTATTGTCTTCATCTTTATTGCTATTCTCAAAACCTTTCGGCCGATGCATCGTGAAGCCTTGTTCAGATGTTTCATGTCGACCCATGGAACCTTCACAGAAATTCGAACGGAAAATGTTATTTAATCCACGTACATATACCAGCAGGACACATGACAAAACGGATATAGGCATACAATTGTCCGGACACACTCAGGTAAATTATATATATATATATATATATATATATATATATCAAAGTTTGAAGTTGTTTTGAGTTATCCAAACTTGCTGGAATAAGTGCGTTGAATGACGGAGGGTGCATTGATGAGAGTTAACGTTTCATTCATTTATGTGCTTGTAGATATAGATTCTTTCTGAATACGTTTTTAACATTCGATATATATATATATATATATATATATATATATATATATATATTATGGCTGTACATTTTCGATAGGCAGGTTGGCTACACACACACACTCACGCATATATATATATATATATATATATATATATATATATATATAGTGTGTGTGTGTGTGTGTGAGTGAGAGAGAGAGAGAGAGAAAAGGAAAGAAAGACTGTAAGAAACAGACAGACTGATTGACAGACAAAATATTTTATAGAGTGGAAACTAATTTTATTAACTTTATTAGTCTTGCAGAACATTACATTTGTAATGAATTTTTAATCGATAGCTAATGTTTGCGGCTCGGTGCAAGTCTAATATAAGATTTGTAAATATTATAGTTGATGGTATAGAAAATCTTTCTCTATTTATTTCGAAGACAAGCAAGAAAAAATTACTGGTAGTCTACAATGTCTCGGTAAATACTAGCAAACCACTTGCATCAACTTTTTACATTAGACCGAGGAGATATTTTGCCATTTTTTATATAAAAAAGTCTTATACGCCATCACATTCTGCATCCAATATATATATATATATATATATATATATATATATATATGAGTGTGTGTGTCGGAGTTTTTATTAATTTTGTGTATATGTAAATGTTTGCTCAAAAGGAGTTGTATATAAGTAAATGCATATTTTTTGTATATATGAAAGATGAAATAAGTTTAGAGTATATAAGATAATTCGATTAAATTATTTCACTATCTTCTTTCATTGTAAAAATTGTTGGCTACTTGATTTCCTATATTGTAAGAAGCAACGTGATCAAAGCGAAATGTTGTAATCAATTTACCCGCGACGACATAACCTTTTGAGCCGGAGCCATATTTTTATGAAAGACAACATCCACCTTTCAATGGAAACAGTTTAGAGAGAAACTTGAAATAGCTTCCTGTTCGCATTACGTAAATTACGCTGACTGAATAACCCGTGGCCAATTTCCTGTTTTTAGTTTTGTTTTTCATTTGAAAAAATTATCTTAATGAATAAAATAAATAATGTTTCAATATTAATTGATTCATTGATTTTAAAATAATTGTTGAGTAGGAATGGAAGGTCCTATTAGATAATGGGGGACTTCCAGAGGCGGACATGGGCGTACATGAGGAAACTCCTCCCATGTTATAAAAGAGCCGCGTGGTTAGGAGCCTTATGTGTATTTTTCAGTATCTGTGTTTGATACTGAAATGAATAGGGTACATTGTTCATTTATATTTACTTTTTTGTGTAGAACCCAGTTAAGTGTTATCAAAAATTCCTATGTGATATTAATAATTTTCAAACACTGGCCTGTCAACTGTGGCCGTAGAAAAAAAAACCGAGTTCATCTCTGCAGAGGCATAAGCCTCCCCAAACGCGTGTCTTAGATATGACAGTAAACATTCTAATGGTAAGGCACCAGTAATGCTAGAACTCTGTGGAATGTGGATTACTCTTTCATTGTCATTGTTCTCAGGTTCACTCTGGCCCAGAGTGGTAGCATCTGCTAGGATCCTATTTTTGGATTAAATAGAACTGCTTGACATTTAAATTGAATGCATAAAAGAACTTGTTAAATTGAATTGTTTGAAATAGAACTGTTTGGTCGTTTGCACGAATTTATATTGTTTGATAGAATTGTTAGTGTTAAATAGCAATACTTTAAAACATTCAACTGTGTGCAAACAAATAATAAATAGTCAATACAATTATTCGCATTAGAGAGAAATAAGTTAAATCCTTTAACTGGCTCGTTTAATAATGTTATCAACAAAATATATTTAGAAATCATTTTTAATATATATATATATATATATATATATATATATATATATATATATATATATATAAAGGATTTGGCATTAAATAACTTACAATGATTGTTATGACATAAAGCCAAACCAAAAGAAAAAAAAAACAAACTAAACTAACTTTCAAATAGATATATCTGATCCATATATGGGATCATAAAAGGTATTACAAGTCCGGGTTTGACTGGATCTTGAATTAATGGCAATCAAGGGTTAATCCTCACTCTCTTGATCTCTAAAAATGGAACGTCTGTATCAAATGCAGTTAAATGACATTCTCAAAATATCCCTTTTTAGTGGTCTTTAAATAGTCTGCGTCTAATTTCCTGGATATATATATACATATTACATATACGATACTGATTATCTTGACGAAGTGTCAATGGGTTCTCTTTTTTCGGCTGAATATAACCATCAATGGCGATCGACTAGTGAGGTAGAGAGCACACCAATATCTATCACCGTTTCCTTAAATATGGGAACCCGTAATTACTATTTACAATGCTTTGCTTATTCTGGCATACAGGTCTTGGAGTGGAAAAGAGACAAGTAGTTAGAGTTTGGTAGAGTACTGAGACAGCTATGAAACTAATGAGTGACGTTGGTGCTACTTTTGATTGGTTCCCTTGGAACGGTCCCCAAAATAGTGGAAAGGAGACTAAAAGAAGCTAGAATACTGAGATGACTAATGCGAGTGTGAAGAAGTAACTCACACAGTGGTAATATTAATTAACAAGAGGAAAGAATTTGCAGTCTAGTGGATTTTGCCGTTGCGGCTGACCACAAATTAGAGATAAAATAAAGCCAAAAGATAGAAAAATACGTGGATCTTGCAAGAGAGCTAAAGAAGCTGTGAAACATCAGAGTGACGGTGATGCCTATGGTAATTGGTGCACTTGGAACTGTCCCTAAAGACTTGGAAAAAGGTCTGTAAAATTAGAAACCACTGGAAAAATCGAAACCATCCAGACCACAGTATTATTAAGACTTGAAGACACATGCTGTCGTACAGGCTCCAATGAAAGACTACCAGCTAACGAGGGTATGAAATATATAATAATAATGATAATAATAATATTCCTGGAGACCAAAAGAGATTCGCTGTCACTCAAGCGGCAGTGAAAAACCACCAGCTAAACCTGGTGTGAAAATTTCGATTGGACAATAATTGTAACACTAGAGGACTTTTCCAGTGAACTAAAAATGATGTGGAACATTAGGTTGACGGCGATACCAGCTATTAAAGAGCACTTGGAAAGATCCCAAACGTCTTGGTAAAGGAGCTTAAAGAGTTGTAAATCGGAGAACATGCTGAGACCGCATTGTCCACAATACCGAGAAGAGTCGTAGAGACCTGAGGAGACTTGCTGTCACTCAGACTCCCGTGATAGAACATCAGCTTACACTGGTGCGAAAAACTCGCAAATAATAATAATAATAATAATAATAGTAATAATCTATGTGGTATATTTACACGGTAAACTTGCATCCCAGGCTCCCTTTTTTAAGCTGTTGTTTAACTTTACTTGTTTTCGCATCTCCAGCCCCTTGCCTTTTACTGTGCTACTATGCACTATTCCAGTGCAGAATTTTTCTTGTCATACTGTTCGTTTGACGTCCTGAATACGACGAAAATATATCACTATTTTAAAATCCCGAGTCTGAATTTCGAAATTCCTTTAACACATATGCAACCTTGTCCACAGCATCAGTTGTCAATAAAGCGACTTTCTTATGCGGTTAACACTCCTTTACGAAATCAGTTATGATCTCGGTACATTACCACCATCTGTTATAATCCTCAGCGTTATTGTGTCTCTTCTATTCGAGAAACAGTCCAATCAAATATAATCAATAATAAAAGAATGAATAATAAAAATAAAAGAAAATAAAAATTATTAATCAGTTTTGATTGGTGTGTCGGTGATTAGATTCACCTAAAATATAGAAGAATGTCAATGTACTATGCGTCTGCATAAATCTTTCAGGAAATGTAGTATTATTTCTTGCTGTTTCTCTTCTTTCTATGAGAGAAACGTCTGGATTATATCAAACAAGAAACTAAAAGCAAGCAAATTCCTATGACAGAAAAGATAATCGGGGAACAAATACAGGTTGCAATGGTATATCTTGGGAAAAATATGATAATCTGAAGACCCCTAAATAAGGTGAAACTTGTAGAGCTGAATTAGATTAAATTAGAATTAAACAACCATTCTTGATTTTAGTGAATTGCGGAGCAAATGTTATTACGGATACTGTTTATTTTCATGAAAACACTTTCTGAATCGTTTTGTTGAAAGAGGGTTTTAAAAAAAGTCAAAGAAAAACGGCTTCGAGCTGAAAAAGAAAAGTAGCAGAAGGTACTCCGCAAAAACAATTACCGATGCCGACTACGCCGATAACATAGCGATACTGGCAAATACACCCAACCAAGCCGAAACACTACTGCATAGTTTGGAACGAGCCACCGCATTCATTGGCCTCCATGTCAATGCATACAAAACTGAATATATGTGCTATAATCAAACAGGTGACATTTCCACACTAGACGGAATCCCCCTGAAACTAGTAGACAAATTCACCTACTTAGAAAGCAGCGTCTCATCAACCAAAAAAGACATCGACACACGGCTTACAAAGGCATGGACAGCTATTGATAGGCTATCGATCATATGGAAATCAGACCTGACCGATAAAATGAAACGCAGTTTCTTCCTGGCAGCGGTCGTATTGATACTGCTATATGGATGCACTACTTGGATGCTAACAAAACGGCTAGAGAAGAAGCTAGACGGCAATTACACAAGAATAGTGCAAGCAATATGGAACTAGTCCTGGCGGCAACACCACACGAGACACCAACTATATGGCCACCTACCTCCCATCACGAAAACTATCCAAGCTAGACGAACCAGACATGCAGGACACTGCTGGAGAAGCAAGGACGAGCTCATGAGTGATGTACTCCTATGGGCCCCCGCATATGGCCGAGCAAAAGCAGGACGACCAGCTCGAACATACATACAGCAGCTATGTTAGGATACGGGATGTACCTCTGAAGACCTGCAAGAGGCGATAAAGAATAGGGAGAAGTGGCGAGAGAGGGTCAGGGATATCCGTGCTAGCGGCACGACATGATGATGATGATATATGACATGAAAATAAACGTAAAAATTAAGTTATTAAGGAAATTGCCTTTCTTCTACGTTACATAATTGGGACAGATGTCATCGTTGAATGTGTTATATTTATTTTGGCAAAAACAAAAATTCGCCCATGATATGCAGCTTTGTATTACCTTGAATTTAGAAAAAAATCTTTTGAAATCTAAAACATGGAAAATGGATGAGTTTATGAACATACGCTGATATTCTATATTTGATTTGCTTCCTATTTTACCATAAGATTAGCTGTGTTGTATAGTCGCATATAACTATACGTATACATATACAAATATATGCGGAAACACAATCAAGCATAATATACGAACTTCAATGAACGAACGAAGACACTTCTTTATTAAAATATCTCTCTCACACTTTATTCTCTCACACTTTATTTCTTGTGTGTGAGAGATAAGTTGGAGACGGGGACAGACTGCTATATTGACCCCAAGTTCTTCTTCGACCATAGCAGCACTTCTTTCTTATCTTGGCTGGGTTGCTCAACTGTGAGCCACTGAGGGCCGCAAAGCCCTCATTCTGTAAGTTGTTCTCACGCTGGCATCTTGTCTCCAACTGACTCCATCTAACTCGAACTGCCCCGGCCACCTAGTTATATTATTGTCTCACACCCACTTGCTTCCGCTGTTCTTCCGCTTTTTTACACAGGTGCATCTCTTGATTGACGGCTCGGTCGAGGGTCATTATATAACAGCTGTTAGAGCAACGAAAATAGACAAAAGATTATATATATATATATATATATATATATATATGTGTGTGTGTGTGCATATGTATGTGAGGTTATATATATATAAGTGCATATATGTTTGTCAATATATATATATATATATATATATGTGTGTGTGTGTGTGTGTGTGCAAATATATCTGCGTGTATATATGTTGCAAGTATATATGTATGTGTGTAAGAGTGTATATATTAGTGTATATATATATATATATATATATATGTGTGTGTGTGTGTGTGTGTGTGTGTTTGTGTGTTGGTGTGAGTGCGTGTTTATTTGTATGTATATGTCTCTGTATATATATATATATATATATATATAGTATATGTATATACATGCATGTATTCATAAATATATATATATATATATATATATATATATCATCATCATGTCACGCCGCCAGCATGGATATCCCTGACGCCCTCTCGCTACTTCTCCCTATTATTCATCGCCTCCGGCAGGTCCTCAGGGTCACATCCTGTGTCCTCACATAGCTGCTGTATGTAAGTTCGTGCTGGTCATCCTACCTTTGCACATCCATATGTGGGGGTCCACAGGAGTACATCGCTTATGAGCTCGTCCTTGCTTCTCCAGCAGTGTCCTGCGTGTCTGGTTCGTCTAACTTGTATAGTTTTCGTGATGGGGGGCAAGTGTCCGTATAGTTGGTGTCTCGTGGGGTGTTGTTGCCAGGACTTGTTCAATACTGCTCTCAACATTCTTGTGTAATTTCCGTCTAGTTTCCTCTCCAGCCGCTTCGTTAGCGTCCATGTGGTGCAGCCATATAGCAGAATCGACACAACCGCTGTCTGGAAGAAACTGCGTTTCATTTTATCGGTTAGGTGTGACTTCCATATGATCGAGAGCCTATCGTTAGCTGTCCATGCCTTCGTCAGTCGCGTGTCGATATCTTTTTCGGTTGATGAGACTCTACTTCCTAGGTAGGTGAATTTGTCTACTAGTTTCAGAGAGGCTCCGTCTTGTGTGGCAATGTTGCCCGTTTGGTTGTAACACATATATTCTATTTTGTTTGCATTGATATGGAGGCCAATGCCAGCTGCGGCTCGTTCCAGACTATGCAGTAGTGTCTCTGCTTGATTAGGCGTAGTATTTGTCGCTGCCTCCCACCAGACACGACTTGACACAAGGTCAAAAGCCCGAAGGCCAATTAAAGTGGGGATAAAGGGGAGGGAAGTTCGGGAAGGAGCCGAGACTCGAACCCTGCTTGTCTGTGCTGCTCATCGGCTCACTTAGTGCAATGTGAGCCTGATGAGGCAAGCAGTTTCACGAACCCAAATGTGAGTCCGGGCACGTATGCCAGTTTACGGCTTAAACTAGACGCTTGGTCTAGTGCCGTACAAAGGGGACAAAAGTGCAGCTCGCCCACCCGAAGGTTGCCCAGCCGAAGCTGGGGGCCTATTCGGCCCCGAGTCTGCTCTTGGTTTCGAGCGCCCATCCGGCACGAATGCCAGACGGCCCAGCTAAAAAGCCGGGGAGAGGCGTATTCGCTAGTAACGCCAAGTCATCAGCGTAGTCGGCGTCCGTGATTGTTTTTGCGGGGTACCTTTTGCTTCTTCTCTTAGTCAGCTCGAAGCCATTTTCTCTGATTTTGTCGATCGAAGTCCTAAGCACATAGTCTAGACAGATGATAAAGAGGTATGGGGCTAGTGTGTCTCCTTGTAGTACTCCTGCAACAATGTCGAAGTATTCCGTGTGCCCATCTGGTGAACGTACTTTCACTTTGGTGAGAATCATTATCGTTGCTACTGTTTCTTTTAGTAGGCCGTATGCTAGTAGGATTTGCTCCATCTTCCTTCTGTGTATGGAATCGAAGGCCTTGGTAAAGTCGACAAATAGTAATGTCACCTGAAGGTTTTTTGCCCGAACGCCTTCAAGGATTCTACGGATGGTCAGTAGCGTCTAAAACTAAGGGAGAACATTTTAAAACCTAATATTTGTTAGAAATAACAACTGTGAAAAGCTGAAATTTTGACAACTGGTAGTCGTTATCGCCATAATAACATACTAAAATTTTAATCATTTGCAAAGGATAGAAAAAGAATTATAACGATTATTTATTTATTTTCAAATTTGGAACGTCCAAAAGTAAGGGACAAAATTGAGAAAAAAGAAATGTAAACAGCCAAAATACAATAAAAATACATGTACAATCAATATTTTGTAAATGAGCCCTTGCTTTCAATGACAGCTGTACATCTTCGACTACAAGAACGAATCAGTTCTTGACAATCCTCGATACTAATTTTAGACCATTCTTCTTGAAGCTTCACCCACAAATCCTCCGTGTTTGTGGGATTTCTTTCCATAACATTCTCTCCTAAGGTCTTCCAAAGATTTTCTATTGGATTTAAGTCAGGACTTTGCGGTGGCCAATCCATAATTTCGAAATCTTGCTCGCTAAGGTAACTCATTAACACCTTTGCCTTGTGACATGGGGCATTATCTTGCATAAAGGTAGCCGTATCGAAACCTGAGTTCTTTAAGATTGGCACATCATGATCTTGAACAATGTTTTTATAGATCTGCGCGTTTACACGAGTTTGTAACCGGACAAGAGGCGTTGTACCTTGGCTAGAAAACATTCCAAATACCATGACACTTCTGCCCCCAAACTTGACAGTTTTCTTAGTACACTTTGCACTTTATCTTTCACCAATACGTCTCTTTACATTGTTTTTTCCATCATTTCCAAATAAATTAAACTTGCTTTCATCACTGAAAAATACTTTTGCCCAATTTTCATATGTCCAAATTACATACCTGTTTGCAAACTCTAATCTCTTCTTATTCTTCGAACTAGCAAGTGGTTTCTTCCCCGGGGTTCGATTAAACAGCCCTATTTCTTGCAGTCGTCTAGAAACAGTCTGTCTTGACACATTAACACATGAGGTACTATTCATAACACTTTTAATTTCTGTGTAAGACTTAAAACGGTCCTTTAATGACATACGCTGCATTATTCGATCTTCTCTTGCCGAAGTTTTGCAGGGTCTGCCGGTTTTAAAAGCACTAAATATTTTGCCAGTATCATTGTAGGATTTAACAACCCTGCCTACAACACTCTTGGAACGTTTCACTTTCTCTGAAATCTCTCTGATGGTGTGCTTTTCCTTGTGTAGCTTCACGATAGCTTGTCTCACAGAGCAATAAAGTTTTTGGCGTTTCGTCATGGTGCCGGCTGATGCAACGTTTACAAATTACTAAGTAAGACTAATTCTTTAGAGGAAATCAAAAAATTTGAATATAGCATACTGTTTACATTGTTTTTCTAAATTTTGTCCCTTACTTTTGGACGATCCTATTTTGAAAATAAATAAATAATTGTTATAATTCTTTTTCCATCCTCTGCAAATGATTCCAATTTTAGTATGTTATTATGGATGATAACGACTACCAGTTGTCAAAAATTCAGCTTTTCACAGTTGTTATTTCTAACAAATATTAGGTTTTAAAATTTTGTCCCTTAGTTTTGGACGCTACTGTATATATATATATATGTAAGTGTGTGTTTGTGTGTTTGAATTATTCTATAAATAAGGTGAATTTTACCAAATGAGATGGCAAGTCGAAGTGCTGTTTGCAACATTTTAAAGAAAATTGTGTTATGGCTCATTTCATGTCCCAGAAGACTGTCTGCATGATCCTTTTAACTGCCTGCAGTGCCTTAAACGTTTTCTTTACCGGAGAGTTTGAGGGTTTCTACTTAATTGAATGTCTTTTCAAGTCTGCCTCATATTGGCGAACCAATGTATAGCACATTACTAAACAGATTTTTTTTTTTATCAAAGTATACTTCTTCGAAAATATCTCTCATTTTTCTGTAAATTTAATGATTTGATCTACTCAGCCATCAAAGATTCGATGAGAGAACTCTGTTTAGGCTGGTGAAGTGTTTGATTCATTGCCATTTAGAATAGTCTAAAAAGATTTTTTTTTTTCGAGAGGTTAAAATAATTTTCGCAATAAAACAACTCGAAACAAGTAGAGTTTACATTTCTGAAAAAAATTCAGAAACAAAATGTCATTAAAAAGGTTCCATTTTTAAAAGTATATATATATATATATATATATATATATATATATATATATATGTATGTATGTATATATTCTTCAATCCAGTAAATCTGGAATAGGAAACAATTTAATTAGGACAAATAAAATAAAACAATTTAGAATATTTAAATATTTCTGGTAATGAGCTAAATTTACATAAATTAATATTTTTCAAGAACCCCCCCAAATATTCCGTTTTATTAGGATAAGAAATTTATTTCCATCCAGTTAAGAGCATAGATATGAATCAAAGCTCCAAAAGAATTTTAACAGGCCTTCATCAGATCCAACAAGAAAATAAAATGCAACCAGACAAGAGAAGGAGAAAGAGGAAAGAACGAGAGGTAGGAAGAAAGACTGTTTCACCTATGTACTATCCCTATATCATCATTTATTTGGGAATAAATAAATGATACTCCTACTTTTGCAAATAAATTACATATTGAAGATAGGTTCAGGAAATTTAAAGTGAAAGTTGCTTACATCCTATTTAAAGACCATAAACCTAATTTTGAAAATAAATCACAATCTAGATTAATTAATCCCTCAAAATCTGAATTAGGTATAATCTCGAAAAACATTATTCAAAATATAATTGATAATATACAAAAAACCACCCATAACAATATTTGGAAGAACTCAAATGATACAATTGAATAGTTTAGAAATATTAAAAATGAGAGTAAGACCAATCTTATTTAATTTGACATGATTGATTTTTTTTCCGACTATATCTAAAAAATTCTAATTGATAGTATTAACTATGCAAAAAACAATGTAACGGATGAACAATACCAAATAATATTAGCATGTAGGAAAACTGTACTTTAGAATAATGAGTCTTCGTGGGTAAAAACTGACTTAGATAATTTTCATGTTCCTATGGGTGGATACGATTCTGCTCAAATAGCAGACCTTGTGTGTTTATATATATTAGATAAGCTTTGTAGAATCTTTGACCCCATAAAAATCGGATTATACCACAAAGACGGTACATTATACATCCCCAATAGTGATGGCCCAAAGTGTTCGAGTATATAGAAAAAGACAAAAAAAGATTACATGACCCTTTAAATTCTTAGGATTTAATATTGAAATTTCTTCTAATATTAAAAAAGCTAATTTTCTAGAACTGAACCTCGCAGACAACTCTTATAGACCATTCCTTAAAAAAGACCAATATCCCTCCAATATTAAGTAATTGTAATCACTCAAATGCAATAATTAAACAAGTTACTAAAGCTGTTAATACGAGAATAAGTCGTAAAAAGTATATTGAAACCCTAAAGAATAGCGGGTTTAAAGAGGTGTTTACTTATCTCGAGCCGAAAGTACCAAATAATATTAATAATAACAATAATTCATACATGACTAAAGTACTGATGGTAATAATATTGTAAATTGTCGTAAAAATAGAAAAAGGAAAATTATATTGTTCAACCCCACTTTTTATAAACTTGTTAATATAAATATAGGAAAACACTAATTAAAATTAATAGATAAACGTTTTAACCAGTATAATATATTATATAAAATATTTAATAGGAAAACTTTAAAGATTAGTTACCCAGGCACAAAAATTTTATTAGAATAATTATCACACATAATAAGGAAATAATAAAGAAATATTATAACTAAATGAATGCGAATAATAATAATAATAATAATAATAATAATAATAATAATAATAATAAATGCAAAATGTAAAATAGGCGAGTAACGGACTTTAACTTAGTTAAAACTTAGGGTTACATATATACAATTTTATTTTGTGGACCGCTGTTCATGAACAGCCATCATAGCTGATTTTGGCCACATCTGTGTCAGGCGCACAGATCATATACAACCACTGGGTCTGGTATAGCCACAATATACCATCCCTGATTAAAATATCCAATCACATTATTACACAACGTGGGACCCAAGCAAAAGGCTTGGGTGATATGATCGGCAAGTGCTCTCTTGATAGCCATCATGGGAGACCGATCATCATCCTGCGAATATTGGCTGCTCTTTTTTCAGGTACATCAATGACGACATAAGAAAACACAACGATCAGAAACCTAAACGCCAAACATGGACTAGGAAAGATTATCAACTTGCACTACAACCCTTAGAAGCAATCCTTCACAAATAGGACACAGGAAAATAATTATAGAGATCTGGCAAGAATGTGCGAATTTTCAGACAACAAGCCAAAGGCTTGTTGATCAAGTTGGAACAACATTAAAAAGGGTTGGTTTTCTGAATTTGAAATACTAGATATCCATTAACAAACGCATTAACAAAATTATAATACAGTGCCAGACACATCAAGTGGTGTCAAACAAAAACAATCTAACAAAAATGAAAACACCACACTACCAATCAATACACAACAGAACAACCATAAATAAACACTATCACAAGAACAACACATAAATCTAGAAAATGTAAAGAGAATAATCAATGGTGAAAAGACTACTCTGCCATCGTTAAGAAACATAGAATGGAAAACACCTCTGATAGAAACAAATAAAATAAAGCAAATACTACCTTATATACCAATGAATAATATAACTGAATAAAATGAAGTAATCTATGCAGGTGCGAAATTAGTCTGTGAGAAAATTGGGATCTCCTCAAAAAGCACGAAGAAACAGTTAAAAACAGGATGGGAAATTAGACTGGAAACACAAATAAAACATTTACGAAAACAGGCCAGAATGATATGACAAAAGAGAGACGCTGAAATATGCAGGAACAAAAAGGTGAAAGTAACACATGAAAAAATAACACTACAACTTTAGGAAATGAACCAGAAAGTGCAGGCGATAGAAGGGAGATTAAAGATATATCGACAAAGGGTAAAACAATAAAGACAAAACAGGATTTTCCAAAATAACGAAAGAAAATTCTATCAACAATTGGGAGGGGCTGACACGAAAACATACCAACAATCGGATGCCAAAGAAACTCAACAATTTTGGACTAAAATATGGCAACCAAAAAACATAATGAAAAGGCTGAATGGATAAACAATATTACAAGAGAACTAGAAGGACTTGAAGTAGGACCGAAAGCGGAAATACACATAGAATTACTCAAAACGACTCTAAAAAGAATATCAAATTGGAAAACACCAGGGCATGATGGAATACATGGTTCCGGGTTCAAGAAATTCACTTCCATTTACGGCAGACTAGCACTAGAAATGAACAGATACTTACAAGGTGCTCAAGTAACAGACTGGATGACGAAAAGAACGACTACATTGATCCTAAAGGACCCAAGAAAACCAACTGCTCCAAACAATTACAGACCGATAACTTGCCTACCAATGATGAGCAAAATACTAACAGCACCAATAAGGGAAAATATTTACAACTCGTTAACAAGCCGCGGATTTTTCCTCGACGAACAGAAAGGATGCTGCAAAGGATCCAGAGGCTCAGCAGAATTACTTTACATAGATCAACACATCCTAAATGAAAGCAAATCTAGCTATGGCCTGGATTGACTACACAAAGGTATATGATATAGTTCCACAAAGCTTTATAATAAACTGACTCAAAATGTACAAAATATAACATGAAGTCATAAACTTTATCGAAAAAAACAGGAAAACGTGAAGAGTGGAGCTGAAGGCAGAAGGAAGAAGCTTAGCTGAAACAAAGATCCAAAGAGGTATTTTCTAAGGAGATGCTCAATCACCCTTAATATTCGTAACAGCCATGATGCCATTTAACCACATACTCAGAAAATGCACAGCCGGATACAAACTTAACAGGTCGCAAGGAAAGATCAATCTCCTAATGTACGGGGATGAAATTAAACAATTTGCAAAAACGGAAAAAGAACTAGAAACTCTAATGCACGCCGTTAGAATATACAAACACGACATAGAAATGGAATTTGGCATAGAAAAATGTGCCATGCTTGTCATGAAAACTGGCGAACGACGTCTAACTGACGGAATGGAACTACCAAATCGAGTCAAAATTAGAATGCTCGCAGAAAACGAAACCTACAAATACTTGGAGGCTAAAACCATCAAGCAAGTGGAAATGAAAGACAAAATTCAAAAAGAATATCTCAGGACAACTAGAAAACTACTCGAAACAAAACTCAATAGCAGAAACCTTATCAAAGGAATAAATACTTGTGCTGTGTCCCTCGTTAGATACTCGGGACACTTTCTCAAGTGGACTAGAGATGAACCAAAACAAATAGATCAAAGAACAAGAAAACTAATGACCATGTATAAGGCATTACATCCCAGAGACGTCTTTGACAGACTATATGTATCTAGAAAAGAGGGGGGAAAAGGACTTACCAGCATCGAAGGCAGCCTTGACGAATTGATACAACGGCTCGAAGACTACATACAAAGGGGTGTTAGATGAGACACGTCTGGATGGGCAAGGTTTTTCACTGGGAAGCGTGCAAGAACTTTAAATTTGAATACTCATCAAAAGGTATAAGCAAAACCCAGCTCCTGTCCTAGAAAATGACTCACATAAACTCCAATTGTCTTTTTGTCACTCAAACTCCAGTGAAAAACCATCTGCTAATAATGATGTGAAAAACTCAGAAGAAGAATAAGTAGAAGAATAACTATAATAATAATAATAATTCAATAAAAAATAATCGTAATTGTAAAATTAATATTAATTGTCCTATGAGAGGTTTGTGGAATTTAGAAAATGAAGAATTCACTGGGATTATTTAAAAAAACGAACAAACTTATATCAGAATTACATAGGTTAGATGGAAATTGAGGTATAATAACCAAATTCATTCGTGCTCTCATGAACGCTTGAAAAATCAAACAGCCTTATCCAAACATTTTTGGAAATTGAAAAATAAGGGTTTATAAATAACTCTAGAAATTCAATGGAGTATATTAAAAAGGTCTACAACTCCGAGCTGCTTTAATGGAAGATGTAATCTGTGTCTTGAAGAAAAAATACAAATTATGTTATACCCTGATTCCGGTAACCTATTAAATCAGATATGTAATTTAATAGCAAGATTTAAGCATAGAAATAGATTTAGACTATAGTCAAAAATTTAGTATATAGTCAAAGCTAAAATTTAACTATAATTTATTAAATTGGTATAGATATATTAACTTAGATAAATAAGTCCTATCATTACCAGCATGGGTTTTTGGTACTTATCAAAGAAAAAGAAGATTACATACTAAATTTAAAATTAATAATTTTGTTATGAATGTTTGAAATTTTGATATGTATCGTTGAAGCTGTTATTTTGTCGTTGTCTTAATGTGAAACAGGAAGAGACCGGAACTAGCCTTACATGCCATAAGACTAGTACATAGGTGAAATGGTCATCCTTCCTCTCCTCACTTACTCTTTCTCTCTCTCCTGTCTGGTTGTATTTCATTTTCTTGTTGGATCTGCTGAAGTCCTGTTAAAATTCTTTTGGTGTTTTGATTCATATCAATGCTCTTAATTGGATAGAAATAAATTTCTTATCCTAATGTGACCGAATATTCGTTTTGGAAATGCGGGACACTGCTGGCGAAGTAGGGACGAGCTCATAAATGATGTACTTCTGTGGACCCCTTCACATGGACAAGCAAAAGCAGGACGACCAGCTCGAACCTATATACAGTAGCTCTGTGCCGAGACGGGGTGTACCCCTGAAGACCTACTGGAACCAATGTTCGATAGGGAGGGGTGGCGAGAGAGGGTCAGGGATATCCGGGCTCATAGCGCGAGATGATGATGATGATATATATCACTAGATTGTTTACCAATGGTCTGGGAGACTAGGCTTCAATCCCAGGTCGAACGATACCTGACACACGATGGGTGGCATTCGTTTCTGTGGGTGTGAATGTGGGTGCCAGTCAGCAGATCCCATTTTCTGATTTGGCGCGAAACCTACAATAAGGGCTTGCGCGGGAGACTTCCTAAGAAACCGGAAGAAGCCAGAATACGGCAGTCAGAAAGAAGAAAATAGAGAGAGGACAGACCATGGCAGCAGGCAGATCAGGGCGCTCGGCAGAAGAGAGCAGGAGCTAGGGCCTGTGGACCAGAGGTCAAGTTGGCCAACGAGAGAGGACTAGTCAGGGTTTCTGTTGGCTTTGTGGGAATTTCGCTTGAATACACGCTCGTGCTAGCACACAGATACACGGAAAGCTACGCAAAAGTGTTATCAACGTCTCCCCTCTTGCACTTGGAGCTAACCCAAGTCCGTGTTTGTTTATTCTCGTTTCTTCCACCCTCTCGGTTGTGTATGCTGTGTTTTGTATGTTCGTAAAGGAATGTGAAATAACCTGGCCGGAGGTGAGAGAAACCATTACACGATCTGATGGCCACGAGTGGTTTAGGAGGTTGAGATAGTGGGGATTGGCCAGCGGTTTATTGAAACTTACCAAAAATTTAAAAAAATACTAGATATTCAGCATTATAAGGTAGCCTCCAGGTCACCTTCGACTACTATCGGCAAACTTACTTACTTACGTATATATATATATATATATATATATACGATATCTTAAAAAGTTATTAAGACTAAACCCGTATTTACCAACACGTATATAATATGAGAAATGCGCTAATTCTTTTTAATATTCAATACAATATATATATATATATATAGAGAGAGAGAGAGAGAGAAACAGAAAGAGAAAGAGAAAGTTAAGCAGCACATTGATATTTTACTGAATGTTGGAGAAGATGACGCATATTTTGTGTCCCTCCCAATTTACGGCAATTTGACTAAACAACTTATATATATATATATATATATATATATATATATATATATATATATATTCACTAAAATATCACTGTGCTGCTTATACATATATATATTGATAGAGGAGTTTCAATTTTTCTTCGCCACGGCAAAATATTGTGGAATACGTTTATCTAATAGGTTATATACAATTAACGTGTATTTTTACTGTATTCATTATGACTATATGACTTCATGTACATTTGTTATGGATATTTTATGGCAGCAAACTTAGCAAAATAGTTTGCTCGGTCGTAAATACAGTCACAGACCAGAGTTCAAATCCTGGACGAAGCTGCTTGCGTTATTTTTTACGTTATGGCCCGTAGAAAACCCATGAATCCTTGTTTTTCACATCACTTATAGGTAAGTAGTAGGCCTTACTGGGTTATTTAACATTGCTATGGCAACCAGTATAGGGGAGTAGCAACTCAGATTTCAAACCAAATGTACTTAAAAATGCTGGCCTTGTGTCTCATTCTACTCGTAACAGCGAACCTCGGTGAATACAGTCATTGTATTAATTTTTTGTCTTTTGCGTGTTATGCTCAGATTTCTTTATCTGACTTGAACTACTTATTTAAAAAGACTAACTTTCAATTTACTTAAACTGCATCTTATGGTACAGCTCAAGTCCTGTAGCTTTAGGGAACGCCGAGGAGTCTTTCATAGCTATTAAGCTCTGTTCTAATTTTAGCCGGATGGGTAATACCTGTTAGGGCCCCATCTGTGGGTCAAATAGAACAGTTTCATCATTTACTAAAGATTATTATCTGTTGTCGTTATTAGAAGCCATTCAAATGAGCAAAAATGACTTATGTCTGATTGAAATATTTGATTGATAGAATTGCTAATGTTAAATAGCAATACTTCAAACTATTTAATCGTTACTGAAAAAATGAGTTCTAACAACTTGTTTAAAAATAGCTTACTTGATACTATTTGATTACAAATATATATATATATATATATATATATATATATATATATATATATATGAACAGGATTTGGCAATGAATAGCTCAAATACCATAAAAACCAACCAACCACCCAACCAACATAACATATATAATCGAGTCGGAGCGAGGGTGTAGTAAATACTGGATTAATGAGAAATTTCGTAATTGACGTTTTAGATAAACATGGTCGTTTAAAAAATTCTTTGTATCAATATGGTTGTAACTCTCCGTACCAATAATCTCTCTCTCGCTCTCTCAGTCGATATATTTTGATTACACTGAATATTTCTGATCCATCAATAAGCGGACTCTAACTCTACCTCTTATTTCCAAAGAAAAAGAAATCTGAAGAAGGAATGTTATGATTTAATAAATATGTTGGCTCTATTTTTGCTTTCTGGTCATTAATTATGTAGAACAGGATAAATCTTTGGGCGTGAGTGAAGCATTGACAAGGCAACCGATTCATCTCAAAGCACAACTAATGAGACTGGTACACACGAGCGCGCAGCCTCCTCCTCCTCCTCCTCCTCCTCCTCCTCCTCCACACAGCCATGAGTATTAACACACACACACACACACACACACGTACACATGCACACACACACACTCATGTAAAGATTCACACCTTCTTATACACAACTAATCTTCAAACGACGCATTTTTATATTGGTTGGAAAAATATCCAAACTATGAGGATTTATTATCTTTGAAAGATGTTAATCAAAATCATAGTATTACAAAAGAATACCATATACTGCCCAGTTCATTTCAGAATTCCTTAAAAATTCTGCGCCGTTTGGTCATTTACAGAAACATTCAATGAGTCTGACTATTATTTGTGAAGTTTGCCATTTATTTGGATTGCAAAGCAACATCCCCAAGCAATGCAAAGATTTTACAAAAGATGTTAAATGGTTTTTTTAATTTATTATTTGAGGTAATGTAATATACTTCACTTAGTGTGACACAAAAACTTTTCGTAGTTTATTGTTGTTTCTATAACTAAAAATGTCCCCTAAATAAGAAACATACACAACGTTTCTAAGTTGTTCTGGCATGAACCGGTCTCTTCAGCGTAACTTTTATTTACCCATCTTTTCTTGTCTGGCACTTTATACTAATAACAGGTTATCTGGGGTGGGAACCTAACAGTCATTCAAGGTGAATGTTATTGAGTTGATCATCTAGTCAGAAACAATCTTCACCCAGGAACTATCTGATCAGCAGAGTTATGTTAATTGCTTGGCGCCTGACGCGATTCTCAAGGGAAATGCAGAGGGGAGGAAGCATTTTTGTGACGGTCACGCATGAGCCTCGATTCGTCTCCATTTCTCTTATTCAAATAACCTTTTGTCAAATCTGGCCTAGGTGAGAGGTCGGATAAATCCTTGGCACCTCAAGATGCTAACAGTATTTGCCGATTCTAGATTTTTAATCTAAGTACTGTTGTGTAATGGCTCACCGACCGACAACATCCCACCTCTTGAGCTATCAGCCTGTTCATAGTTGTTGGTGATCTGACAGACAGGAGACGTTTTGTCAGGTTTCTTTGTTTAAGGCTATATCATTCTTCATTGGTTCTCTAATGCCAAAGCTGTCCTTGTTGGAGAATAGTAGTAGTCTTATTTGTCACATAGCTGAAAGTTTAAGTGAGTTCGTAACTTTCTCAAGGATATTAGTCAGAAAGTGCGTACAATAGTGCGATTTACAACAATGAGTGGGTAGAGTGTTCGTCAGGGGTCTGGGAGACCTGGGTTCAATCCCAGGTGACGTAATACCAAAGACTTTACAAATGGTACTTGATACTTCCTTGCTTAACACTCAGCAATATAAGGTGCGTATCAAGGGTAAAGTGGAGTAATCCAGGGAAAGGAGCAGAGCCCTCCCCTACACCTCGGTGTAGTAGCGTTTGAAAAGGGAGCTTATGGTCGCCCTCGACTTCGATCGCCAACTTTACTTTGTAGTCAACCACGGGGAGCGCAATCGTAGGCTAGATAGGATCAAAAGATGACCTTAATTTGAATAGCAATTAAAAATAAATAATGGGAGCACGCATCCAGGATTTAAATTTTGAATAATTAGAAACCTTTCCCCTGCTGGAGACTTCGGTATAGACTTTTAAAATGTAAAGAATTTCCTCCTTTTTTATGTGTGACTGTAGAAAACCCACAAAAGGCCGACCCTTTTATTAAAAAAATAAACATGGGAACATAACTGAAAATTCATGTATGTCTGTTTTTGTCACTTGAGGAGACCAAGTGACAGCGTCTTTGAATTCTCTAATTTCTTCAGATAAAACCAACTGACAATGCAACATATTCAAATTTAAAGTTCTGACCAAATGCATTCAACAATGAACATTGTTGCTTCATTTCAGTGCTTTAATGGGGACCATTGCTTTCATCCTAACTAGATTGTACCAGTTATTATTATTAAGTATTAATTCAGCCGTAGATCAAAAGTAGGGAGCAACCAGTGGAAATCAAACGCACTGTCAGTTACCTGGTAGCCTCCCATGCTAATCTGGCCTAATATCAAGTTAGCCTACTACGCTAAGCTAATATCAAGTTAGCCTACTTCACAAATCATTACATCAACTTAAAATCCTTGTTTGTGTTTGGACAGACGACTCAGAAATCTTTACTTTAGTCAATAAAAATGTCTAAAAAATGTTTGTTTCTTTTTAGGAAAATATGGTTTTCAAATTAGTCTGCATTACCGATTTAAAAAAAAAAAATACTGTTAGTACCCTAAATCTCACAAGAGACTCGTTACTTTATTTTAAAACTGCCGCTTGAATTTAAATCAAGAACATTAACTGAACATTTTATAAGTTGAAGAAATGTAATTTATATTCCAATTCAAGACATCAAAACAAACTCAACGGAATTCAAATTGAAATCTGGGAAATCGACGAAAGGATAATATGAGAACAATATTAAAGGTATGTAGGTCATTCTTGATAACATAATTTATGCAAACAAATCTAATCTAATCCTACTTTTGTTTACGTCGTTTTGACAAGCTTCCCGCCTCGATCTCGAATCAAAATCGGTCGGATATCATCTAAACCAATAACATATTGAAGAAATGGGTGTAGCAGGGTAGTTGGTTATATTGTTCTTCATTATATGTATCGACCTTCACGTAGACGTCAGCCAATTTAGACGGTCATCACTGAACACACACACACACACACACACACACACACACACACACACACACACACACACACACACAGACATTATATATACATATATATATATATATATATATATATATATATATATGTTTATTGTCTGGGTCATATATAAAATAGTTCCGTCAAAACAACTGCTACTTCTTGCCTCAAACGATATTTGCCTATCCCCAACCGCTATGGGCAGGATGTGACGTACATCCATTTTTTTTTTTAGCCGGATGCCCTCTGGCCCCTGGCTCTACGAATATGTATATTTTATTATTCAGTTTCAATCTAATAATCTGTTTTTTTTTCTTTTAATAAGCGATTTTTTGTTGTTAGCTTTTATAATCATTTCTATTTGCATTAACGTTGCTATTAAATATGATACCCTCAAAGGGCAATTGTTGCAACGATAATTTTGTTAATATATTTGTGAGTGTATTTAGATGAATGAAAAATTTATTTGTCTTTATTGTAAATCGATCCACTAATCTACACATATAAAACATAAAAGAATATCATACTTCGAAAAAAAATGAAACTTCATTTATTTCATTTATATTTCTGTTGCAATCGGCTATATTTAATTTATTTTTTTTATTGATAGATGTCTTAGCTGTATCAGTATTACTGTATGGTTGCACCACTTCCACCCTTACAAAGCGCATGGAAAAAGCCGAGATAGTTACTACTCAATGAAGGTGCGTGCTGTTTTAAAGAAATCATGGAAACAACATGTAATAGATAAATAAATAAATGTATGGTCATTTACCTCTCATCTCATCAACTGTTCTACTTGGATGAACAAGAAATGCCGGGTGCTGCTGATCGATCTCTGGAGCGATGTTGGCCGACTAGCAAAACTTACATTCATTAACTACGCCGTCACTGAATGCTGTCGAGAAGACTTACCCTGTGTGATTACCAACAGGTACATATGGCGAGAGAGAGAGAGAGAGAGAGAGAGAGAGAGAGAGAGAGAGAATCCCTATTGTAACATACCTTCATGATGAATATTATATGTATTGTCAATTTAAATTCATATATTGACATGGAAATATAAATCGCTGAGACTTTATGACATAATGTTATATTTAATTAACATTTGTGAACTTCTTACTGATGTAGTCGTATGTACATGTAAGATTTCCCTAACTTCATGTACTACGGAGTTGATCTGACTGCAAAGGCGAATTGAGTATATAATACCTGCAATAAAAATTGATGGTGAGGCTCCAGTAATGCTGGAGCTTTGAGGAATGCGGAGTACCCCTTCATTGCCACCGCTCCCAGGTCCACTCTGACCCGGGGTGTTAGCACTCGATAGGGTTCAATCTATGTGTCAAATAGAGCTAAACCGTTGTTTGGGGAGTTTACTGCTTTTGTATTTAAACTGTGTATTTATGCTAAACTGAATAGTTTAAAAAGAACCGTATTAAAATTTTTCCTGCGTACTAATACTAAGCTGAATTGCTCGAAATAGAACTGTTTTGACATCTAAAATGCGTACTTATCCTAAACTTAATTATCTGAAATAAACTGTTATATTTAACTCTTTGCATTGCCCCGTCGACTGGGGTAGTAGAATAAACCGACTGCAGTAGGACCCCTCACCAACACATCTCCTGATATGATACAGAAAAATCTAATAGTGAGGTTCCAGTGATGCTGGCGCTTTGGGGAATGTTGAGCACCTCTTCAGTGCCATCACTCCCATGCCACTCTAGCCAGGAGTGGTAGCACCTGATAGTGCTCTCTCTATGGGTTAAATACCACTAATCTATGTACTTATGGTAAACCAAATTACCAGAAATAGAACTCTTCTGATATCTAAACTGCATACTTGTTTAAAATAGAAATGTTTTTGAAATTAAAACTGTATTTACGCTAAACCGAATTGTTTGAATTAGAAATATTTTACTAAACTGAATAGTATGAAATAGAAATGTTTTTGATAATTAAACTGTGTAATCATGGTAAAGTGAATTGTTTGAAATAGAACTGATTACTTGTATAAAAAATGGATTTGGCATTAAATAACCTCCAAATTTTGATAAGCCATAAAACCCAAATAACCAACCAATTATTTTTTTAATTTATGCAGAATTTTTATGAGACTCCTTTTCATGGTAATTTATTAGTTTGGAAATTGCCGAAACACGCTGGTACCAATTATACTGATTTTTGGATAGTCGCTATTTTTAGTCATAGTTGCTATTTTTATCAATCAAAGTACATTCCCAAATACAATACCGTCAGTTAATATATTAAAAATCTTGATAGAATCATGAGATGAATGTAAAGCAGTAAAATGTACGGTTTTCGTTATTCACCTTTTTGTATGCTTATATTTTAAGCGTTGAGGTTAAGAATTCGAAAAAAAGACGCTCATTAGGAATTGTAATCAAGCTTTCTCATTCCTCTTCGATTGAAAATGGTTATTGAAATGATCTAGAAGGAGGAAAACTCTGATTTCGAATCATTTGCATTTCGTCTAAACACACACACACACACACACACATACACACACACACACACACACACACATATATATATGTATATATATATGTGTGTGTGTGTGTGTGTGTTTGTGTGTGTATATACATACGTCATTATTGTTATTGTTTTATTTATTCCGATTTCACACTAGATTTAACTGTTGTTTTTCATCACCGTCACTTTCATTTTCCTCAGCTTCTTCAGCTCTCTGGCAAGATCCAAGTATTTGGTAATATTTTCTCTTTTTCTAATTTTCAATCAAAGGTCGGCTGGATCGACAAAATCCACTGGTTGACAAGTTTTTTTTTCTGGATCCGTTTAGCTGCAGAAGCTCCCATAGACGGTATCCAGTGTCAGCATAGGGTTTATGAATGTAATGCTGGTAGACTTACCTTGCTTGTGAGTTCTCTTGCTAGGTCATGTACTTGTCTCGCCTTTCGTTTTCTTTTATTTTCACTCTGTGTTCGACGGTGATGGCAAAATACACAATACGGTACGTTCTTTTTTTTATCATTATGTCTGGTCTGCTGGCTGGGATTAGTTGATCTGTTTGTATCTCAAAATCCCTGAGAATTTTATGCGTCTCATTCTGAATTTTGGTTTATTCATGTATCATATGGTACTATGGTCAAATTTGACAATTCCTAGAGGACCACTTTCTCCATCCAATACCGTCTTTTCTTATATTGCATTTGCACTAGTTTGCTACATTCGCTTACCATGTTATCATCGGTTTCGTCTCTATCACCACATAGCATTATCATTATTATTATTATTATTTTACTCCTTTAGAGTTTTTCACATCAGTGTCAGCTGATGGTCTTTCACTGTAGTTTGAGTGAAAGCAAGTCTCCTCAAGTATCCAGGACTCATCTCAAGATTCTGGCCATTCTCAGCACTGCTGTTGCTTAGATAGTCTCTACTCATCCGCCAAATTCCAAGTCCTCCAGGCCCTTTAATAATCCTTTAGTTATTGTGCCTAACGCACCAACCACAATTGACATAATCGTCACCTTCATGTTCCACAGCTTTTTCAATTTTCTTGCAAGGTCGAGGTACTTATCCTTCTTTTCACTTTCCTTCAGATTTGTTCTGTTGTCTGCCGGAACAGCAAAGTCGACAATTTTGCTGATTCCCCTTTTGTTGTTGATTATTATGAGGTCGGGTCTTCAAGCCGGGATAAGGTGATCCGTTTGTATGTCAAAGTCCCATTGGAGTTTATGCGAGTCATTTTCAATGACAGGTGCTGGGTTGTGCATATACCCATTTTACAGTTTTTCTCACCAGCGTTAGCTGATTGTTTACACCGGAGTTTAAGGGACATCAAATCTCCTCAAGTCTAAGGGACTCTTCTTTGTATTCTGGCCGATCTTAAAAATACAATAGTTTAGATACTCTCTAATTGCCCTCTTATTTACAAGTCTTCCAGCCCCTTTCCAATCATTTGGGGAATGTGCTGAGAGATCTAATTACTATTAGTATCACCGTCATCGTCACGCTCCATAGATTTTTTTTTTATTTCTCTTGCAAGGTCTTGGTACTTATCCATCTTTCTCTTTTCATTTAATTTTAATCTGTTTCTGCTGGGACGGCAAAGACCATTTCTTCTTCTTCTTCTTCTTCTTCTTCTTCTTCTTCTTCTTCTTCTTCTTCTAATTATTATTATTATTATTATTATTACTACTCATTAGAGTTTTTTCACATCAGCTTACGCTGATGTGAAAAACTCTAATGAGTGAAAATTGAGTGACAACAAGTCTCCTCAAGTTTCCAGGACTCTTCTCAGTATTCCGGCCGTTTTCAATAATGCTGTTGTTTGGATGGTCTCCACTCGGCTGCCAACTTCTAAATCTTCCAGGCCTTTAATAATTCTTTATTTACCGTGCCAAAAGCACCAATCACAATTGGTATAATTGTCACCTTGTTCCTTCGCACGGTCGAGGTACTTATCTCTCTTTTCACATTCTTTCGGTTTTATTCTGTGGTCTGCCGGGACAGCAAAGTCGACAATTTTGCAGATTTTTTTTATTTTTATTATTATTATAAGGTCGGGTTTTCAGTTCGAGATTAGGTGATCCGTTTGTATATCAAAGTCCCACAGGAGTTTGTGCGTGTCATTTTCTCAGACATGGTCATTAGTTTTCTAGTTCTTTGGTCCATTTGTCCAAGTTCATCTCTGGTCCACTTGAGAAAAGGTTCCGAGTATCTAACGAGGGGTACAGCCCAAGTATTTATTCCTTCGATAAGGTTTCTGCTATTGAGTTTTGTCTCGAGTGGTATTCTAGTTCTCCTGAGATATTCTTTTTGAATTTTGTTTTTCATTTCGACTTGTTTGATGGTGTCAGCCTTCAAGATTCCTAAGTATTTGTAGGTCTCGTTTTCTGTGAGTGTTCTGATCTTGTCTTGATTTGGTAGTTCTATTCCGTCAGTTAGATGTTGTTTGCCAGTTTTCATGTCGAGCAGAGAGCATTTTTCAATGCCAAATTCCATTCCTATATCTTGACTGAATATTCTAATTGTGTGTATTAGGGTTTCCAGTTCTTTTTCATCTTCGGCAAATATTTTGATGTCATCCATGTATATTACGTGGCTGACCTTTTCTTGCGATCAACAAAGTTTGTATCCGGCCGTGCATTTTCTGAGTATGTGGTTCAGTGGCATCGTGGCAATTATGAATACTAGGGGTGATAGTGTTTCTCCTTGGAAAATCTCTCTTTGGATCTTTGTTTCAGCCAAGCTTTTTCCTCCTGCTCTTAATTCAACTCTCCAGTTTTTCATGGCTTTTTCGATGAAGTTTGTGGTTTCGTGTGATATTTTGTACATTTTGAGACAGTCTATTATCCAGCTTTGCGGAACCATATCATATGTTTTTTTGTAGTCTATCCAGGACATAGCTAGATTTTTCCGAGTGTTCTTGCTTTCATTTAGGATGTATTGATCTATGTGGAGTAATTCTGCTGTGCCTCTGGATCCTTTGCGACACCCTTTCTGCTCATTATTTGTGCTGTTAATATTTTCCACATTATTGGTAAACAAGTTATGGGTCTATAATTGTTTGGAGCAGTTCCTTTACTTGGGTCCTTTTGGATCAATGTTGTTTTTTCTTTGGTCAATCAGTCAGGTACTTGTGCATTTTGTAGGCATCTGTTGATTTCTAGTGCTAGTCTGTCATGGATGGAGGTGAATTTCTCGAACCAGAATCCATGTATTCCATCATGTCCTGGTGTTTTCTAGTTTGATATATTTTTTAGTGTCTTTTTGTTTATTATTATTATTATTATTATTATTATTATTATTATTATTATTCCTTGAGAGTTTTTCACGTCAGCGTTAGCTGATGGTCTTTCACTGGAGTTTGAGTGATAGCAAGTCCTTTCAAGTCTCCAGTGCCCTTCTCAATATTCTAGTTGGTCTCAACAATTCAGTTGTTTGGATGGTCTCCTCTGGCCCTCTTATTCCAAAGTCATCCAGCCCCTTTATTAATCCTTTGGTGACTGTACCAAGAGCATCAATTATAATTGATATAAACGTCTCTTTCATATTCCACAGTCTCTTAAATTCCATAGCAAAGACAAGGTATTTATCCTTCTTTTCACTTTCTTTCAATTTTACTCTGTGGTCATCCGCGACAGCAAAGTTCACAATTTTGCAAGTTCTTACTGTGGATTATTATAAGATCTAGACGTCTGGCAGAAATTAAGGGATCCGTTTGCCTGTCAAAACCCTAATGGTGTTTGTGTGTGTCATTCTACAGGTCAGATGTTGGGTTGTGCATATACTATTTGTTTGTATGGTCAAACTTAAATTCCTTGTACAATTCCTGGTGAATCACTTTGCCCACCCTGTCGTGTCTACTCTTATACTCTTTCTGTGCTAATTTTCTGCTTTCGCTTGCTATATGGATGCACTACTTGGACGCTAACTAAGCGGCTGGAGAAGAAACTAGACAGCAATTACACATCACGAAAAATATCCACGTTGGGCGAACCAGCCATGCAGTACACTGCTGGAGAAGCAAGGATGAGCTATGGACCCCCGCATATGGCCGAGCAAAAGCAGGACGACCAGCTCGAATATACATACAGCAGCTATGTGAGGATACGGAATGTAGCCCTGAAGACCTGTCAGAGGCGATAAACGATAGGGATAAGTGGCGAGAGAGGATCAAGGAATATCCGTGCTTATTATTACTTCATGAGAGTTTTTCATATCACTGTTAGCTGATGGTCTTTCACTGGGGTTTGTGTGACAGCAAGTATCCTCAAGTCTCCAGGACTCTTCTCAATATTCTGGTTAATCTCACCAATGCTGCAGTTTGGCTTGTCTCTACTCGATCTCTTATTTCCAAGTCCTCTAGTCCTTTTTACTAAACAAATTCGAATAATCTTGTCCAACGCACAACTTTAATTTGTGCATTTTCTTGGTCATTAGATAAATGTTGATGATAAAATACGAACGTGGAGGTAATTTTCTTTCATATTTCCTATTTACTAAGGCATCCATAGATGCGAGAACATTCAGTAAGGTATCAATTTGAATTGCAACTATTTTACCTCATAGCGATATCTTGATGTCGTTCCCGATCTTTTGTTGAACAGAAATTCGTTTCTGAGAAATCTGATTATCTTTGAATTTCTCATCTAAGCATAAATTACACTTTCTCAAACACTCAGTGGAGGGATTTGATTTCCTTAGAATTGTCCTTTTTTTGGTAATTCAATTCCAATTTTCTCTTTCTCTACCATACTTACTTTAATAAGATGGTGTTATTTGGTTATCAAAATTTTATTGTTAATATAAGATTCATTATCATCCTTCTCTTTCACCTATTGTAGGATATATATATATATATAGTTATTCACAGACGGACTGTTCCGTTGTATCACACCCCTTCAGTGTGGCTAGACACACAGGATACTTTAAACTGGGATGGAAACTCGCCTAACTTTATGATAGACTTGTTATCTTATCGCTCAGCCATTTGGGCGTCATACGCCAGCATCGGAATTATAACGCATTTCTATAGCTTTTCTATGTCTACATTTTGCGCTACCCGATACCGGAGTGCTCAATTCTTTAGAAGAGATTTGCATTATGCTGCTGGCAGCCATTGATTCCTTCACCAAAGGTCACAAACCCTGGTTGGGGAACATATATATATATATATATATATGTGTGTGTGCGTGTGTGTGTGTGTGTGTGTGTGTGTGTGTGTTAGTGTGTGTATGTGTCTGTGTGTGTGCGTGTGTGTGTGTGTGTTATCGGTAGTAAGGCAGAAATAATAGTATTTATCCTTGTAAGTTGAGCGGAGGCAGAGTTTTGCAACGATTCAAATTCGGACATAGATGGTTTGCCTTTAGAAAAGACATCATTGTAGAACAAGGGTAGTGATCATATATAATCCATGAGCTAAGAGATAATAAAGCGCATGCTTTCCCAGGGGTTTTAGTTCAAAAGCAAAGAGTAATAGTGCGACTGACGTTTAACTTACTTAAATTTAACTCCGAAGCCACGGTTACTACTCTCATCGACTCGACGGCGAAGGCTGATGGCGGATACAATGACACAGAAAAGGACAGAAACACTGAAAGATAAACAAGGAAACATATTACAGTGGTGTTTTAGCAAACCTATATAAAACTTAAGGGGTCTGATTGAGACTTGATGGTTATCAGTAAATGGATTTGGTAAAAGGAGTTATGTTGTATATACATGATGATATCAATAATAATAATAATAATAATAATTATAATACAGGCGGACACTGTCGTTCCTGATACGAACGGGTTTAATTCTTTCTGCTTTCAGCCCTTGGCCACTCGAGGAGAGGAGAGAGACTCAGTTTATAAGGGCCTATACTAACCATACTATTCTAACACTCCTACAACGCGCGGTGCATCTTGCACGTCTAAGATCTCTTCGTCTCTGCCGGTCAAAACCCTAATTGATCTGATTAGATCATAAAGACTTAATTGCTCCCTTCAACGGCTGCACCTCAACTGTCAGTCCAGCTCCATTTCCTGTTTGAGAGATTTTTTTATGACAGATGATGATTGTCATATCCTTTCCGCGTGGGCATACAAGTGCACCGTTTGACAACGACAACTTAACCAAGAGACATCGAGTAGTTCAAAACCTTACCAAACTAAATAATACAATATAATAAACGAAAAATCATTATAATTTACCATTATCTTCATTATATAGCAGTTCGAATTTCACTTGGATATGCTTATGGTCTGTTAAAATGTATGCTTTTAATGAAGTTGCATTTAAACAAACTATCCACATGATTAAATGTGACACAGGATAAATTTCTAAGCAGAGTACAACTGGTTTCATTCAAAATTTCTCTTTTCTTAGAGCCATTTTCATACGAAGGTTAAAGAGAACAGTCTGTCCTTCTATTTCACCATATATAGACGCGAATATTTGAATTTATACGTTTGACAAGGGTACTTGCTCTATGTGCAACACAAATAGATTCGTCCAAGATTTGAAATCGGATCACCAGGTTTACTTCCAAGGAAGTTAATTGTTATTTCATTAGAGATGCATCCAGAGACTCTGTCACATGATAAGATAACTTTCCAAGTATCTTTCGTTTTCTGACATATTTGAAAGAAGGTGTATGAGTGTAAAACTAAGTATACTACTACTCCATAACTTCTTGGTTCAATAACCATTAGTGATAGCATTACCAAACTCATGTAATTGGCTGCCGGTCTTAAATTATCATCTCATAAATGTATTTAGCGAAGTAAATCCTGTATAATATAATTAAATGCTTTCAGTAATTTTGTTATTATTGCACGACATTTACATGTGGCTTATGCTCATTTATAAAGAAAGGAATACAAAAAAATATTAAAGTAGAATTATTTTTCTATTTGGAACAGGGGGTGAACTATCAATATTACTTTTAGAATAAGCTCTTTGAAAGATGTGCCCTCCTCCATCAAACTCTCTGCTTTCCCTAACGAGCACATAAAAACGAATGAATTTCCTCTAGATGAATGATCTGAAGTGTTTTGCAGTCAAGTGAGCGATGAGAAAATGAACATTAGCATGTAATCAGCGGTATGCCCTCCTACCTTGACAAATCTACAAGGTTGGAGGTCATATGGAACCGAATTAGAGAAACCTAGTCATTTTCTACCAACTATCTACAAGAAAAATTAGGATATAATAAATAGTATCTAGATAACATATGCAGCAATAAGTAGGTTATGGCGATTAATTAAGCTAGTTTTATCCCTATAATTATACACCCTTAAATCGGAAGGTCTTGTAACATCACTGACTTTAAAAGCTAAAACCAGGTTCTGCATTTTTAATTGGAGGAACATATAGGAACAACAGGTATCAGAAGCAATTTGAAGCCTGTGTGTCTTGTTAAGAATTTCATAGTAAATTATTCAAAAGGTGACGTATATTCGGTCTGTTAGACTATGATACTTTTATCAAAGAGTTTGATTCTTACTAGGTACCTCATATTAATTGCCTTGTTCCAAACTAATATAAGACACTCACTACCCATATCATAGAACGTGGGTTTAAAACAATATAGTAAGATATAAGCCATTAAATGGGATATTCGCTCGATTCTAAAACAGGTTTCTCTTAGAAACCAATTTATTTAAACGCTGACTCATACATTAAAACATTGGTCACCGTGAAATCACTGAAGCAACGATGACCTCAACAGTACATAGTTGGGTCATAGCTAAGAAATAACAGCTGCTATAATATGAGGTGAAGCGGAGTAAAGCTAAGTAAATTACAAATCATACAACTGTTGATTTAAGATCAAG
The DNA here is from genome assembly GCA_963585895.1 of Sepioteuthis lessoniana. Taxonomy (NCBI): domain Eukaryota; kingdom Metazoa; phylum Mollusca; class Cephalopoda; order Myopsida; family Loliginidae; genus Sepioteuthis; species Sepioteuthis lessoniana. The sequence goes on along the minus strand of OY757904.1, from coordinate 39,054,477 downwards.
TCATGCCTAAACATGTTTCCGCTTGATCACCGAAGTTAAGCTCCGATGAACCTGCTCAGTTCATCGATGGGAGGAGGCTCGCTGATCTTACCAGCTATTAACTCAGGAAATGGAATCGACGATCCGAGTTCAAATACAACACAAACTTCCTTGCTTTTCATTTTGCGCTAATTCTTTTCAGAAAAGCACAAAACCATCTCTTCTTCCCTAGCAAGCGGAAAATATTCGGGCAGATTGGGTACTTTAGATTTGGGTTTTAACTAGACTAGTAGAAAAAAAAACAACTCTTAATTCAAAGATTAAATGTTGACCTTGTGTCACATCTTGCTCGCTTTGAAGGGGTTTGTTATAGATGCATACATTGATTGCTTAAAACGTATTATCAGCTGGTAAAATAAGAAATTTGAGTCATATCAGCGAGATAAAGAAAATATTTAGGCAGTTTTCACTTTTAAAAAAGCCGTATTTTATTGATACATTATTTTTAAGGATGTCAAAAAGTTTTTAAAAAATTAAAAAGAAAAAAATGTAATTTTCAATAGCTTCTAATCCAATTGTATTGTCTTGAATTTGTTATGTGCAATATTTGAAAATTTGAGCCAAAAGTTTTCTGTTATCTCTTCCTGCGCTTTAAAATCTCTCAAAAAAAATTCCGTGTCGAAATAAATATCATATATGCAGTATTTAAATATACATTAGTGAGTATAAAGATCAGAACGATGTTAAATAAAAGTCTAAATGTGAAATGATTTTTTTTTAAAGCTTCATAGAACGTTTTATCGAGGAAAAAAAGCATATAAAACTAAATTATATGCTTCCAATATATAATTCTCAATAAACTTATTTCGATAAAATTATAAGAATATTTACATAACATTCTAAAAAAAGATGATCAAAAATAACAGAACGATTACGTACATCCGTAAAAACTAATAATTAGTCTGTATATTTAAAAAAGATTGGGGTAAGAATATAAAATAGGGTATTTTACTAAATTATACCGGGTCTTCAGTGGCTCTGGTATTGTAAACCTAGCGAAAAAATCTGACTTAATTGGAAATTAGAAAACTGATTGTCATGTTACGTAATTAATATAAACTCTCGATTGGGAATATTTGAAAGGCTGTGCGAAAATCTAAAAGAATTATTCATAGTATGATAAGAAAACTTGAGGAAACTGGGTTATGCGAAGCAAAGAAACCACTTTAGAGGCATAGGAAAAGTACTGCAAGGGAAGACAGATGAATAGGTATTGAATAAAAAAAGTATCGATTTGCGACAGCATACGCTATCTCTAAAAGAGCTAGTGTTAACATTGGCATTAAAATATCAAGGAACACTGTTTCCCGAAGATTTAGTGTAATAAATTCCAACAGCCAAGTAGCTTCTATGAAGCCTTTCATTTCTAAAAAGAACACAATGACTGATTCAAAGTTGACACTGAACAAGTCATGTGGGGTGAAGAACAGTGGGATTGTGTTCATTTAAGCTATGAATCAAAGTTTAACCTGTTCGGTTGTAACAAAAGAATGTTCGTATGACGCAGTTCTAAGGAAGGATACTTGCCTCAGTGAAGTAAAGCAGCGCCACATTTGGAAGAGAAAGTGTGATGATGTTTGTCATGATTTCACTTGGTGGTACAGGACTGCTTGTTAGGACACACGATAAAATTAACGCAACTGTATACAAAGAGTTATTGAAGAAACACGTTGTACCTAATTTGAGGACTGCAATTAATCAACCAACAGTATTTATGCAAGATAATACTTCGTGCCACACAGTGAAGTCTGTTAAGACATTTCTTTCTGAAAAGGATGTTACTGTTATGGAGTGGCCTGCTCAAAGCCCAGACATGAATCATATTTCGAAATTATTAAATGAAAGACCTAAGAAAAATAATCCAAGAAATTTCGAAGAACTATGGACTAATTTGAAAGGAGGATGGGAGAAAATATCCGTTTATGAATGCAAAACATTATTTCGCTCGTGTAGCGAAAGATGTCAAGTCATTAATGAAAGAAAAATTCTCATCAAGTGCTAATGAATTATGAATGCTATTTTCATTTAGATAAGATGTATCTATTATAATAGTATAATTTTGTTTATCGTTCTGATGTTTTTGATCATCTATTTTTTCGAATGTTATATAATTATTCTTATAACTTTATCAATATAAGTTTATTAAGCTTTATATTATGGAAATATATAATTTACCATCATATTTTTTCCTGAATAAAATGTTCGACAAAGCTTTAAAACAAAAACTTATTTCACATTTAGACTTTTTCTTAACATCATTCAGATCTTTTTTCTCTTTGCTATATATATATATATATATATATATATATATATATATATATATATTATGCATTTTGATAAAAGAATTAGACACGTAAATATTTCTTTTTGTAGAGAAGTATTAACTGTAAACCATTCCTACTCTATTTTAGGCTGAGATTTTATGTTCGTATGAGACAATATTTTACACCGTGTTTTATGTTTAATTGATAAAAGAAGGATTAAGAGAAGCACCTTATACAATATTATATTTCAACTAAACTGGCTTCTGTTGTTCTGAAAATTAACTGTTTATTTTCAAAACCGCATTCCTGGATTCAAATGTAGATGTATAATTTCTCTTAATTCAAGGTTACGATGGAATGAGTTTTATATAAATAAACTTCAAATATTATAATAAGTAACGATACTGGCACAATGCTGATTTTAAATGTACGTGTAAAACTAATATATCTGCCCAAAATCTCTATCTGTAGCCTATGGGGAATTCGGATTGATTTTAGTTTTTAAAAACACTCTCTCTCTCTCTCTCTCTCTCTCTCTCTCTCTCACACACACACACACACACACACACACACACACACACACACACACACACACACATATATAAGGTGCTATTTGGTGAGGTCTCTTGTGTGTTCTGGACGAATCCAAAGGAATCTTTGTTATTTGACTGAGTAGAGATGGGATCGGTGTAATGTCTCATGATCATGTCATGTTAAACCCAGTTTTAACGCCTGAACGAAACGACCATGTCACTCTTAGTAAGCATGAGGCAACTCGAAGCAAAGGGAACAAAGAGACAAGAAATGACGATGCAATTTCTGTTTCCCAAATGTTATGGAATTGTCTAGAAGATTCGAGAGAATTCTACAGCCTGTCGATGGATATAAAAGTCGGTCCTCTCACAAAAGGAGGGTTAAAGTAGTTTCCGGTCGGCAGTGTAGAGTGATTCCTAGCCCAAAGGTCGGAGTCTGGATTTTTAGGCGCTGAATTTGAAATAAGACAACCGGTAGCAATTAAAAATACAATAGAGATTCACTCGGCGAACGGGCATTTTCAGCACCCATCTCGATAGCAGTAACGTCATATATCTTGTTTATTAAATAAAAATTCATTCAGTCCAGTCTGCTTGGGTTGTATTATACATCAACTGCATCTCTGCTGAATGGTTACCCTCCTCCTTTTACGTGTGCTGTGGATATGATATTAAACAATCTGATGGTGAGGCTCTAGTGATTTTGGAGCTTTGGAAAATGTGATGTACCGCTTCATTCCCATCCCTCACAGGACCACTCTGACGCAGAGGGGTAGCATCGGATAGGTCCTCTCTATGGGTCAAATTGAAATGTTCAACATTTAAGCCGAGAAGAAACGAATGACTTATGCTAAATTGAGTTTTTAGAAATAGAGCTGTTTGATCATTTAACTGTGTGTAAACAAATGAATGATTTAACTGAATTGTTAATAATACATAGCAATTCGGAGAACCTGTTAATTTTGTTGACTTATGTTTAAAATTCATATATATCTAATCTATGTGTATAAACTGGACTTGGTATCAAATAATCTAAAATGGTTAATATGCCATAAAATCAAACCAGACTGAACAAGAATTCAATGAAACAGTGTTGTTGCATATTGAACTTTGACAGACCCTTGAAACAGGGATCTCTGAACAGGATTTTCCGGCTGTGTAAACAAGAGAACAGGTCACGTGGGTTGACAGCCTGACGGAGATCACGTGAATCAATAACCAGAAGGATGATTACGCGTTATAAAATTACGAGATGCTTTCAATAAGTTTCAAGACTTTTTTCGTATGAGCCCTTTTATTGATAGTACACACATAAAGCTCTAGTCCCACTCGAAGTAATCTCCTCCGGCTGCAATGCACTTGTTGTACTGTTCCAACAACTTCTGGATGGCCCATGGAATTCCTCCTGTGTGAGCGTGTCAATGACCTTCGTCACAGCCTCTTTCATCTAAATTGTCTCATAATGACAGCCTCTGAGCTTAGGGAATAACCAAATGTTACAGGGAGCAAGGTCTGGACTATAGGGACGTTGAGGAACTGTCTTGATGCCCATCTTGGTCAAATAAGCTGTGACAAGGATGGAGTTGTGGACTAGTGCATTGTCCTTGTGGAAATGCCACTGAGTCAATTTGAAGAGCGCTGTCCTCTTCCGACGGAATCACTTCCTGAACTCCCTTAAAACCTTAACATAGTATTCCTTGTTGACTCTCTGTCCGGTGGGAACCCAGTGCATGTAGATCCTGCCAGTGCTGTCAAAAAAGGGATCATCAAAAGTTTGTGGGTGGATTTACTCTGTCTGGCCTTCTTGGGTCTCGGAGAACCAGCATGCTTCCACTGGGAACACTGTCTCTTGGTCACTGGATCATAGCAGTTGATGCAGCTTTCATCACAGGTCACCAGAGCATCAAGAACATCTCAACCATCTCCCTGCTGTCATGACAACGTCTTTCTTTCTGATCTTCTCTGAGCAGCCTCGGGACGAACTTCGCGCAAATCATCCACATCTTCAGTTCCTCGCGAATGATTGTGTGTACAGTTCCCACACTGACATCAAACTGTGCACTTATCGTCTCTATAGACACACGACAGTCCTCGTCCATGAAATTCTTTATTTGGCCAATCAACTCTGGTGTTCTGACTTCCTTACTTCTCCCACACCTCTCATCATCCCTCACCGACTCCTTGCGTTCCTTGAATCTCTTATGCCACTCAAAAACTGATGCTCGATTCATGCAAGATGGTCGAAAAGCAGTCTGAAGCAATCCATAAGTTTCTCTGGCATTTTTCCAAGTTTAAAACAGAATATTATTGCATATGGTTTTTCTAAAGTGTCCTCACGTCCAGATTGCATTTTTGAAATTCACCAGCTGTGACAATCAGGCTTTAGTAGGGTGTATTCCAATTGCTGCTGTAGCCGTTCATTTGAACCAGAAATCAACAAAATTGGTAAGTCATCTCATAAGATGTATAGCAATAACATCGTGAATTTTCAAGAGTCTACGACAATTGTAAATGCCTGTATAAAAAATTCTGGAAACTTATTGAAGGCACCTCGTATATATATATATATATATATATATATATATATATATATATATATATATATATATATATATATATATATTCACAGGCACCCATAGATAGAATGGTCATTCAGATACAGAAGAGATTCAGACAGTCAAGAGGTTCGGAGAGCTTCCAGTGAGGGCCCATAGCCGGTGGAGGCCAACTAGTCCCCGGCGGAACCCGGTTGAGAACCTCCTTGTTAAAGAAGCAAAGGTTTCAGATCTTGAATATAGACTCAGAACATGGTTAAGAAAAGGTCAATTTTGCAGTCCTCCATCAGCCTTTGTCTGAGTCCCCCCCTCTCTCACGTACAGCCTATTTCGTCTTTTCGAGTAATAAAAAAGAGAGTCTTATATTCTTATAAAGAAAAGGGTTATGTCTCTTCATTATGGACCGATATAATATACTTGATATGGTGCATTAACCAGGATTTTAGGAACCAAGACTTTGGTCCTGTAATGTTCTAAGTTTCCTCAAAGAAATTGCAGAGGAACGCGTTGTGGTGTGTTTTTTGAATGAGAGGTGTAATTGATTGTATTTTTGATGTATGCAAGTGGGATAACCAACCGCGCTCTGAAATGATAAAGACATAATTGAGATTAGAACTCAAACAGGCAATTGTTACATAATGAAAAAGTCACCTTCTAAGATGTATTATGATGGTTTTATTTTTGCTTTTGTTTATTTTTGTGCATTTTTATAAATTGTTGGGATAGATTGACAGAGATGTAAAGAAAAAAATCCACAGGTGTACAGTTTGAAAATAAAGATAAATAGGAGGGTTGCATATTGACTTTTGATAGACACTTTAAGTAGGGTTCTCTAAAGAAAGTATTCCAGCTCTGTTAATAAGATGACAGCTCACCTGGGTTGACAACCGGGAACAGAACTCGTCAATCAATAACCAGAAGGAATCGTAGGCGTTATGAAATGATGTATACAAGGGTACCCATAGATAGAACGGTTAGTCACGGTAGGTCAGGAAGAAGAGATTCGAGCAGTTAAGAGGCACCAGGAAACAGGTATCCCGTGGTGGAACTTGCTTGAGAACTTTCTTGTTAAAGAAGCAAAGGTGTAAGGCTCTGAATATAAATCCACGACATGCTAAAGCAAAGATCAGCACTGCAGTCCTCCGTCAGCCTGTGTCTGTATCCTTCGTCTCTGTGACCCTTCGAATAAAAAGAAATGAGTCTTATATCTATGTAAAGAAAAATATTTTGCCACTATATAACACAGTTTGGATATTTTTTAATCATTGTTATCAAGAACAGATTTTACAACATTAGACAGCATTTCTCTTATGGATGACAAGTAAATCTTCAAAGAATAAAACACTATAATTCAAACAATTTTAGTAACTCATATTCCATTATAATCCATCAACTCAAATCAAACATACAGACAGCCAAAGAGATATCCACACACACACACACACACACACACACACACACACACACACACACACACACACACACACACACACACACACACACACAAACACACACACACACACACACACACACAATGATATGGAAACAAACTCAGAATCAGACTTGCTCACAAATACACACACATATTCATTGGTACACACAAATGCTGGCTAGCACAAAGACACACTAATAAAGACACCAACACAGAGACAGACAGAGCTTCACAAACAGACATACCTACCCGTATAAACATACTCACATAGACATATCAACTCCACAAAGACATTCACGGGCTGATTACACTCTAGGTCACCTATACATACCTTTGTGGGCTGTTAGGGACCAGAAAAAACACGGAAGAAGAGAAAGTAGGTGAAACAAGTGTATTGAATAAACACAACATATATACAAATTAAGAATGTTAGTACAGCAAGTAGAAATGTCCGTCCAAAACTATCAGGTTCGACTGCTGGGAGGAAGTCGGAGTTTGTCGTTCGTCCCTCCGACCAGACGAGTGTGGCACAAGACTTTTTAGCGGGTCCCGGCGCAGGGCCGTAGCCCAAACACGCACGGTATCTCCGAAAATTCCTCGGGTCCCGTCGGCATCCACCACATAGTGGCGCATCAGACGCCATGTGATAAACCTAGCCCCTCTAAGGAATGTTAGAGCCTGGGGGAATGGCCCCAGAGGCTCGAGGATGCCAGTCTCGACGCGGCTAACATAAATGTCGACCTACCAGAATTCATGTCAAATACTTGCAAGCTTTTATTTCATTCTGACAAATATTTTTTTCTAATTTCAAAACATTTCAGATCCTTCAAGTAACATCTCTCTTTATTGATAGTGATATGGAAAATCCATGGTGTTTCGTTTCTTATGAATTGGCAGAAAATTGATAATAATGCAATGACAAGAATATTAGGTTTGTTGATCCATGTATAAATGTTTTGCTGTTTTGTTTATGGATATTCTCTTTAAATGAGATAAATCCAGGAAAATAATTCCATTACCGAATACTGTTAAATTGGTTTGTTTATATTGTTTATTTTCTTATATTTTATTTTTTTATTTATTATTTTTTATTTTAACATATATGCATATTATTACAAATGTTAATGAACTGATTTGGTTCAAATATGGATATCGAAGAGAAATGCAAAAAAAAAAAAAAAAAGAAAAGAAAAAAAAACCCTCAAAACAAATGCTGTAGAAAGAAAAAAAAATAGAATTATCAAAATCATGAAAGCTACAACACCGAGAATTTTAAAAAATAATGTCGAGTTCTATATTGGAATTGAGGCTAACTTACAAAATTTAGTTTAACTTTTGAAATATAAATGATCGTTTTCTTTAACTTGAATCTTAATTGTATTTGTCGAGAAAGAGATTCTATAAGAAATTAAAACCATTGCTTGCAACTGTTTTTTTTTTTTTGAAAAATTCATCTGTAATTTCTAATTGTTTCAGATCCTTCGCATAAGGTTTTTGAATTGATATAAACTTAGTGAATGATACAATACTGTTGAACGGGCCAATCAAAGTCTTTTAAAAGAGAAAAATACCACGAATACTTAGTAGATTTTTTTTGGTTAATTTATCAACGGCACGTCAACATCTTATGGATTATTTAATGCCGTCATTTGTAAATGCTTCAATGTGATCGTAATTATTTTCCATGTTTCATTGCAATTTTGAATTTCACTTTTTTGTCAATGATTGTTTATAAGTGACATAAAGTATTCTCATCGAAATCGTATATTTTATACACAATCACACGATTTAAAGTAACTATTACTATTTTAAAACGATCATTCATTTGCAGAAAGTTATGTGGTTTCTTGGATTCGTATCTAAAAGCTAAAACTTTCAAGCAGTTATATGATTTCAAATAAGTACTCCTACTCCACCTCTTACTACTACTACTACTACTACTACTACTACTAGGGGTGTCCTCGTGGTGTAATGGTTAAAGCGCTGAAATGCGGAATCGTAGTAAGCGAGTTCGAACTCCAGTCACGCTATAACGATCACTTTCGGACAAATAACCTTGGGAAAGGTATGAACTCCCTTATCCTCCCAGCTATGGGTTAGATAGAATAATTGCTGCTCTTTAGAAGGATGGCTTTAGCATTAAATAACCCACGAAGGTTTATATGCCATTAAAACAAAGAAACCAAACCAAACTGCAACTACTACTCCTACAACAACTACTAGTAATAATAATAATAATAATAATAACAACAACGACAACGACAACAACAACAACAACAACAAAGAGAAGCTGCCGATTAGTGGACTTTCCGTCCCGGCAGACCATAGAGTAAGATTAAAAGCAAGGAAAAGAGGGGTGAATATCTTTACCTTACAAGAGAACTGAAAAAAAAAACTATGGAACTTGAAGGTGACGGTGTTGCCAATTGTGATTGGTGCACTTGGAACAACCTCCTAAAGCTTAGTAAAGGGACTGCGAGATTTAGGATTCAGAGGACATGGGGAGACCCTTCAGACTACAACATTGCAAAGATCGGCTAGAATACTGAGAAGAGTCCTTGAAACTTGAAGAGACTTCCTCTTATTCAGACATCAGTGAGAAACCATCAGCTGACGCTGGTGGGAAAAAATCACAAAAGAGTAAAATAATAATAATAATAATAATAATAATAATAATAATTATTATTATTATTATTATTATTATTATTATTATTATTATTATTATAGGGCATCTTGAAAGCTAACACCATCCAGCAAGTGGAAATGAAAGATAAAATTCAAAAAGAATATCTCAAGAGAACTAGAAAACTACCCGAGACAAAAATCTCTTGCGGAAACCTTATCAAAGGAATAAATACCTGGGCTGTATTCCTCGTTAGATATTCGGGACCCTTTTTGAAGTTGACTAGAGAATAACATAAATAAATAGACCAAAGTACAAGTAGACTAATGACCATGCAAAAGGCATTCCATCCCAGAGACGACGTTGACAGACTATATGTATCATGAGAAAAGGGAGGAAGAGGTCTTGCAGTGTTGACGGATTGATACAACGACTCGAAGACTACATAGAAAAACACGAAGGGG
>OY757904.1:38874567-39039567 GCA_963585895.1 Sepioteuthis lessoniana | reverse complement strand
ACCCTTGGGAAAGGTATGAATCAAATTATTCTCCATCCAGCTATGGGTAGATAGTTGGGAAGGCTGGATTCTTCAGCCTTGGTGAGGAAATTAGTTTAGGAGAAGGAAAACTCTGAATTAAAACCTGTTAATATATATATATATATATATATATATATATATATATATATATATATATATATATATATATAATTATATTTGTTTATAATCTAGTTAGATTATGTAATTCGATCATCTAATAAAAGAGAATGGCTTTACACTAAATAAAATCTGGTGATATCCTGCAGAAACTATACCATAGACGATGCTGATATCATCTACTGAAAGCAAAGTCAACATACACCTACTGAATTATCCGATAGAATAAAATGATATTTCTTCTAAATTGTGCCTGTGTAAATATTACACTATGGAAACACCTCATAGAAGCTCACAAAGCACATTGAGAAAAATCAAGATGAAACTTCACATTAATACTATGCGGTATTTTGCATAGATCCGGGAAGCAACCCCCCCCAAAAAAAAAACAGCAGCTGAACAGCTATTTATTTCTCATATAAAAAAATAAATTCATTTGAGGAAAAGAAGACATGTGGGCTGTACTAAAGGAGAAAGACGACTTCATAAACGACGTTCTTCCATGAACCATTACCCCAGGACACGTTTGTGTTCACTGACAGGCTCAGGGTGTAAAATAAAAGAAGTTTGTAGGTCCTTCATAGAGCAATAGATGACAGAGGCGGATGAAGAGAGACACAGAGACAGAGACAGATAGACGGACAGGAGTCTGCGCTATCTGCAGCACTAATATATATATATATATATATATATATATATATATATATATATATATATGGTAGGTTTGGTTTGGATGAGTTTGGTTAGGCTTTTTTGTTTAATAGTTTATCAACGTTTGTGATATATCTAATGCCAAGGCCATCGTCACTGAAGAACAGTTGGGGGAAAAGAGGGTTAATACCAGTCACGAAAATATTTGTCAAAAAGTGAATGTATCGGTGCAACTTGTGTTCGAACTCGCTTGCTTCGAGACCACACTCCAAGCATTATGTCATGAGGACTCCCCAATATATATATATATATATATATATATATATATATATATATATATATATATATATATATATATATATATATATATATATATATATATATATATATATATATATATATATATATATATATATAGTTAAAGCAATATATATTTATGTATACATCATTCTATCATATCAATAGATTCTATAGATATAATTAAGCGGGATAATCCAATATAATTACTCAAGGTAACTCTTATTATGTATGTAAACCTATATAAATAATCTTAACAGAATAAACGTTTTAAATCACATCTGATGTACTCAGCTAACAGGGGAAATAAATTCATAATGGAATATAGTTAGTGATTCTCTCATATATATATATATATATATACATATATATATATATATATATATATATATATATATATATATATATATATATATATATATATATATATATATATATTCAATAACTTGACAACACTGACGGATAGTTCTTTAAACCTACCATAGATATTTTACTTCTGAACGCCTTATTTTTCTTTATTATTTTACAAATAAATAATAAAAAAAGGATGCGATGTTAATCACAAACCACACGTAAAAATTAACAATCATTTTTCCACATATATTAACAACAAAATTGAAAGCAGAATGATCATTTGTTTTTACCTCAATCCTGTTGGTATTCACACCTCCATATTTTTATGTTGAATTTCACGGAATAGCGAATTTCTTTGTATAACCTGAACACACAAAATATTTCATACAAAATGTCAAACTAAAAGACCTCAAGATTGATTGACGCCAATGCTTTCGATAAATTCCAAACAATATTTTTTCGTGAAACAATTCATTCCACAGATATATTATTTTACCCAAAAATACAAACAAAAAAAATGATCGAAAATCATAAACACTGATGGAATTAAAACAGTCAATAATTCTTCAAAGAAATTCTGAATTTAATTGATAATAAAAATAAACATCCTCACATCAAATCTATTGGCGGAGTTTACGATATCCCATGTCTGGATTGTGATAAATCATATGTGAATGAAATTTCTCTTGATCTTAAAAAAAACATCACATTAGTTCATAAGGGATTTTACTATGAGAACAAATATGGTGTGGTCAAACATAATTTAGAAATTAATCACAACTGTTAATTAAAAGATTCTAAATCACAACATTATAACCTTGAGGTTCTATTCTTTCAAGTTATTTCCTTATTTAGTTCGGTTAGGGTGATAAGTTACAAAATCCCGTATTTAAAATAACTGGGTTTCATCTTTTATACTTAATAAGATAGCTGAACAGAAAGTTGGATCACACAGACTGAAAAAGATAGAATTAAGCTGGCTGACATTGAGAGAGAGAGGCAGATTTATAATGGGATGTTTAAAATAGATATGGACAAAACAAGATAAATGTTAGTTTTATAGATAGATAAATTGAAACACACACACACACACACATACACACACACACACACACACACACACACACACACACATATATATATATATATATATATATATATATATATATATATATATATATATTTGCCTAGTGAGTAGAGTGTTCGCCAGTGGTCGCGTCATACCAAAGACTTTAAGAATGGTACTTGATACCTATTTGGTTAACACTCAGCAATATAAGGTACGTATCAAGGGTAAAGTAGAGCAATCCAGAGAAAGGAGTAGCGCTCTCCCCTACACTTCGGTGTAGTAGCTATTGAAAAGGGAACCTTCGGGTCACCCTCGACTACGGTCGCCAACTTTACTTTTATATATATAAGTTAATACTTTTGTATTTAAAAATTGAATAGTTTCACATTTAAAATCCGAAAGGTTTAACGTTAGCAAAAGAAGAAACGAAAGAGCTAATCCACTAAAGACCTTGTGTAAACCAGGAAAAAGGGGTACATCATAAAGACTTGTTTAAAACAACAAAATGCTTAATAATTATTATTCTAAATTCTCGATATCAAAGACATAAACATGCTCATTATTTCTGGATCCTTCCTTACTTATAAAAGTATAAAATTCATCATGCGTCGCGGTTTTAACAGTATTCATGGGGTTAAATGATTGTTAATACGCATTTACCCAACCCCATACGACACTTTGAAGATTTGACTCAAGGTCAATTTTTAAACCAAAGTTTTTTTGAATTGTTAGCTTTCCTTCTTCTTGACAGATTGTCTTATGAATGCTTAAGTACTAAGCCAACAATACTATTTTACTCACTGTTGAGAGAGATCAATTCATATCTTACTAAATGCAATAGCACGAAGAGAAAAACAAACAGCTGAGTTCAGGATTTGAACTCTGTATCCATTTTCAGTAACAATAAACGTTACACTAGGAACTCATCCTTTATTATTTAGTAAAGGATAACTATATATAGATATCCTCGGTTCTTTTCTAAGGCTTCCCACCTAATGAAAAGTGTTATGCAAAACAATCCTGAGGAAAACTATTCACTAACTTGAAAATCAGCGTTCGAAATTGCGGCATTTATCTAACCAATCAAAAAACCTTATATTTTAGACAATAAGAGCTCAGTTTATAGGATACAATATTTGTCTTAGATTTTGCAAGACGTGATATCAATTGCTTCTGCGTTAAATCACGACATCTCTAAATCATGTGTTCTTTATTCATTTCAAAATGTCAAAGATTCACAAAAAGTGTTGAACGCACTTGTAATGTTTATAAATATTATTCAATTATTCATTTATTTATTTTATTTAATTTATTTTATCAGTTTTTGCCGAGTTATCATTTCCTTTTTTTGGACGTTTCTTCCTACAATATCAATACATATAATTTTATCCTATTCATATATTTAGCATTATTTTAGCGAGGAGCTTGTTTCATAGTTTAGAATTAGAATACAAGCATTTATCAACATTCTGGCGTATTTGCAGACGAAGTCTTATCATATAAAATGTAACTGAGTCAATAATTTTAACATTTCCTGGGTGTGACAATAAATTAGGCGAAAACATTAATAAAAGTTATGTCTCAATTGTTTCGTATTTTAAAAAGGTATTTCTATAAAGAAGCACTGTTTACGGTGGTTTAAACCTAAAGCTGCAAAATTATTTGATTATTGTAATATATCATAAGTCTTTTTTATTCATATATTCATTGTTTTTTTCTAACATTATTGCGTCAGATAATGTTATCCTTTTTCTTTCAAAAAACTGACAATACAATTCATCATAATTTTATATTGTTACGTTGCTGGGACCCAACGAAAGTTGCTTGAGACAAAAATAGACAAAGATATCAGATAGTTTAAAAATACCACTAACTCTATTTGTGTGTGGAGTCCTTGTGACGTCTAGACTAACCTATTGGACAGCGACATAGTCACCAGTCACGCTATCACGTTAAATTTCGGACTAATTATTTTAGGTAAAGTTTGAACCCAATTAATCCCTAGCAATAGTTCAAATAGTGACACAGCTGTTGTTCTCCGAGGTCTGCTTTGGCATTAAATAACCCTCGAATGTTGACATGAAATTGAAAAAAAAACCAACAGAATGAACAATTTTTGTGTTTTAACCTCCCACCTGACAGTTTGCAAATCTGGGATACATGAAGTGGCATTATTTTAGTCAATTAAGGAATCCCAGTGCACCCTAATGAGGGATGCTAGATCCAAAATTTAAGCTCCTTATTTGTCCTCCGCCTGTCACTAATTCACTGATTTGCTGACCCTTTTTAGAAGCCCAAATTCTCGTGTGATCATTTCTCGCATTTACCTTGACAGTTCTCGTGGTTGACGCTTTATTGTCGGTTAACAGGTTCATTGGAGGTAAGAAGGCAGCCTCTACATTAAAGTAATCCACTTTTGAGTCGAAAGATATTTTGATGATTTTAACGACGAGTAGGCTTTTATCTTTCAAAGTGTTATTCAGTTGAGATGAATGATTAATCTCATATTTTTTGCTTCTTTGCGTGTGGCATGCGCAGCTCGTGTTTTTATCAAGATTTACTTCCATTTATCATTGCACATGTTCGAGATTCTTTGAATGTTCCTTGTCTTTGAGTTTCATAGGCTTTTTTTTTTTTTGTGTTTTACAAACCATTCCTGACATGAACTTGCAACTACAGAATCATTGTTATGAATTTTAATATTTCATCTACTACACTTTTCTCGGAGTAAATAAGGAAATTAACAATATCGCAGCTACATTTTATTATCAGCTAAGTCTTTTCCTAAAACCGAATTAAAAGCACATTTCCGGAAATAATTCTTAAATTTTATGCGAAGGACATGCAGTAAATAAGCTGAATTTCTTTTAAAGTACAAAATATGTTTCCAATTTATGGATGGTCATTTCGATTCAAACTAATATTTCATACATTGTTCTGTACATCCCACATGCTGTGCATTTCTAAACCCTCAGATATTTGATGAAAAAAAAATCAGTGTCCAAGACTGAAGTACAATTTGATTTTATAAGATTAAAACAAAACAATGCAATGTTTACATTTACGGACAAACAATTTGTAAAAAAGGTGCTTTGGGCTTTTTCGAAAGATTTCCTCTTATTTACTTAATAACCCTCTTGTACAGGTCGAGTCATACCAAAGACTCAAAAAATGGTACTTGATGCCTCCTTACTTAACACTCAGCATTATAAGGTACTAATCAAGGGCAAAGTGGAGCAATCCAGGGAAAGGAGTAGCGCCCTTCCCTTTATCTTGGTGTTGTAGCTATCGAAAAGGGAGCCTTCGGGTCACTCTCAACTAAGTTCGCTAACTTTACTAATATCTGTATATATATATATATATATATATATATATCCTCCACTCGTGATCAAAAGTTATTATCTGTTCGTTAAAATGCTTGAACTGATCTAAGAATACGCGTTGCGAGGGTTGATTGGCTAAGTACCCAGGGAGGAACCAATCAATAGAAAATGTTGTAAGGACTACTGATAGGGTATTTTTGACTGAGATAGAATGTACAGGTCATAATTTCCGGCCTTTTGCTTCTTCACAAATTTCTCTCTCTCTCTCTCTCTCTCTCTCTCTCTCTCTCTCTCTCTCTCTTTATCTCAGATTCTTGGAAGCGTAAGTTGCTGGCAGTTTCAGGAGCATATATTTCATGGTGTTCGACTTTTAGCCAGTAGGAAAACGGTAGTGCTGGAATGATACTTCCATTGGTGTTTGAATTTCTCCTGTGTTTAGTAATGTAGTTTTGATAAAAGGTCAGAGCTTTGGCCGACATCATTGGCACCCCGAGAAGCACATTCAACGGCCTTAAGTGTTTCTCAGTTGGATTCGCTGCTTGTTTAAACTCCTCTGGAAATGAATAGTGTTTCTTTTCATCCAATCAGTATTGCAAGTCTCTGTTTTATCTATATCCATATGAATATGCACTTATTATTAGTCCACACATGTTCAAATATTGTTATCGAATCTGAACAATTTACTGACTCCATTTGCCCCTTCTACATACAAAAAAAAAAAGGGTGAAAATATCGCTATTACGTATAAAGATATTAATTAACAGAAAATTAAGTAAACAATGTAAGCACGCCCAGTTATTAACAGTTGTGGGTTCTGAGTATGACAGTAAACTACATCTATTGGTGAGGCTCCGGTCTTAGGGTTTGGGTAATGTGGAGTAACCTTTCTTTCCTATTATTTTCAGGTCTAATCTGACCCGGAGTGGTAGTACCTGTTAGGGTCCTATTTATAGATCAAATAGAACTGTTCAATCTTTTACAAGTGGTCTTTATCGATATTACCAAAGACTTTAAAAATAGTACTTGATACCTCCTTGCTTAACACTCAGCAATATAAGGTAGGTATCCAGAGTAAAGTGGAACAATCCTGGGAAAGGAGTAGCGCACTCCCCATACACCTCGGTGTAGTAGCTATTGAAAAAGGAGCCTTCTGGTCGCCTTCGACTACGGTTTACAACTTGACAACTTGACTTGATTTGCATTAAATAACAATGATTAAAATTGTTTAACTGTGTACTAACAATAAATTGAGCTACTTAAAAACACAGGACTCTAGTTTTATGGCGAATTTTTACTAAAAGTTTAAACTGCTTGTAAATGATTATCATTAGTTATTTGAAAGTAATCTGATGCTGAGGCTCCAGTTTTGAAGTTGGCGGAATATGAAATATTCCTTCATTAATGTTATTTCAGGTTCACTCTGTTTCAGATTGATAGTACCAGTTAGGTTTCCATCTATACGTCAAATAGTAATGTATAGCGATGGGGATATTATTATTATTATTATTATTATTATTATTATTATTATTGGGTTTAAGTTGGTTTTTGCGTTGGTTATATTGGTATTACTTTGGTTGTGTTGGTATTTCGTTGGTAGCGTTGGTAATACGTTGGTTGCGTTGGTATTTCGTGGGTAGCATTGGTATTTCGTTGGTTGTTATCCCCTCGCTAAATGTTGATGGAAGATAAAGGTGGTGGAGAAGAACGAAGACGTCGTTAGGTTTTAAATGAAAGTTTGGATGGCAGCATGAAGTAAAGGGGTTTACGCTGGTATGCTGCAAGACCCGTTGGGAGGAATGAAGGTAAGAAGTTGTTAGAGTGTATCATCCGATTTTTTTAAAACTAGGATCCCTTAGTCTAGAAGAATAGACCCCAGGGGTCCATAAACTAGATGACTTTCCTCATAGTGTATGATGCTGCTACTGCTATTCAGGAGCAGACGAATAGACGTCCGTTCCCATTAAGGATTTCTGAGGGAGAGAGAGTTTCGCGGACTTTCTTCAATTTTTGTTGCTGCTAGGAAAGATGGTTCAGGCTGAATAGGACTGGTCATCCTGATTGGGTGAAAATGTTCGGCGACTCTAACGGTCAAATTAAATTACGCGCCAAACAAGAATTCAAGTTTCTTTCTGCTACAATGTTCAATCCTTTTATCGGAATTATTATTAATGGTAGATACAGTTATTAGTTTTAAATAGTAATAATTTAAACCATTTACTTTTGTGCGAACAAAAAATAGCAATACCTGAAATCATTTATCTCTGCGCAAACAAATGACCAATATCAATATTTGTTTGGATAATATTACTAACAACAATTTAACTGTACCAAAAACAAAGATGAGACCGGGCTTGTTTAAAAATAGTAACGTAGAGATTATTTGCTTTTGAGTAATATATATAATATTCATATGTATTTACAGGATTTGGCATTAAATAACACGCAAAGGTTGCTATGCTAAAAAAACAAGCAACCAAACCAAACAAATTTGTGCGAATCAGTCATATGTACTTGTATTTATTAAGTACTAGTATCTATCTTATAGATTCTTGACAGATATTTCTTTCACAAATTTCAGCCGATTTTCACTGCAATGTTAAGACCGTCAGTTTACGACTGTCAGCCAACAAAAGTGATCATAAATAAATGCCACTGTTTTATTATTGATTGAATCATTGATTTTACGGGGCAACACGAAATTATCTGTGCAAAAATTCGGTGGAAATTGCCCCCCACCCCGATAAGTATGTGTGGACTGACTACTTTCTCAGTTCTTCGACCCCAGCCCATTTCTAATCTTTCTGAGAATTGCAAACCGATGGCTGTAAAATCTAGAAAATGCAGTAAGCAAGATAAAGAATTCATTTCTACTGAAGTTAATTGATTTTAACGGCGTGCCAATCAATCGAGGCTTTTTTATGTCTTGAGGTTACAGAATGGCATTCACTGATCATTCATTTTCACACATTTCTACAATTTTTTTTTAGATTTTTTTAATACAAATAATTTCTAAACAGGTCTACTGAAACTTTACATTGATTCTTGAAATATATTCCCACTCTAGATTAGTGTTAACCAGAGAGTAATCGCAATGTAGCGGTACACTATAATCCTCACATCTCCAAAACTAATGCCTCGCCATCAGATGCAATTTCGTTTCATACCCAAGAATACACATTTTTGAAACACTTTCTCCTCTTCTGTGGATGGAGTGAGCATATTCTAAACCACGCCGACTGGACGTGTCTCAGTTTTATTTTATATCCATATAAAAATGTTCGTATTTTTTTTATTAGACCATCTCTTTTGCTTTGCTAAAAACATAACCTTTTTTTTGTTCTTTAGTTACGCTAAAAGACACTGAGACAGAGGAGACCTCTCAATATTCTTTAAGTGGTTTCTTCTTTTTTTCCAGTGGTTTAATTCTCAATATCTTTTTCCTAAATTAAACGGGTATGATGATTTAAAATTGTTAACCCCATTTTTTTTTTTTTATTATTCAATTATCTAAGTAACTCTTATCAGCTTCTTTATGGCCATTTTCTTTTTATCAGATGAAAATATTCAACTCCATCTACCTTTCGTTTGCATTATTTTTAAGATGAAAACCCAATACATTATTTTGAGTGTTATTTTCTTGTTAAAGTCTTCATCTTATCCCAGATTGTCAATCCTTTTTATTTATTTGAAGATATCTCTTTTTCATAAGTTATGTCAGAGTGGACCAATGATAATGAAGGGGTACTCCACATCCTAAAATATCCAGTATTACTGGATTCTTACCATCAGATTGTTTAATATCATAAAAAAGACACTCGTTATGGGATTCTAACTCCTCTTCAAGGATGCAGTCGGTGTATTCTACAACCCCACAGATTGGGCTGAAAGAACTAAGAATTAGATCAGATAATATTTTCGGCCAACACTTCTTCTATTACTTGGACATTTTTCAGGTTCCTAATTCGGTAAAGTTTGAAAAAAAAAATGAAGTTGTGTTTTGTTGCCGCAAATTGATTAAGTCCTATATATAGGTCAAATAGAACTGCTTAAAATATAAACTTAGTGCAAACAGGTGACTTATGATTAATTGAATTCTTAGAAATAAAACCGTTTGTTCATTTACCTGTTTACAAACAAATGACTGATGTCTAATTGAATTGAAAATGATGAACAATGATACGTGGAACTATTTAACTTTGTGCAAAACAAATATGCAATGTTGAATAAAATAATTAGTAAAAAAATAGTAATACTTGAATCTCTTCAACTGTGTGCCTAAACAGAATTATTGGTATAAAGTAGCAATACTTGAAACTATTTTACTTTGTCAAAATTAATGAATTGTACACAGTAGAGTAATTAGTGTTAAATAGCAATAATTGTAACCACTTCATTATCTGCAAAATATGATTATTATTGAAAAGAATAATTAATGCTTGAGAGCAATAAATAAAACTATTTAATCATGTAGGACAATGGCGATACTAATATGCAAACAAATTTTCATTCTTCTTAGAAGCATTAATAATTAATTACCAACTAACTATTCACTTAGAAATCATAGGTATATTCTTTTTACTGTGCGCAAACAATAATTGATAATAAATATAACTATTCGTTTGCTGACTAACGAAGGAATGGACAGCAATCGATAGGCTATCGATCAAATGGAAATCAGACCTGACCGATAAAATGAAACGCAGTTTCTTCTAGACAGCGGTCGTATCGATACTGCTATATGGATGCACTACTTGGACGCAAACTAAACGGCTGGAGAAGAAGCTGGACGGCAATTACACAAGAATGTTGTGAGCAATACTGAACAAGTCCTGACAGCAACACCCCACAAGGCACGAACTATACAGCCACCTGCCTCCCATCACGAAAACTATACAAGTTAGACGAGCCAGAGATGGAGGACACTGCTGGAGAAGCAGGGACGAGCTCATAAGTGATGTACTCCTATGGACCCCCGCATATGGCCGAGCAAAAGCAGGACGACCAGCTCGAACATACATACAGCAGCTATGTGAGGATACGGGATGTAGCCCTGAAGACCTGCCGGAGGCGATGAACGATAGAGAAAAGTGTCGAGAGAGGAACAGGGATATCTGAAAACCATTTGACTGTGTGCTAAGAATGAGCTTAGACTCGTTAAAATTTTATTAATAAAATATGTTTACAAATCATATAAATATATATATATATATATATATATAGTTATAAACTGGATTTAGCATTAAATAACCTACAATGGTTAATATGCCATAAAACCAAACCGAATAATATATATTTTATATATAGGTATAAACGGGATTTGGCATTAAATAATCTACAGTGGTTGATATACCGTAAAATCAAACCAGACCAAACCAAATTTTATATATTTGACATATTGTTATAAACTGGATTTTGGCATTAAATGACCTACAGTGGTTGATATCCCATAAAACCAAACCAAATCAAACCGATTTAATATATTAGTATAAATGAGATTTGGCAATAAATAACCTACAATATTTGATATGCCAGAAAACCAAACCTTAATTCATTCTCTCTTATTCATCTCATGTATTTTAGTTCGACTTAGTTCAACTGCGCCAACTATGTTTATGCATATCAGACATTTATTTGTTTTCTTGATATTTGTTTTGCTCTCTTGATTAAAGCACTGAGATACATAAACAAACACTATTTTTATTGGCAAAAATCAATTAAGTTAGGTTAGGTCATTTGGTTTAATGGGTATCGACCCTTGATAGCTACTTAATGCCAACCCCCCGTTTATACATATATGCATTATATATGATTTTTTAGTGAATTGTTGGTTTGCAACTTTATTTTCAAACGAGTTAGAGCTCATTTGTTTGCACACAGTTAGTTAGTAGTATTGCTATGATACACTAACCATTTAATTTAACTCTAGTAAGTTGTTGGTTCACTGTTAAATGATTAATCCTAGGAATAAAAGCTAAGAAAGAGCACACAACATTCTGCAGAACTGCTGGACTGAAGCCTTGCCACTTATGTGTCATATCCAAGACACTTGTTGTGTGGGTGGTCTTACCATACTGCAGAGATACAGTCGGGGTATTCTACCGACTCATCCAACTAAGTACGCAAATATTAATAGGTACAAGTCCAAAGTTGTTTTTTAAAATTTAATTTCCTTCAAATTCCAAAATTTGGAGAGTAATTTCTTCGGCTCACACACACACACACACACACACACAAACATGTATATATAATTTA
Source organism: Sepioteuthis lessoniana (assembly GCA_963585895.1). Classification (NCBI taxonomy): domain Eukaryota; kingdom Metazoa; phylum Mollusca; class Cephalopoda; order Myopsida; family Loliginidae; genus Sepioteuthis; species Sepioteuthis lessoniana. The sequence goes on along the minus strand of OY757904.1, from coordinate 39,027,483 downwards.
TGATTACATTATTATTATTCTTAGATTTATTATTCTTACTCTTTTGAGGATTTTGCACACCAGCGTTATCTGATAGCTTTTCACTGAAGTTTGAGTGACAGCAATTCTCCTTAACTCCCCAGGACTCTTCTCAGTATCCTGGTCGGTCTCAGTAATGATGTAGTTTGGATGGTCTTCATTCTTCCTCTTATTTCCAAGTGCTCAAGTTCCATTATCAATCCCTTGGTGACTGTGCCGAGCCTACCAGTTTCAGTCAGTATCACCATCACTTTCATTTTCCATAGTTTTTCAATTTTCTCATAAGTTCTAGTTACTTATCCCTCTTTTTTTTTTTTTTTCCTTTTAGTTTTAACCTGCGATCTGCCGCAAAGGCAAAGTCCATTATTCGGCAGGTTTTCTTTTTTGTCGTTGACTATCTCTAGATCAGGCCGTCTGGCCGAGATTAGGTGATCCGTTTTTATAGAAGAATTCCAGAGGAGTCTGTGAGTCTCACTTTCCTTGACTGGGTCTGGGTTATGCATATACCATTTGTTTGTATGATCGAATTTTAATTTCTTGCACAATTCCCATTGGTCACCTTGCCCACTCAGTCGTGTCTAGTCTTATACTCATTTTTGGGGTAGTTTGCTGCATTCACTTATTATGTGATTGATTGTTTTGTCTCTATCACCACAAAACTTGCATCTGCTATTTTGTTGCGTCTTGTCTTTTTCTGCTTTGACATAGTTAGTTCTTATGCCGTTGTTTTGTTCTGCTATCAGATTTGATTAAGCATATTATCATCTATTATTATTATTATTATTATTATTAACAACTGCACGCACGTCACTGCCTGGACACTGAGATTAGAGGAACAAATTGATTTAAAAAAGGCATACTCTTTTCCAAAAATGGCAGAGTTGGTTAAAAAAACTTCTATAAAATGGACCCAAATCTATGATACATGTTGAGTTTCGTACTATGCACTCATCTGGTAGTTAGGTGGTTTCGACAGCTGCAATAAAGCTGGGAGTCAAAGGCGCTTTTTTGAGCAGAATACAAAATAATTTTTAAATGTGCTCAACATTAGTTATGGAAGGAGCCATATTATCAATGGAGGAAATAATTGTTACATATTGACCTTTGACAGACCGATTTCTTAGGGATTCCAAAATAGGAGATTCCACCAGTGTAAACAAAGGAACAGCGGAAATAAATCAAATGAATATAAAACTGGAAAGATAATGTGTGGGCGTTGAGAATATTATATTATGGCAAAATTCACAGTCAGATTCAGAGATTCGGAAAGCAGCCAGAAAGTAGAGGTCAGCTGGCGGGCAGCGATCGTCGGCTGAGAAGCTGAAGAATTAAAGCTTTTAATGTTTGTGCCCAACGCGGTGTTAATGATAACAGTCCCCTGTCAATGTTAGTTTCTCTGTCTCTCTTACTTGCAGCTCCTTCGACCCTTTCGTCACTATAAAGAAGAGAGATATATTTTTAAACATGTGTTATGTTTCTTCATTGGCTATACAACATAATTATATACAAACAGGTCCCTAAAGAGTGAGGAACAACCTATCGTTGAGTGATCTATTAAATTTAATCAGCAGCTTTATTATTTGAATTATGGAAGAGAAGTCCCTTCACCCAATACTAAACTGAGAGGAATAATACAGGTTTTTAAAAAAGACATTGTAAAAGTTGTGTTTCAGGAATCAAAAACAGCTGAATGTCAAAAAGAACAGGAGAAAAAAAACTAAATATCAACTGTTCCCTCTGTAACTCACTCTTTATCGGTTAGACAAAGTATTATAAATGTGATAAATTTATTATGAAGGTAAAATCAACGTTAAAACATGTCAGTTTTGATTAAGCCCCCCATCAGTACTTTATGATGGAGAAAAAATGTTACCGGAAGAAATATAGATGTTTTTATTAAAATAACGGGAAACGAAAAAGTATTATCGTTTAATCAGTGTTCTTTTTTTAAAACTATTTCGGAATTGTTACAGGCAATGGTACTTAAAATGTGTCAAATAGAAATTCAAACTTAATTGATTATCTTTTCATACATAATTATACTTCCTTTAGTCCAATGAATTGATTTTATTCCAAATTCTATCCTCTCAGATGTCTTCTTGATTACAACATTTATATAAACTTATAATCAAACGATAAGGTTTTTCAATCTATCCCTCTTTCCTACGTGGTTTTGTTCGCAAATGCTACATTAATTCAAACTTTAATTAAGCATCTTTCCATCAAATTCACTCTTCCTTTTGTCCTATGAATTAGATTTATTCCAATTCTCTCCTTTCAATCATAATCATGATTTCTACTTTTATATACCACCCTGGACAAAATATAAGACCAACCTCTAATATAAAGAAATTTCAATTCATTTTTTTATATGTATATTAGCAGTTATGCTTGATTTTAAAATGTTGTTATGACGTAAATATAAGACCAATAAATAGAACAATAGAATATAATGACAATTTTCTTATTCAATATCTTGTAGATCCGCCATTAGCTTTGATAATCTCAAAAATTCAGTTAAGCATACTATCAGCTAGTTTTTGAAGTTGAACCGAAGATATTTTTCCCATGCGTCTAAGATTGCAATTTTGATATCAGAAATTGCTGAGTACAGTCAACCTCCTTCATAAACTTTTGCAACAGTCAATGCCCACAAATTTTCTATATGACAGATGTCTGGAGAGCACGCTAGGTAGTCAAGAAGTCTTATTTTTTCTTCAAGCAAATAGGTCTTGGTTATTGATGCATTGTGTTTAGTGGCATTATCTTGCTGAAAAATCCATTCTTCTTCACATAGACGACACCTTTCTTGTGCGAGAGATAAATCATTTCGCATCCTCACAAAATCTGCTGCTTTTTGTCAACCACTGACGAATTGTAGTTTAAATTTTCCCGAAGATGTGAACCCCAGCCTGATCATAAGAGCTCGTCATCCATTATGCCTTGTTGAATAATTCTCTTTGGAAATTTTTTTTGAGTGCCAGTACTTCGGAAAGCTATCTGGAGCGTCTAAATTGAATTTCTTTTAGTCCGAGAAAACAACTTTTTGCCATTCTATAGCACTCATTGTTTGATATTATCGAGCATATTCCAGTCGTTTCTCTTGATGTTTAAGTTAAACTTGGATGATGAATTCTTTTCTTATGCTTAAATTTTTCGTTGTTTAAATACTTTCTAATTTTTCTAGTATTGCAAGGGGCATCCACAAGAGTTTTCAGTATTTTTGATGTTGACGAAGTTTTCTTTTTTTTTTTATTCGCGAACAATTCTTCTCGTAAATTGTGGTGATAATTTTTCTGGCCTATCAGCCAGTCTTCTTGTTCCATACTTATTTAGACTTTTCAAGTAATTGCAGATGACGGTTTTACTGCGTCATAAGGCCTTCGAAATTTTTCTTTGAGATTATCCGACTCTCTTCAGAGCTGTAATCTCGCCTTTCCCAAATTCAGATAAATTAGTTCCTTTAGCCATTTATGCTTTCCATATTTTAAGTATTACAATTTTAATAGATTTTATATCACGTAGACTATGTATAATAATATTTTCAATGAAATTAAGTCCTTTTTTCTTTAGTTTTTATTGGTGGTCTTATATTTACGTCAAAAATAAAATTTAAAATTTAGCATAAATGCTAATATGCATATAAAAATGAATTAATTTTTTTCTTATTTTAAATTTAAATGTCTCTTAACCTTATATTTCATATATCTGATTGTCATAATTTAAAAAAATTGTAAACAATATCTTTTTCTTCGTTTATGAGGGGGCTTATATTTTTGTCCAGGGATGTACATATAATCGTACAAATTAAGCAGTACTATTATAGATACGAAATAGATGTAAGATTATACATACGTTCGATATCAATAAGATTTATACCCAATTTAATTATATAAGGTCTGCTTGTTTTGTTTCTTTCGATTCGTTTGTTTTACTTTATTGCTTCTCTTTCTTTGCTCTTCTTTAACTCCTACGTTTTGGAAAAATTCTGGCAATTAATACTTTCAATCCGTTGTATATCCAAGAAATTCGATTCATTCTAAACATTATAGCCTCTGGCAATCACACAATAGTTTTCAAAAAGTTGGGTGAACGCTGATTGTACGGTTATGAGTTTTTCTCTCTATATATTTTGTTTTCTCCCGTTATTGTGATAAGAACATCCATCGTTGTTCAAGCAACAATTTTTCTTCATCAGAACGTCATAAAGGCTTAATAAAACCGAAATATTTTAACATTGAATTTACCATCATAATAGATTAATCACATTTGGAATCCTTTTTTTTTCTATTTTCTTCATATGATCGGATTTATTTCCATAATTTACTTCTCTCTCTCTCTCTCTTGTATATATATATATATATATATATATATATATATATATATATATATATATATGTATATATATATATATGTATATATATATATATATATATATATATATATATATATATATATATATATATTTGATGTAGATCCAAAGAATGAATAAAAATATTGTAAAATATCTAGGTCCATGAAGAGATTTGTATTTTTCTAAATTTAATATATTAAAAATTGGACCTACCTATATATATATATATATATATATATATATATATATATATATATATATATATAGTTATACATATATATATATATATATATATTCCTTGATATATATATATATATATATATATATATATATATATATATTCCTTGATAAATATTCCTTGATATGATGATGGTTACTTAAAAAAAATTTCATACGTTCCTTGTATTTAAAACAATATATGTGAAGATTACTTATTCTGTAATAATCCTTATTGAAGGTGGAAACATAGTCCAATAACTCTTAATTTGGAGACTTTATATTTAGGCAACAAAAAAATATAGATCATGATACTTTGAGGAGTGTCGATTCTCTGAAACTCTTAATACTTATAGTCTGAAAAGTTCTAATTTGTTGAGTGTTCATTCTTGAAAACCTTCAGATTTTAATATGCCTTTTTTGGAAAAAAGACAACAATTTGAGGGATGTCGCTAATCTAAAAAATCCTAAACTGATGAGTTAGCATTTTCTAAATATATCTATTTAAAGATTGCTTTTTTTTATATATATCCTATTTTGAAGGGTTGATTCTTCCCCCAAAATCAACAAAAAACCAAAGAAAACAGACAAAAAGAAAATTGATTTGTGCGGATCCTATAAATACTTCTTTAAAGAGTATCCTCTTCTTTTATGAAATCAAAACTGGAAAAGTGCCACTTTGCTAAGAACTTCTAATTTAAAGAGTTCAAAATCTCTAAAAAATCTTAATCCGAGGAATTCGAGGATAACCAAGTCGGAATAGTAATTATTCACTAAAAAAAATCTTTACTTGTGTAGTTACCATTCTCTAAAATCTTCTAATATGAAGTGTGCCAATTCTCTAAAAATAAGAAATAGCAGTTTGAAGTGTGCCAATTCTCTAGAAAACAAACTGTTTGTAGAGTGCCCATTCTCTAAAATATCCTATTTTGAGGAGTACTTATTCTCTGAAAACACTAGAACCAGTTCAGCCGATTCAAACTGATGTCATTTTTAGATGCTGCAACCTGAAAACACTCTAACTTCGTAAAAAAAAAGATTCCTACAAGTAAAATACTTAAAAAAAATACGATTTTGTAAATATGAACACATTATGACAGCCATTTTACACGACATGGCTGCTAATGTTTCATGGAATATGTTTATTTGATAACGTAATTCCTTTACAACACTACACTTATGGCAAACGCATGTAAATATATGACACTTTTGAATATACATACATGTAAAAGAAATATTTGCAGCGTTAAGCATTTTTATATAACAAAAGTAAGCAGTTTAGACATTTTTTTTTCTGTTTTCCTTTCACGCCGGAACCTTTATGGCTGTTAGCATACAGATTTTACATTGAAACGCAAAACAAATAAAAGTCTATAGATTTCAACATGAAACAATAGAGGGAGTGTTTATCAGTGACTGTTTTTTTGTAATAAAAAGAAGTCACTAATGTCTTTTACCTTCAGACTATCTTCCCAGATATTTCTTCTTTCTTTTATATCAAACGATCTTTTCTACTTCCATTTATGGACAGATCGTATGGTAGGTTCTTTATGCTTACAATAGAAACCAGCATCAGAGAAGGAAAATAGACAATTCAAACTAGACGTATTTCGCTTAAAAAATTACTTGCATCCTTTCTTTGCCGGTGATCGTACCTGGTGGGTTGGGTAAATAGACACACTTTATATATATATATATATATATATATATATATATATATATATATATATATATATATATATATATATATATATATATATATATATATAGTGACACGCATAATTATTAGATGCATGTTATTTTCTGTTATAACTCTTGTTTATGCTCGCCATTTTGCCTGATATTTAGTTAGTAATATCTCGTATTATTGTTTTAGTTGTATGTGGAAGGAAATTTAAAAACTCATGGTTGAATCCTTTTTTTTTATCAAAGTTCTAAATTACCCTATGCAAAAGTATTGGATACATCAATTTAATATTTTCTTGCGTAGCCTCAGTTTTGTTTCACTGCTTCCAACCGCTTTCTATAGTTGGCCACAAGTTTTCCACACTGATCCGGCGTTATTTTACCCAATTCTGCCTTGCATAATTCCTCGAATTTCTTGATATTTTGTGGATTCCGCTGATGAACTTTAACCTTCAAAGTATTCCACAAATTCTCAATTGGAATCAAGTTACGAGACTGACTTAACCAATTGAGAGTACTAATATCATTATTTTCTAACCATTCCTGTGTAAGTTTTGCGGTATGTTTGGGATCATTATAGTGTTGAAGAACGAAACTCCGACCATGCCCTAAAGAAGTTGCAGATACCTGAAGGGTCTTCTCTAGAATCTCCCTGTACATGCTACCATTCATTCTACCAGGAATAATTTGTAACTCACCAGTGCCCTTGGATGAAAAGCATCCCCATATCATAATGGAACCACTCCCAAACTAAACTGTGGCGATGGTATTGTGCTTCTTGAAGGCAGTGCCATTTTTTCGCCAAAACTTGTCGCTGTGTTCCTTCCGAATAGTTCAACTTTCGTTTCATCCGACCAGATTACCTTTTCCCAAAACTGCATATCTTTCTTTTCATAAGTTTCAACAAACTTTATTCGGTCTTTGACATATTTGGTTTTCAGTAAAGGCATTTTTCTTGGTGATCTTGAATAAAAGCCTGTACGATATAGAGCTCTGCTAATGGTATCCTTAAAGATCAGTTTTAATTTCAGAACGAGTAATGAAAGGGTTTATTTGCAGATTTCTGCTGATCCACCTTGAAGTACGCTCATTTATTTTTCTCGGTCTTCCATTTCTTGGAAGGTTTGCTGTACTGTCGCCATACTTCTGATACTTTTTGATGGTATTTCCTACTGAACTTAGTGCTAGATTTATTTCTTGGCTATTTTTTCGGTAACCTAGTCCTCCTTTGTGATGTTCAAGGATTCTTTCTCGCATATCTTTGGATAATTCTTTTGTCTTTACCATTTTTAATCCTTGAATTGCAAAATGCATATCAAAGAGCCAGATGATTAGTAGCATTATCTCTTAAAAAAGTGTGCTTCTCTGATTGTTCAGAGATAACATTCCAATACTATCGAAAATTTGAATATTTAAAGTCTTTTAAAATGCAAATTGTCGATTGGAAATTTGAAAAAGGTATCATGTATCCAATACTTTGCATAGGGTAATTCTGAACTTTGATAAAACAAAATGTATTCAACCATGAGTTTTTAATTTTCCTTCCACATACAACTAAAACAACATTACGAGATATTACTTACCAAATATCTGGGAAAATGACGAACACAAACTAGAGTTGTAACTGAAAATAACATGCATCCAATACTTATACGCGTCACTATATATATATATATATAATCTGACATTGATGAGTGCTGCTTCTACGTAAGCAATCATATGTAAAACGAAACAGATACTGTTTATATTTCGTGAAAACGACTTTTAACACAGTGTACAGTATATACTTTATGTTATTTCATATTCCTGCTTCTACAAGCGAGTCATTGACTTTATGGAATCGATTACTGCACCTCATCTGAACTAGTGAAAATTGCAAGAACATCGTAAAAGATAGAATTCCTGCCTCTTCTTCGGGCGACTAATATTTCCCGTTTTTTCGAACAGAGTTCCTGTGGAAAGCAGATAATGTGATAGTAGAAATGCAGCTTATCAACAGAACCAGGTGCAAACTTGTTACTCTGTGGTTGACAGAAGGGAGGTTCTTGTCATGTTTCTCAGTGGTGATTTTTTGTCTCTGAAACTTAAAGCGATTTCTCATTTCCCATTGGTAGGACGAACTTAATTTCTTGAGCACTCGGATAATTTCCAGGTACACCAATGGCTCAAGCACTCATCAGATTTTAGCTCCACAGAACAGACATTGGATACGTATCTAACCTCAGTTACTTACAGTTTTCGAAACTACCTGAATATTTTATCCCACGGCCCTTTTTCAGGGTATGTGGCCTTCTTTTTTTAATGCTAAACAGTGGCACGAGGATCATTAAATAAGCTTCCAGACTTTTATTGTATGGTCACTTTTATTGATAGCACACATATGAAACTCTAGTCCCCTTCCAAGTAATCTCCTCCGGCTGCCATGCACTTGTTGTACCGTTCCAACAGCTTCTGGAAGGCCCCATGGAAGTCCCCGTGTGTGAGCGTGTCCATGACCTTCGTCACAGGCTCTTTCATCTCTTCAATTGTCTCATAAAGACAGCCTCTGAGCTTAGGGAATAACCAAAAGTAACCGGGAGTAAGGTCTGGACAATAGGGAGGGTTAGGGACTGTCTTGATGCCCATCTTGGTCAAAAAGTCTGTTAGTGACACGGATGGAGTTGTGAACTGGTGCATTGTTCTGGTGGAAATGCCACTGACCCGATTTGAAGAGTGCTGACCTCTTCCGACAGAATTCCTTTCCTGAACTCCCTTAAAACCTCAACATTGTAACCTTAACACTAATCCTAACCCTAACCCTAACCCTTTGGCTACTCAATTCTGATGTTCTGACTTCCTTACTCCTCCCACACCTCTCATCATCACTCACAAACTCCCTGCTTTCCTTGAATCTCTTTTGCCATCAAAAACTGATGTTTGATCTATGCAAGATGGTTCAAAAGCAGTCTGAAGCATTCCATTTGTTTCTGTGGCATTTTTTCCCAAGTTTAAAACAGAAATTTATTGCATATCTTTCTTCTAAAGTGTCCTCACGTCCAGATTGCATTTTAAAAATTCAGCCGCTGTGACAATCAGGCTTAAGTAGGGTGTATTGCAATTGTTGCTGTAGCTGTTCATTTGAGCCTGAAATCATAAGAATTGGTCAATAATCTCATAAAATGTATAGCGATAATATGGTGAATTTCCAAGAATCTACGACAAATTTATATTCCTGTACAAAAAAAGGCTAGAAAATTATTGAATTTACCACGTATACGGCGTTCTCTATTTTTTGGTCTTTTCATTTTATATATTCCTCATTTGATTTAATCTTCTGGAAATTTAGTATGTTGAATGATGGCAACTATATACATAGGCCATTTGATAAATCAAATGGTTTTTTTAATGCTAAATATTTTAAAATAATTTTTTCGCCATAAATTAAAACCCTGCTCAATAGAAAAATATCTTAATCTCACAGAAATCTAAAAGAATATTCCTGGCTTGAAAAGAGGTCAATTACCAAACTTTTTGTGGCTAAAAATACAGACAAGACATCTACAGAACAATGTATGATGCTTACGGAGAAACTTGTTCTAGTCAAAATGATCCGTCGAAAAGACAATCCATAGAGTTGAAATACATCAACTCTCCGGAGACGAAAAGATGACCAAATAGCAAAATTAAAATAGTCCATGCTGTTAGGCTTCAGAGACATGAAATAACCAATCACTGTTGATTTCCTTGAAAAAGCCAAAAATGTAAACATTGCTTTCTATTGACAGCTCTTTGAAATATTAATTTCTCTTAACAACTCCTGAAGATATTAATTAATAAAATATGAAAATAACCAACTCACACTGTTACTTACAGTTGTATTACAAGTAAAATTCATCAATGAGTTGTATTATCTTATTAATATTAATTTGTGACGCATTTTTTCATCCTAATTCAAATTGTCTTTTATCACAACTTCTCACACAGTCATTTTATGGACACTATTAAACAAAACTGATCATAAATAACCGCAACTGTAACAGATTACGAATTTGTTTGGCGGGTTTTCCTTTCAATTATATTATCTGATATTAGTGGAATTCACAATCAAAGTTAAGACGACAATGCGAGCAAAAATTACTAAAAACAATTCGACATTTATTATTAGAATAAAATGGTAAAATGCATAATATATTCTATTGTTGGAAGAGTATTCTATTCCACTTTGTGTCGATTTATTATCATGTCTATCTGTCTTCTGTTTTGTTCTGTCTCGCTGTTTATTTTTGAGGTTGTAAAGGTGAAAACTTCTCAGCAAGCAATTCAGTAAAAGGTCGTAATAATATGGGAATAACATCAATAAGCCAATTTAATAGGTACAGCTGATCAACTGCTTGAGCTACGAGAGTCAGCCCTGGCAGAAGACCAAATGTAACCATACAAATATATTCGTTAATTTTCCCAATGAATATATATACGTATGTGTGTGTGTGCGTGTATATATATATATATATATATATATATATATATATGTGTGTGTGTGTGTGTGTGTGTGTATCACATATGTATGTATATGTTTGTGTATATATATATATATATAAATATGCGTGTGTACATATGTGCATATGTATATGTTTCTCTCTTTTTCTCTCTCTCTCTCCCTCTCCCTCTCCCTATATATATATATAGTTATATGCATTTGTGTAAAATATTGCTAATCCACAACGTTTATATCCTCAATAAATCCATTCAGTATAACATCTTTGTTAACACGACTGAAGACAATAATTACAACATGTCTTTCATAGACAAATATTCTAATCCATTTCAAAGCTATGATAGAGTTTAAGCTTGAAATGTTTGAATGCGTCAATAATATTCTATTCAAGAAAAACAACTCAGCGGGGACAGCAGGAAAATCAATACACCAGATCAAACCCACGTTTCAGTTGATAAGTCGAGTAAATATTACCGCGTGGATTTGCAGATATACACAAACATAATTGATTACTTACTAGAGGGAAAACAAAATACTGAAACCAGTAACATTGCTGCCGAATTAAAAATTGAATATCGAGTCAACAAGGCGTAAAAATGGCCAACATTCATCGCATATAAAAATTACATGTGCCCGTGGAGTAATGGTTATCGTCGTAGGAAATGGACACGGCGACACGAGTTCAAATCCTAGACGTGGCTGACTGCATTTCACAAAGCACTAATACCCCTGGGAAAGGTATGAATCCAATTATTCTCCCTCCAGCTATGGGTAAATAGTAGGGCAGACTGGGTTCTCCAGCCTTGATGAGGCAACTAGTCTAGGCGAAGGAAAACTCTGAATTCAAACCTCTTAAACCCCGTTTAAAAATTGACCTTGTGTCATATCCAGCCCGAACGGAGGGGTTGGTAAATATGATAAAAATTACATGTTTTATTAAAGGGTCAAACCAGAATGTGGACAGTTTACCGCGACTAAAAATCGTTTGGTTTGTTTGCTTGTTTTTTATTTAATGAATTTCAAACTTTGTGTTTTATTTAATGCCAAAGCTGTCTTTGTAGAAAAACAGTAGTGGTACTATATAACCCACTGTTGTACTGATAAGGGAGTTCATACCTTTTCCAATGCTACTAAACCGAAAGAGAACATAATTACGCGACTGAAGTTTGAACTCGACTATTAAGTTCTCGCAGTCCAGTAAGTTAGCCACTACACCACAGCACTTCCCCAAGTTCCTGGGTGACTTGCAGATATAGGTTCTTAAATGATCACAAGTGGCCGGAAGGAGAATTAAATCAAATAGCCAAAATCGTCTTGAAAAGACTTTTTGACAAAAAAAAACGTCCCTGGAAGACAAATGCTCACAAAGACAGATTTTTTTTTTACAAAAAGAAAGTTTACCCAGTTGGATAGCGATTTGGGGCAAGGTGAAGTAAGCGATGAATGTTCTTGATACAGGATACCTGGGCTCGTACAAATAGCGGAGCTGCAAACCTATATTCCGTCGCTCGAGACAAAACGATGGTGGCTTTCGGTGGACATTTGATATTTTTGTCTCATCAGATTTCCTCAAGACTCACTAATCATATGAAAATTCCGCTACACTGAATCGGCCGAGTCACTCCTCTTAGCCACTATCCATAAAATGAACCTGGTCACCTAACTGTTTTCACATACCCTTCCCAAAACAGAGTATGCCAGGTCATATTGTTTTACATTGACTGTTTAAGCAAGTGCCTTAACAGGTTTCGTTTCCTTGTTTTATATCAAATGAAACTTAGTGAGTTATCTAATGCCAAACCCATTCTTGTAGAATAGTAGTAGTACTATATGAGCTATAGCTAGGACGAAGAGGGGTTTATTCCTTTTCCAAATATATCGATCCAAAATTGAATGTATAATGCACTACTTGGACGCTAACTAAACGGATGGAGAAGAAGTTAGATGGAAATTACTCAAGAATGTTACGAGCAATATTAAACAAGTCCTGGCGGCAACACCCCACAAGGCTCCAACTATACGGCCGCCTGCCTCCCATCACAAAAACTATACAAATCAGACGAACCAGGCATGCAGGACACTGCTGGAGAAGCAGGGACGAGATCATAAGGGATGTACTCTAATGGACCCCTCATATGGCCGAGCAAAAGCAGGATGACCAGCTCGAACATACATACAGCAGCTATGTGAGGATACGGGATGTAGCCCTGAAGACCTGCCAGAGGCGATGAACGATAGGGAGAAGTGGCGAGAGAGGGTCAGAGATTTCCATGCTAGCAGCACGACATGATTATATATTTATATATATATAATCATATGGTATATATATGTATGTACATATTTATATGTTTGTATATATATATATATATATATGCATCATCATAAAATCGTGTTGATTGCACGAATTTTTCTGAGTCTTTCGCCATTTATCTCTATTATCCATCCTTCCTAGAAGATTTTCAGACCTTCAGCCTGTCTTTGCCAAGAGCTTATGAAAGTCATTGCTAGTCATCCAACACTCGCAATCCATGTGTAAGAGTCCATAAGAAAACGTCACATACAAGTTCACCCTTGCTTCTTCAGGAGGGTTCCGCATCTCTTGTTTGTCTTACTGGTATCGTTTGTGAGATAGGAGGTAAGTGGCCGTACAGCAGCGTGTTTGTAGGGCATAACCTCTAGGATATATTCAAGACAGCATGAAACTTTCTTGTTTAGTTCCAATTTATATTTTTCTCAATATGTTTTTTGAGTATCCAAGTCGTCCATCTATATATCAGCATGGATACAAGTACAACATGGAGAAAATCCTGTTTTATTTTATTGGATTGATGAGTTTTCTATTCCATGCCTTTGCAAGACGTATGTTGACATCATTTTCCATTGATGAGATGTTTCTTCCGAGATATGTGAAGATATGTGAACTGGTCTACTACTGGCTATTTAGAGTGGAGATTGCTTTTTTGCCCTTTTTTTGCGTTCTGTTTTACGTGTGATCATATAGAGGCCAATACCTTTGGCTGCATTCTCAGGGATATACAGAAGGGATTATTCTTGGGCTGGTTTCTTTGGGAGTAGTGCTAGATCATCTTCATAATCAGTATTTGTTCTATTTTCTGCAAGATAGCGTCTGCTTCTTGCCTTTTTAAAATTTGAAACATTTTTTAAAGATTAAATATATGGACATTAAAAAAATGTTGTCTAACCAGAGTATAAACAAATATAGTGTCAATACATCTCCTTGCAGTACTCAAGTGACAATATCAAAGACGTTAGTTTTTCCATCACGGGACCGAAACGTTGTTTTCGTGTTTTTGTGCAGCGTCATTATAGTTGTAACGGTTTCTTGCCGAGACCATAGGCAAGTAGTATTTGCTCCGATTTCGTACTGTGTATGGAATCGAATGCCTTAGAGAAACCTAAGTACAGTCGTGTGGCCTTGAAATTATTTGTCCGTAATCCTTCCATGATTTGATGGGTTGTCTGAATCACTGAGGTTGTGAAGTCATTTCTTTGATAGTATTTCTCATTTTCTGATTTAGTTAGTTTCCTGATTTATTTCTCATTTTCTGTAGTTGATAATGATTCAGATGTCGCATTTCTTAGGAAAGGTGGGGATGCAGCCTTTTGCCTCTTTCTTTATTGTATTTAATTCATAGACTCTGTTACGTAATCGAAGAAGTATGTCGTCAAATATGCTTGACTTTTATGATTTTGCAGGTAATTCTTCGAGATCGTGAAGCTTTTTTGCGTTTTTATTTTTTTCTATATTATTTTTTTATTTTTTATTTTTTATTTCATTTTTTTTTCAATATTATTTTTTTAATTTTTTTTCAATATTATGTCAATATTATTTTTTTATTTTTTCAATATTATTATTTTTTATTTTTTCAATATTATATCAATATTATTTTTTCAATATTATTATTTTTATTTTATTTATTTATTTTTTTCAATATTATGTCAATTTTTTCCCCATAAACTCTCAAACTTTTATATCTTATAGGCTCGTCAGTGATTTCAGGATGGTTTCAGGTTCTTGAAATGTTTTTTCCTCTTCAAAAGTATTTTTCTTGGCTGGCAACTTTTAGATTTACTCTCGAGGTGGTCTTCTTTCCATGCACTTTACTGTCTACTTATTATGTTCGAGTATCTTAAACAGAATATCTAATTTTATCTGAGTCTTTCCCTATTTATCTCTATCATTAATCCTTCCCCGAAAATCTTCAAACCTGCAGCCTGTCGCTGCAAAGAGCTTAGATAAGTCCTTGCTAGTCATCCAACACTGGCAATCCATATGAAAGAGTCAATAAGAAAACGTCACATACGAGTTCATGCTTGCTTCTTCTGTAGGCTTCCGCGTGTCTTGTTTGTCTTACGAATGTCTCCAATGTAACTATTCATTAACGTTTGATTTGTTTTGTATGCACTCTCCTGCAACTTCCATGTGGGAGAAGCAAAGTTTTCATATTCCTCCTTAGGAGGATATCTTAAGATGTCGTCTGAAGAGTATAAAATTCGTTACCATATGTTTATTGCTTATGTCTCTATTCATAAGTGAAAATAGGAAATTGGGAAAAACATAGGATTTTGACTGTTTGTTTCTTATTTCTGCGTAGACTAAGACGTATTTTTCCGGAGACGATTCTGTGATCGAAAGATATTCCGTCAAAAGAGAAATATGCCTCACACTTGAAGGCGTTATTTATCCACATCTTCTTAACAAGTATATCATATAGCAATGCTTTAATGTTATCTGTGTTGGTGTGAATCCATAGCTTTTTCTCCCTTTTATGGTATCTAGTGTTTAGGCATGAAGGAATGTTCTCTTGTGAAAAATTTATTTGATGTTCATCATTTTTGTTTAGCATGTTTTGTAAGAAAAATTTATTCTTTTCATCTCGGTGTACCTGAGCATTCATATATTCACCGATTTAAACATTGTGTTTGGGAATGTGTCGAGTAAGGAATGATATTCCGTAGTAGAAGTTTGTGATATGCGATTTATAACTGGGACTATAAAAAGTTGCGCTGAGGTTTCATTATCTAGAACAAACATAATTTTCGATTGGATTCGCTCGATTCTATTAAGTGATTGTAAGGCACAAGGACTGATAAGTACTCATACATCTCCTACGCTATCATATTTACATTCTTTTTCCTGCAGATGCTGAGCCAAATTTCAAACTAATTCCGGTATCATGATATTTATTTCTAGTCTACTATGATTTCTTACTTGCATATAATGTCTATATTGTGCTCGGTTGCAGTCACTGTAAGCTCGCGTTACACACACACATACATACACCTCCCCATATATATATATATATATATATAGTTAGTTAGTTAGTTAGGCAGTTTTGATGTTTCTTGTCTAATCTGATGGACATCAACCTCTTGACTGCAGCGGTTGTTAAACGGTAGGTGTCGTAACAGGAAGTTGGGTCCAAATTCAGTCGTTAGAATAGCGAGCATTTCATCGTGAATTTTAGTTATTTGTTATCCGTTTCCTTGAAGATGAAGTTAGTGAAAATAAAGAATAAGATGGTCATGATCCGACTATATCATTCCGACTTTTTTAAAATCCAGAATCACTATTGGCTTGAATTTAAATTCCTGAAAACTTTAAGCCGTTTTGGTTCAATGTTAAGTATTTTTGACTAATTCATTTTTCCAAATATTGATTGAATAGTGTCAAGCCGAGACGTTTCGACTTCAATACCGGAGACCACTTCTTCGTATCTTAAATATTCAGAAAATTGAATGAAGAATAGTGTTTGGTAAAAAAAAAAATACAGTTTCAACAACTTACGAGTGTTGTCAGTAGTGTTCCTAAACAGGTGATATTTTGATCTAAGAATCAGAAGAATTGGACAGATGAATCGTTGAAGACGAAAATATTACCCAGAGGATAAGTCTTGTGTTTGACATTTTGATTTGGTATTGGCCAATGTCATAAACGGTGCCATGATTTATGATTTGATAAAACCAGACTTTAATATATATATATATATATATATATATATATATATAATGTAAACAAAATATTATATATCCAACACATGCATTGCGAGAAGAATATAACACAAGGTAAATCTTTAAGAGTTGTAGAGCTGGTCTGATTTCAGTTTCTCGCTTTCTCGATTGGTTGCTTTATCAACGCTAAATAACCCAGTCTATACGACAACTTCACCATAGACAGAAGAAAACAGATTAAGCTCTCTATTTTCTATTGCAGGAACAATTGTAAAGTAAAGTGAGCGAGTTGAGCACATAGGAAATTACAGTTAATGATATTTTATTAATTTATGATAAACCAGATTTTTTTGTCAAATAATTGAACTTTTAGGGCCATAATTCTCGTTTTTCTTGAACTGTCCAAATTTTGATTTTACATTTTGATTTTTTCAAGCTCTTGAGTTACGGAAAGACGGAAGTCAAACGTATGACAGGTTTGTTCTACTTCACTTTCTTTCTTTCTTTCTTTCTTTGTATGAATATCATTGTTCCCTAACGAGTGAAGGTCGATAGGGAGCTGGAATGAATGGATTTACAGAGTTTGACATCAATTGGAAATGGTTAGAAAGCACACATTGTTATGCTTATACCCATCATATTATTTTGTCGTTGGAGTGGATGTATAAAAATCAGTCTTTATTCTCTCTGATGCACACAATTCATACATATGTAAGAAGTGTAATAAGTTCGGTTTACGGGATTTTGGCACGCTGGTTTTTATTTCCGATAGCAACTTCTCCTTCTTCTTCTTCTTCTTCTTCTTCTTCTTCTTCTTCTTCTTCTTCTTCTTCTTCTCATTATTATTATTATTAACATATTAGAGGCCTCATTTACTCGTCGAGTTCTTTCACTTGAACTAAAAAGATATAAAGAAAAATATACCTATCTACTCCATATATTATTCTATTCGCAATTATTGATATTGCTGAACGGTCTTGAGGTGTATATCTTATATATTTTAATGTATTTTAGTTGGCGATGGAAATTCAAATGAACATTATTTTTGTGTCTCTTCAATATAGAAGAGGGTTTAGAAAGCCTGTTACCTGAATTTCGCATTTGAACTTACTGGCTAAATATAATCAAGTAAACTATCACAAAATCTAATTGCTCAAAATAATAGTAAAATATTATTGACAGTGTTTCTAAATGTTTATGCAGATAGATTTTTTTTTGTTTTGTTTTATGGGCATATTAATCTTTGTGAGTTATTTAATGCCAAAGCCATCCTTTTAGAAGAACCCTTACGGCAGGGATTAACCCAAGGTGTGGTTTAAGTAGCGGGTAAATGAATCGAATACAACTAATGAAATAATAATTCAACGTTTTCAAAAATTTTAATCATTGTTTCTCGTTGGAAACTTCTTTTTACTGAAGCCTTTTTTTCCACTGCTTCTGCAAAATTCTCATTAATAAAGCAGATCGGTATTTTGTGGCATATCTACCCGTTTTTCTTATGTTAATAGTATATATATATATATATATATATATATAATAATTTTTTTTTGTGTGTGTGATGGGCTATGTGTGCGTATATGCATGTGTATGTGGTTATGTGTGTGTATGTCTGGGTAAGTGTGTGTAGAATTATGTGTTGGGTTATGTTTGTGGGGGTATGTCTGTGTGCAATTTGTAAGTGAATAGTCTGTAATTAACTATTTTTAAATGAGGTGTTAGAGATCATTTGTCTGCATGCAGGAAAATGGTTTGATTTGGTTTCACGGCATATCAACCATTGTAGGCTATCAAATGCCAAATCCAGTTTATACATATTTCTTAAATATATACGATTTCTAAACACATTTTTTAGATAACATTATTAAACGAGACTGTGCTCTTTTCTGCGCACAGTCAAATGGTCTTATGTATTGCTATATCACAGTCATGATTTTATATCAGTCATTTGTTTGCACACAGTTTGTCTTATTTGACCCGTAGCTGAGAATCTAACAGGTATTACTAATCCTGATAAGTATCAACTTGGCAGCAATGGCAATGAAAGTGCGCTCTACAGAAATGAACCGTCCTCAACAGAAGCAGTTTACTGCTATAAGAAGACGCTCGGCGAAGGAAGTTCTTAGCCTCCCATAAAAGTACAGTCGGCGGATTCTACTGCCCCAGCCGACAGGGCAGCAACTAATTTAAGTAAATTAACATGATTAGGATTAGAATAAAGTTTCAGATTTATACAGCTCAAAAGGTTTTATAGTTGCGATAAAGTTTTAAAATTCTTTATATTATACATACTTGCTTTTCGATGATTTGCAGTAAATTCATCATTCCAACAGGAAAATCGACATCTGTTCTCTACAATTTTTTTTCTTTTCTTCTTTTAAAAAATAAATAAAAAGAACAGTTCATAAATCTGTACACTAGATCTGATGTTACGCTTCGCTTGTTAAGTACTGACATTTGTTTTACTTTACCTTTTTTGTCCTTAAGTTTTAGACAGGTTTCTGCCATTCTTTACCATATGGAGAGGGTTTGTAGCATCGACAGGGTATCACGTCGTGCAATAAAGTTTGTCTAAGTACTTTTGAAATATGTCATATGTGAAGGGTATTAAAACAACATTGAATAACAGCTGTTTCCTCCATTGTATTTTGTGTGGGAATCAGAATAATTCAAATATCGTTTTCAGTTTATTGCTGGGATTCTTTCTTTTGACTTACATACTCAACTTAAATTTCTAAAGTCATATTTTAAGAATAAGAAACAACGCCATATAGAAATCCTGAATCCGAGTTCTTATAAAATTGAATGCAATCTTTTACCAGGAATCAAAATCATTATTATATTGATTTTATTTAAAGTTTCAACAAAAGTTATATTAGACTAGAGAAACTGACTAAAATGTTTCTCGTGCATTTCATCAAAAGATTCCATTTGTTTTCCTCTCGGAAAGGGTTGCCAGGTCGGTTGAGGCTGTAGAATACACCAACTGCATCTCTGCAGAGGAATAAGACACTCTTCAAAAGTGTGTCCTGGTCATGACACTAAACAATATGGAGAGATTCCAGTAATGCTGGAGCTTTGGGGAATGCTGAGTATCAGTTTACTGCCATCGCTTCTTGGTCTACTCTGACCCTGCGTGATAGCACTTGGTTGGGCCCAATCTATGGGTTAAATACAACTAAACTGCATATTTATGGTAAACAGAATGACTGGAAATAGAACTGTTTTGACATGTAAACTGCGTACTTATGCTAAACTGAATTGTTTGAAAAAGAACTATTTTTGACACTGAAACTGTACTTATGCTTAACTGAATTGTTCAAAATAGGGCTGTTTTGACATTTAACTGCGTGTTAACAAAAACTATACTTATACTAAACTGAATCTCTTGGATAAGAACTGATCGAATAAACTAAATAGCTTGAATTAGAATTGATTCGACAATTGAATTGTGTACTTATGCTTAACTAAATTGTTTGAAATAGGACTGTTTATTTGTACAAAAATGGATTTGGTAATAAATAAGCAGCAAAGATTGATATGCCATAAAGCCCAAACAACCAACTAACTCGGAAAGGGTATGACTCTAATTATTCTTCCTCCAGCTCAAATGAAAAAGCAGACTGGCTTCTTCAACCTTGGTATAACAACCGATCAAAGGGAATGAAAACTCTGAATTCAAACCTGTTAAACTCTACCTAAGAATTGACATATTTTTATATAATCCTTTTTTATGCTATTTTCTGAGCTATTCTTGTTGCTAGTTAACTTGTAATATATTCTTTTCTATGATCTATTTCCTTGACAATGAGTGATACGCAATCTGGAAAACCACTTCTCTTCTAATCTTGTACTGGCCGGGCATTAGAAGTTAAATATTACTTTAATAATATGCTCTTCGAACTACGAGAAAGAAAAACTTTATAATATTTGTGGGTGCCAGGAAAGAAGATTTAGCGTAGCGGTTATTGAGTGGAAGACTGGTCTTCAGACTGAAATAACTTTTTAAAACCTTTAATGTATGATATTTTATTATTTCAATAGTTAACGCGTCCTTTTCAAATGAACATTGATTACCCTATTGTTAATATAGGAAGCTTGTAAAAGCTAAAAAATGAATGCTAATAGACATAATTATCGATTGCGTCACCGGTCATTAATTTTTATATCAAATTAAATTAAAGAACGTGTGCCAATTTTCGATATACGAAAGTTTCCTATTTAAAAAATTACAATTGAATATCTATTTAATCAGATGCTACCAGTGCATCACATAAAGATATTTGTGGTTTTATAGTCATAGTATTTTTTATATCATTAAAAACACATTTCCAACTAATATCTATTTATGTTTTTAATGCAGATGCATTAATATAAAGTTCAAATATATACAACACATACATCATTTTTTTTGTTTTTGTAAACAAAATTTCTTAACGATTTTGATATTTTAAAAAGTACTCAAAACCTATTATGAGAGTAAGATACATTCGATACAGGACCCACGATTATTTTGATGTTATATTAAAAATGAATGGAACTTGAAACACAGCCATATATTGCCTTAAATAGCATTAAAAGAAATTCACAAAACCTGACGAATGAGAGAATAGCGCTAAAAATTCAGAAATAAGAAATATAGAGTGCATTCAGAGTTACAGACCCATGCTTAACCGTACAACCTTCACAAACTCTGATAACATCCATCCTTAAAGGATATCATGCAATAAAATTCTGTCGGTATTTAAGCAAATTCTTCTTTTAAAGGTTTTTTTTTTGTTGACAATCAATTTCAACGTTAGGTTACCGTTATAAGAAAAGGTTTTAGTGAAGGAAAGTCATTGTTTTTTATCAGTTTTTAGCGTAGTTTACAAAACAGCTGTTATGCTTGTTTATATGAGTTATACATTTAATTATTGAACTTTTACATGTTCATATTTCCAGTTTCAGTTTCCGTTTCTATTTTGTAGAATTTCGTTATAAATAATGCCTAATAATGAGCATTTTGATTGTATAAGAAATAATAAAATGCTGTTATTTTTGGCTTAGAAGATAATTAACTTTTTATTAAAATATTTTAGGAGGTTATTTATGGGTGATATTGTATAATATTATGATCCTTTTTCTTTTTTCCATAAATATGCTTTAAAAATTAATACGATGACATTATGTCTTGCATCTGCTAACCGGAAAGTTCACACCCAAAAGCAATTATTCTCACTCAAAACCTTCCAACCGTCAGCAAAAATTATTGGACTACTTTTTGGGATTCAAATATTTAATTAACACCACGAATTCTCTAAGAGATTTTAGTCATGAGACTGACAGTACCACTTAATAATTTCAATTATTCGTCTTCTCGAAAAACGATTTCTGGTTAGATAATTGCTTTGTTGATGAGGACTCTTTCCTCAACTGTTTGACCGATAACAAATGTCAATAACAGGGTAGATACAAGAAATGGTCACACACGCAAGTTGGTTAATTTTTAAAAGGAGGCCAGTTAGTTGTTAATCACGAGAAGGAAAAGTAACGATCTAAAAACGATGATAGAAAAACCACCCTTCACTCTTATTAGAAGTTGACAACGATTTGCCAAAGTATGGATCTTTTCTAGATTAACTTAAAAACAACTATTTATATCTTTTTCCTTTTCAGACTGGTTCAGAAGGAAGTCACGACATAGTCAGTAGATTTTGCGGGTTTTTTTCTCGGACCACGTGTATGACTTTTCTTTTAATCTTGTCCACCGTCTCTACCAAATGTTTTCGAGACGCCTGCAAGGCAACATTAGCATCATGACTTGTAGACGATTACAAATGTTACTGTAAAATCGGTCCGTATTTAGTACTACAGACATTATCTTCAATCGATTCAAGTTCACAAGTGATTCATGTCTTTTCGGTGAGGCTTTAAATACGCAGACTGTCCTCGATAAAACAGTAAACTCTCTCTGATGACGTGAGTCTAGTTTTGGAGTTCTGGTGAATGTATAGTACTATTTCAATGCTATTACTCACCGATACACTCTTTCTTGGAATTGTTAGGGGCCTATTTCTGGTGAAACCCATCAGTTTAAAAATGATTCATATTCCATTGGACTGAGTTAAAAGGAAAGAAAACTGTTAAGAAACTACACAAAGATGTAAATATGAACAAATGATTTTAGAAAGGAAAAGAACGGCTCCTTGTCCTTTGACTCCATTGAAGTAATCTTCCTTTTCAATGGTGTTTTTTAAGTAGTCCACTATATTTGTCTTGACTTATTCTATTTTAGTTTTATCTCACCACTTCACGGAATTTCAGAAACCATTTTCAAGTACATTTAGTGAATATCAGAAGGTTTTAAGATTTTTCGAGTCAGCAGTTAAGTTTTCATGTATTACTGAGAATAGTAGCTTACAACCCGGAGTATACATATGATATTTTACGCACTTCACTGCTCTTCACGTCTTTTTAGATCACTTTTCATATATTTCGGAGTGTTAGTCGCACTTTCCAAGTGACATTTCTGCAATAAAAGAAAAAAAAAATTTATGCAGTAAATCCAAATCCAGGCAAATTGCAATTCAAATTATGAAACTTTCATCGAGGAATTGTCTTTGACAGGGAAAATAGCGTTATTTACTTGACAAAAGATCTTTGTATTTCCCAACTCATTAATGGATATATTATTACGACTATTCCAGTGTCTTAGTAACTAATAATGTCATTAATGACGTCAGCGCCGGTTTATCTGTTTACGAACGGTTTAGAATTATTTTTTTTTTGTCTTTGATTCTTTCAGATCAATTGCATTTGAAATTCTCGTAAATTTTGATTATTTTTCATGAGAATTTATTGGATAATTTTTTGCGTTTATTATTTCTTAGTTTTGACCTTATTTTTTAAATGGTCAGACCTGTGTAAAAATATTTTTCATTGTTAATTTGTTTTTTATTGATTTGTATATTGATTACAAATTTAATTAACTTTAAAACTGTATACATATATTAGGATATAACATTTACGATGTATCGTTTTGTTGTTGTTTTATTTGTTTTTTTATAAGTATTACTATATTTATATGCTCATTCAGAAAATCTGCTATACGAATCTTTCATCACAATCAGTTAGCTCCCAATCTTCTCCTCTCTTCAGTTCGTTTCTTCAGTTCGTTTCTTCTCCAGACGTTCGCCATGTCACCTCAATAGCTCTGAGTCTTTTTCGTGTTGCCATATTTGTTCTTATTTTTTGATTAGGAATAAGAACACAACCATAAGTTTAGGTGCATATTTTGATTTTATTTATCATATTTACCAACCCCTGCCACTCAGGCAGGATATGACACAAGTTCATTTTTTTAAGCTGAGTTTAACAGGTTTGAATTCAGTGTTTTCCTTCTTCTACATTAGTTGTCTGACCAAGGCTGAAAAACTCAGTCTGTCCTATAGCTGGGGGGAGAATAATTGTATTCATACCTTTCCCAAGGGTATTAGTGCTATGTGGAATGCAATTAGTCTCGTCCAGGGTTTGAACTCGTGTCGCCGTGTCCATTTCCTACGACGATAAGCATTATACCACGGGCACCAATTTTGATCTTATTTATAGGCGTCTTTTGATCCTTACCTGTTCGGTCTAAAAGAGTAATCAATGATAACAAGATGGTGGGTTCGGCAGTTCAGGTTGGGTGTATCTCACTAATTTCTTTATAACTCTCGAGTCGTTTTAGTTACCTGACTGAAACCATGCAATAAGAAGCATGGTCTCAGATTGCCCTGATTTAAACTGATTAACTCCTTGTAGTTTCCCACTTAGGAATAAACCAGAATTCTACTCTATATATTAAAAATAGATCATACCGATCTCGTATATAACACTATTTGTGCGATTCAATATTATATAAATGTTATGAATAATACGTTGGTGTAATTATTTTCTGCATTAATAAGTAAGTTAGCCGACTGTAGTTGTGGGCGATACGAAGGCTCCCTTTTTCAATATCGACTACACCAATCCGTACTATATAAAGCTGAGTGTTAAGCAAGGAAACATCAAGTACTATTTTTTGAGTCTTTCGTATGACTCGACCTAGGATTGAATCCCGGTCTCCCGGACCATGAGCGAACAGTCTTTAACAATGGGCCAGTGATACTGCGTTTTAATTACGTTAAAATTATTTTCTGTATATTGAGTTAAAGGTTTGATTTGTTTGATTTCTTTGTTTAATGACAAATCAACCGAAATGGGTTATTTAATTCCCAAACCGCACTTGTACCGTAGCGGCACTTTCAAACAATAGCTATGGGTGAGGATAAGTATTTCTTTAGCTTTCCCTAAGATATCAGTCAAGAAATGAACGTAATTACGTGACTGGAGTTTGAACTCACCTACTATGATGTCGGAGTCCAGCAGGTAAGCCAATACACAGTAAACTTTCCCCCACTTTGTTTTAAGTAAGTGAAATTATTTTCTTTAAACTTTGTTTTTAGTATGAGAAATTAGTTTTAGAATACTGTTTTACGAAAGTGAAATGATTTACAGAATACTGTGCTTAGGTATGTGAAATATTTTTCCTAATACTTGGTCTTAAGTACGTAAAATTATTTTCAACATACTTAGTTTTAAAAATATGTAATTCCATGCAGACATACTAAATATTCAAGGATGCTAATTATAAAATCTATGCACCGCTCCTAACTAATTCGGTATTGACAATAATTAACGTTCTACGTAATTCATACATATATTAGTGTACTCAAAATAACATTACTGTTTTGCAATTGGATTTACTTTAAAGTTGTATTTCTTGCTGTGCAAATGCTGAATAAGTTGACCTATTTAACCTCACAGTGCCAGTTCCACGCTCTTTCCCATTGACAGATTGACAGAAAATCGTGTTGAATGATATCCGTTCCTGACAGCTATTGGTGAAATGTGATCTTTCATATCCTTCCTTGGTTTCGGTAATAATTTCATTTTCCTAGACATTTGTATGTCATCTTCTTATGCTCAGGTGAAAGGATCTCTCCTCATGACATTTCGAACGATAAAATGCAGATGTCAAACAGTTCGAAGTAATTCTAAAGCTTATCAGTAAAATAGGTTTCGCTGAATGTGTAAATAAAATGCAATGTCTCCGTAATCCCATGTTTTGAAAGCGGTTATAATTTATTTGGTTGGTTGTTTTTCTGTCCCTCTATTTTTTAAAAATCTCAGCTGTTCTTGTTTTCTTTCAACATTTTAAAATAAAATATCTCGATATAAACAAATCAAGAATCAATTCTTATAGTTGTTTTTCTTTCTTTTTTTATTCATTATAAGCATAGCACATTTTTTACTACTAAATCCCATTGCTATATATTGGTTGTACAATGGAATATTTCCGATTTCTGTTTCTTTTTCTTTCTGGACAAAAATATTTATGATATCTATAAACGCAACGTTGTTCATCTGTAGATCCTTTTGCATTTTTAGAATGAAATTTCGATGAATAATTGCAACCAAAAATATTAGTGGTGATAATGAATTTCCTTGGAAAATGGCTATTTAAGATGTTCCCTCTTTTAAGATCCAGTTGATAGTCCAACCCTCAAATTTTCTATAGAACTGGTGATATAGTTTACGACTTGCTCAGAGATATTAATCGTTTTCCAATATACTATCATCCGTGTTTCAGGATTAATGTCATATGCTTTTTCCTTGTCTATTCATGCCACGACTAATATTTTTCCTTATCATATATACCAACCCCTCCGCTCGGGCAGGATATGACACAAGGTCAATTTTTAAGCGGAGTTTAACAGGTTTGAATTCAGAGTTTTCCTTCTCCAAGACTAGTTGCCTCACCAATTATTATTATTATTATTTAGAGTTTCTTGCATCAATATTGGCTGATGGTTATCCACTGGACTTTGAGTGACAGCAAGTGTCTTCAAGTCTCCAGGACTCGTCTCAGGATTCTAGCCGTTCTCAGTAATGCTGTTATTTGGATAATTTCTACCCGTCCGCCAACTTCCAAGTCCTCCAGGCCTTTTAATAATCCTTTAGTTATTGTGCCAAAAGCACCAATTGTGATTGGTACAATCGTCATTTTCATGTTCCACAGCTTTTTCAATTCTCTAGCAAGGTCCAGTTACTTATCCATCTTTTCACATTCTTTCATTTTTATTCTATGGTCAGCTGGGACAGCAAAGTCGACAATTTTGCAAATTCTCCTTCTTTCGTTAATTATTATAAGGTCTATGCTTCTAGCAGAGATTAGGTGATTCGTCCGTATATCAAAGGTTCATAGGAGTTTATGTATGTCATTTTCTCGGACAGGTGCTGGGTTGTGCATATACCATTTGTTAGAGTGGCCAAATTTAAATTTCTTGCACATTTCCCAGTGGATCACCTTGCCGACCCAGTTGTATCTTGCCTTATACTCCCTTTGTGCTAATTTGCTGCTTTCGCGTATTATATGATTGATCGTTTCGTCTCTGTCACCGCATAGTCTACATTTGCTATTTTGTTGAGTCTTGTCAATTCTCGATTTTATATGATTGGTTCTTATAACTTTTTCCTTTGATACTTTTAGGAGAGATTCCGTTTCTCTCTTAAGGTTAACTTTTCTTAGTCAGGTCCACGTTTACTCGTGTGAGATAGTGTTTATTAGTCGTTTAATTTTGTTTTCTGGTTATTGTCATTCTATCGTCTGTCATGTTGTCGATATCTTTTCTGATAGCTGTAATCAGCACTCGTTCGTGTTTTTCTATATAGTCTTCGAGCCGTTGTATCGATGCGTTAACGCTGTCTTCGATGCTTGCAAGTCCTCTTCCTCCCTCTTTTCTAGATACATATAGTCTGTCAACGTCGTCTCTGGGATGTAATGCCTTATGCATGGTCATTAGTTTTCTTGTTCTTTGATGCACTTGTTTAAGTTCATCTCTAGCCCACTAGTAACGTGGGGCACAGCCCAATTAGCATTTATTTCTTTTATGAGAGAGTTTTGCCACAAGTAGTTTTCTAGTTCTCCTGAGATATTCCTTTTGAATGTTGTCTTTCATTTCGACTTGTTTGATGGTATCAGCCTCCAAGATACCCAAGTATTTCTAGGTTTCATTTTCTCGGAGCATCCTAATTTTGTCCTGAGTTGGTAGTTCCATTCCGACAGTCATATATCGTTGGCCACTTTTCATGACGAGCATGGGACATTTTTCAATGCCCATTTCCATTCCTATGTCCTGACTGTATATTCTAACGGCGTGTTTGAGGGTTTCCAGTTCTTTTTCATTTTTTGCAAATAGTTTGATGTCATCCATGTACATTAGGGGATTGATCTTTTCCTACGATCTGCTAAGTTTTTATCCGGCTGTGCATTTTCTGAGTAAGTAGTTAAGTGGCATCAAGGCTATTATGAATAGTAACGGTGATATTGCATCTCCATGGAAAATACCTCTTTGGATCTTTATTTCAACTAAACTTCTTCCTCCTGCTGTCAGTTCTACTCTCCAGGTCTTCATGGTTTTTTCGATAAAATTTAAGACTTTATGTAATATTTTGTACATTTTGAGGCAGTTTATTATCCAGCTTTGTGGAACCATGTCATATGCCTTTTTGTAATCAATCCAGGCCATAACTAGATTTTTCTGTCTGGTCTTGCTCTAATTCAGGATGTGTTGATCTATGTAAAGTAATTCTGCTGTGCCTCTGGGTCCCTTGAGGCATCCTTTCTGTTCGTCAGGGAACAATCCGCGGCTTGTTAGTGAGTAGTTATTATTATTATTATTATTATTATTATTATTATTATTATTATTATTATTATTATTATTATTTTACTCTTTGGGAGTTTTCCCAATAGTATTAGCTGATGTATTCTCGGTAAAGTTTTAGTTACAACAAATCTCTTCAAGTCTACATGACTCTCCTCAGTATTCTGACTGATCTAAATAGTATTGTTGTTTAGATGATCTCATCTTGTTCTCTTATTTCTAAGACACCCAGTCCCAGTATCAATCGATTAATGACTATACCAAGAGCACCGATTACAAATAGTATCACCGTCACTTTCATGTTTCACAGCTTTTTCAATTCCTTGGCTAGATCATGGAACTCATCTTTTTGTCGCTTTCTTTCAATTTTACTCTGTGTTCTGCGAGGAAATCAAAGTCAACTAATCAAGTTTTTTTTTGTTGATTATTATAAGGTCTGGTCGTCTAGTCGAGATTAGATGATCCGTTTGAGTCTCAAAATGCTAAAAGAGTTTGTGCACCTCATTCTCTAGGACGTATTCTTGGTTATTCATATACCATTTGATCGTATATTACAAATTCAATTTCTTGCACAATTCTCATTGGATCCCTTTGCCAACCCAGTCGTGTCTAGTCTTATACTTTTTCTCTGCTAGTTTACTGCATTCGCTTATGTGATTGATCGTTTCGTGTCAATCACCATATAAACTACTTCTGCAGTTTTGATGCGTCTTGTTTCTTTTTACTTTGATATGATTGATTCTTATAGCGTTGTTTCGTGTTGCTATTTGAAGAGAGTCAGGTTCTCTTTTAAGGTTTCCTTGTGTGTATTTTAAACCAGAGTTTAAGCCTGTTTTATTACTAACCTACATCTGGAAGGAGAATTTTTAAATTCATGCATTTCCAAAGGGTATCACCACTATGTGAAATGCCAGTAGCCTCGTTCAGGATTTGAACTCGGGTAGCTGAGTCTACATTCTATGTTATTTGTCTATGGTATCTCACAGTATGTACTTTAGTTGATATTAGCAGTACAGTGTTTTACATTGTCTCGAGTTTTCCTCTGATGTCTACTTCAACCAAACTCTATTTTCGATTTTTTTTTGTGACTATTTCAAAGTTTTTCAAATACATTTTGTATCATTGTATAACCTTCAAGTTATACAAGTCGTTCAGTTTTTTTAATTGTTATACAGAACGTAAACTGAATTGTCTCGACTACTTTGGTAAAATGTGGCTGCTTATGACTGTTCAACCGATCTTCTTTCGTTTTTATATATCTTTGCTAGATACTAATCAACCCATCTTTCATTTTCATACATTTATATATGCCAAAATACTGTTCTACTCAAATTCTTTTGTTTGCATATATACCTCTACTAGATGTTGTTCTGTCCATCTTATTTTGCTTTCATATATACCTCTGCAAAATGCTTTTCTTGCTATCTTCTTTCGTTTTCATATATATATATATATATATATATATATATGTATATGCGAAATTCTGGACAATATGTATTCTTTCGTTTTCATATATATCTCTGCTAACTGATGTTCTATTCATTTTCTTTCGTTTTTATATATATCTTGACTAAATACAGACCAACCTTTCTTCTTTTGTTTTTATACATATATATATATATGTGTGTGTGTATGTGTGTGTGTGTGTGCATCGACTTTGAGATGCATAGCTATATGAATGGGCCATAAGTTTTCAAGTCAGAAGATCTACAGATTTTGAATCATATTTTCTTCAGTCGATGTATCATTCCACATACCTCACTAGTCATACCGCCCAGCTGTTTATTTCTTTCATTCAGCTTCTTCTTTTTGTTCTTCTTATTCTCTTTTCATATTCCTGATCTTCTCTTTCAAATCCCCCTGATTTATTGAGACACATTTCAGTGCTTTTAAATAATCATAATCGGTCCTGTGCGCTTAATTGTTATTCGTTATGTCAATTCCATCTGTTGACCACAGGTCTTCCTTTGTGTATTACGAATAGTACGCATCAATATATTCAGGATTTCATTTTGTTATCTTCGCTCTAGTTTGTCACATCGTTGATCAGCTTTTTGAGTCCATTCTTGCTTTTCGGAAATAAGTTTATTTCGCTAATATAAACGAAATGCCTGACTTCCAATTTATGACGGGGAACTCTAAAGTAAATCTGCCGTACTATAGACAGGATCCTGCGAGTAGACTAAAGATACAGAACAAAAAATACTAAGGCCTTATCAGGGAAATGCTGAGGCTGTAAAAGCATGATGACAAGTTATCGTCCATGTAATAATTGGTATACTCGGATTTGTCACCCAGTATTTTAGAGATTCACCCGGGAAAAATACATTTGTGATGATGAAACCAGACAAATGCAAAACTGGTGCCTTGTCTAGTCTCGTGGTGTAATGGTTTTCGTGGTTGGAAATGGACACGGCGACACGAGTTCAAATCCTTGACGAGACTAATTGCATTTCACACAGCACCAATTACCCTTGGGAAAGGTATGAATCCATTTATTCTTCCTCTAGCTATGGGTAAATAGTAGGTCATACTGGGTTCTTCAGCCTTGGCGAGGAAACTAATCTAGGAGAAGGAAAACTCTGAATTGGAACTTGTTAAACTCCGCTTAAAAAATTGACCTAGTGTCATATCCTGTCCGAGCGGAGGGGTTGGTAAATATTGTAAAACTGGAAATTTGCATGGATTTTCTTTTACTTCATCACCACCGACAAGCACCAAATATATAAAAAAAAGAAAGAAAAGAAAAAATCAGACAAGTACGTGGAACTTGCTTGAGAGCTCAAAAAGTTGTGATCATAAAACTGGCAGTGTTATGGCCGACTCTTACCGTTAGTGAACCTGGTTACCGGTTGACAAAGAAGGATCAATCTTGAGAACTATCAAGTTATGTGCAAGAAACAATCTCACACAAAAGTTGGGGATTTTTGGAAAGAGTCACTCAGTCTGATCGTCAGTAATTAACAGAGTAACACATAAAACCCTGAATTTCAGGGCTGACAAAACGGTCCCTGCTCACTGGAAATGGGCAACGATTTAGCTGACTCTGCTACGTTCCTTTATCGATTCCTGGATACTACTTCATCTTGCTATTTTTGAAACTGGTCCAGAGGAAATTTGCATCATCAGTAATGAAATGAGAGGTATTTTTCTGTGACCACCTATCTGACTTTTCATATGATTGTCATCTCTTTATCTCATCTTTGACTCCACCATCTTTCTTCGAGAATAGACAAGGCACCAGTTACCTATTGTTGTTGGAACTCATAGAACCATCCTCCAAGAAGCAAAAAAACGATTTGATGAGAGGGGAGAAAGGTGGATAAATCGAGATTAACAGACCACAGAACTACTTAAAACAGCTAGGATACTTAGAAGTGTCCCGAGGAGGTGAGAAAACTGGCTATTTCTTAAACTCCCTTAAATCCACCAAATAGAACCGACATTAAAAGAGGTAGATGATGATGATGATGATGATGATAAGAACGGTAGTTTTTTTATCTTTAAATCATTGTCATCTAAATTCTCTGATTCAGTGTCAGCACTCAGTAAGTAATACATTTTCGATTTGATTTCTTATCGGGCTTTTCAATCCCGTCTGTTTTAAAAGGATTTTCTTTGAACATCACCATTATCGTTTTTTCAAGATATACCTAACTTCATTACTATATTATAGCTAGATTTCATGTGTTAGTCAACGCTTCATTTGCTATTTTCATAATCTGTTGTAAAGTATTGGTTTTCTATGTGGGGGAAATTGTCCCAAAGTTAAACTCCTGGTGCCAAATGTGGGTGACTTTATTCCAGACGTTCTCAACTACAAATTCATTTGACCAATAGAAATCACTTTAAGAGTTATTACATCGATATAACTCAACAGTCAAATAAAAGAAATGAAAACAACCTGTGATTTCAAAGACATTTAAGATTACATTCCTGTGCGCTTGACTTTGAGGCTGCTTTTCCTACCTGTGTTCGCATTCATGCGGCTTCTATTTGATGTTGAATGCTATTAGTTTCTTTAAATAATTTGCCCGTATTGTTCCGAAAGCCCTCTGATAGGATTGAGTCAGTTTATACGATTACCGTTTAATTCTTTTAAGAAATGATGTACAAAGGTTTTTGAAAACAATACTAAATACACGTTGCGATTGAAGAGTCAGAGCCCAATAATTAGAGTGCGTGCTGATTACTTTTTTCCAATCCTGCTTGATTATTGCTTTCCTACTTCAAGATTTTTTTTCAAGATTAGATTCACTGCTATCATAGAAGTAATAAGCAGTGATGGAGTAAGGAAAGCATTTTACTTAATTTTGTTATGCGTAATATAGACTATAGAATTCACATTCAGTTTCTTTATGGAGTTAATTATACATTTAATCACTGTTTTATTAAACACCATAAGATATTAAACTGTTAAGATTTGAGCAATTATGCCTCATCTTTTTCTAAATGAAATCCATCCAACGCTAAAGTCTTTACACATTGATTTAACTTCGATTAAAATCATTTAACTCATGTATAATCAGTGAAAGTATATTAAGGTTCCCCTTGCATTCCTTCTAACCGAAGCGACTTCTGTATTTATTGTGTTACGAAGATTCACATTAAGTGAAAATATACTCGCGATTTACAATGGCACATAATGTCATTTTGACTTTTTGAATATGTTTATTAACTCTAGGACTGTTCTGCCTATGGCCATCCATTCTGAAATAAAATGAGTTTATCGTGTATTTTTGGAAGTATATTAAGATTTCTATGAGAGCCTTTGATTTCTTCCATTTCTGTTTGCTTGCAGATGTTCAAATCTTTCTCTGTTCTTAAATAGGATGTTTCTAATACTATTCCTTCTGAAACAATGGGTTAATCGTATAATTATTGATTACACCTCAGTCTTCGTATAAATATTTTTCTGTTTTTGGTTTTCTTAGTCTATATACAGTTCTATCCAAGATGTTTAAATTAACTATATTTGATAAATGTTTGAAGAGAAAAAGACAAATGTATGGAAATAAGCAATAACATTTGTTCAAATAAAACATGTCACCGTGACTCTGTTAAAAAACAAAAACTTAGCTATTCAAAATATATGTATCTGGCAATAATGAACGCGATTCTTAAAACTCACAAAACTCCAAATGGGATGAAATGGCATTACAATCAATATGCTTTCAATGTCAGTTCTGAAAAAACGAAGTCTCACGTACTATAAGTTGTGATGATGAAAACATACAGCCAATTGTTAATGAGGTTGATTCTTACTGTGTGCTTCATACCTCGTGCCAATCGAATTTAAGCTTATTCAAAGGCTCTTTAAATTAAATGTTGTCTAACGGATGGACTGTTAGGCAAAAAGACATTTGGTAGTGAAATTGAGAAGCCAATCCTTCTAACCCTATGCCAAACTAAACTAATCTTATCTAATGACTACTTCAGTTCTGAAAAATAGTGCTTCATATTAAGCATACATTATATGGTGACATTTTCTACCTTTATTTCGGTAAAGGTATGAAAATTCTTTATAAAGATACGTCTAAAATAGTACAGCATAAAAATTTCAATAGAAAATTTCTTAAGTTTCTAATATGAACGTTAATTTTGACTGGTAATAGAATAAACAAATCTGAACATTGACAAAAACAGTAAGAAAAAAATTACATCAGCTGTCATAATGGAATACCTTCGATAAGAATATATCAATATATGTTACATCTCATTAATATTTAACGGGGTTTATATCATCTTAATTTATATTGATTTTTAACGCAAATTCCAGACGCTAATTCTACGATTGTTGTATAATCAACGCAGCTCGTAAATAAAGAATAGATGTCTGGCAGGATGTGAAATAGCATTGCTTTAGAAATATGCAGTTATTACTTATATTTTCCCCGATTCTCTTCACCATGTGCTACATTGAACACTTGTAATATTAGATGTAGTAGTAATTGAATTCTCTCGATGCCAGTTTGACAATTTTATTAATATCTGAGTCATATTTATTTTGTCTTATTTTCTTTGAAATTTATATCACAAGTTCCAGGTCAGCATTCTCTGATCATAAAGAAATCAAGGATGAATATCAAATGACACAAATGCACACGCATTAACACACACACACACACACACACACACACACACACACACACACACACACACACACACACACACACACACACACACACACACGTACATACATATATATTTGAATAAATGGGAAGAAATTCGACGTTATTTAAATCTAAACATAAAAAATAAAATATTCAGATGTATGGATTCATATTTGATAAGTTATAACATCGCTATAACGTTTTTTTAAGCCATCTTCTGGGTGATGTAAGAATGCAATATCATAATTCTTTATCCAAAATACATTTTTAAATGAAAAAACTAAAAGAAAAAACGGCTTAGAAATTCTTAATTTTTTGTCTCATTTTTCAATATAAAAAGAATCCAGACGAAGGATTATAATATCACATTTTATCATCACACTGAACATAGTTTAACATTTGACCGAAACATTAAACATAGATATATGGAATATATAAATGAATACAAACACTAAATAGTGTATCCTTATATATATATATATATATATATATATATATATATATATATATATATATATATATATATATATATACCTGTGTGTATGTACAAATATATGTGCGTTAATATATGCATGAGTGCGTGAATATGATTTTGTGTGAATATGTGTATGCATGAATAAACATGTGTATGTGTCTGTGTGTATTAATTTAAACACACACACACACACACACACACACACACACACACACACACACACACACACACACACACACATATATATATATATATATATATATACGGAAGGAAATTATATAGAAAGTGGTCAAAATTGATATAAATCACTACACGTCAATTAAAATTTAAATTAGGTTTTAAAGTTATATATATATATATATATATATATATATATATATATATATATATACATATATATATAGGGTTGAGTTCTCTGGCGAAGAAGTAATCGTGTTGCCATTAGCGTTTATTGCAAGCCTCTTCATATATGAATTGAGGTATCGGTAGCCGTTGAACAGATGTATGTAAACAATAGTAATTGTGATACATAACCGTTTAAAATTTACTTCGTAGCAAATTGCTCCTCGTGGCTGAAGTGTTAGAAGCTTGGCTTGGCGTTTGAGTCAACCGGGTTTCAATCCCAGCAACGGTAAGCTAATGTCTAACCACACTGATGAGTTCTGATAGAACGAAACAGATCTGTGTGTGGATGACTATATATATATACTTGTGTGTGTGCGTATATGTCTGATACTCAGTATATATGTGTGTGTATCTATGCAAGTTCTCAATGATTATTTTTCTACCTATCTTGGAAAACAAAGTATTGGGTAAGTACAACTTCTTCAACCCAATAGAAGTAAATCTGCGTAAACTTTTTCAGAGTCCTCAAATGATAATTCATCCCTTGGGTAAAATTTTGATGATTGTGGATATAAACAGAATTATATGATCGCTAAGCTTCACTGCATATCAAAAAAAGGGATTTCAAAGTTATTTCAACGATTAGAAAAACTCACTGGAATAAGAAATTCGATTGCCACGGGAGCAATTTGAAAGATAAGCAACATTTTATCTAATGCCCATTTCTGTCTCAGAATCACTGTTTACACTTTTTGAAAATATTAGCACTAGTTTGCGTGTTCGCCATCGTGCATCCAAATATGTGTGAGGGTTTGATATTTGCGAATATAAAGTATAAAAAGATATCAAGAGTTCATAATCATATATCTCAAGGTTTAAGCATTGATGAGAGAGATAAAGTGATAATGACAAACATACATAAATGGCATGTTGCAAGGCGAATCTGTCTGCTTATCAGTTAATTGAATAATGCCTATCTTTATATTTGTCTTCACACACGAAATTACGCGAGCGCATATATATATATATATATATATATATATATGTGTGTGTGTGTGTGTGTGTGTGTGTGTGTGTAAAGAGAATTATATATATATATATATATATATATATATATATATATATATATTCACTTTACATATCGGATTAACCATGCATTTAAAAGGACAAGCATCCATCTAATTCAACTAACCGTTGCGCAGAATTTCTGAGTTATTCTATCTTGTAAATTTCTGAATCAGTTGCCAAAGAACCGTTTTGAAAGTAAGCTTTTAGTTCATGTTTTTATGCCATTTATTTTCTCTTTAATGCAACAACCCTCTATAGAGAGCACTTTTCCATATGTTTCGGCAATCAAAGGAATGTTCCGCTATGATTTTCTACAGATACTTTATACACAATTAGAATCCGTTATCTTTTCTGTAATATTAGACTACTTAAAATTTATCTAATCCACGAAGTGCTAATCCGAATATGCATCTATCAATCTATCGCTCAATCTAAATTAATAGATAGATAGATAGATAGATAGATAGATATCAACCTGTATTCTGAAAAATATACTTATAAAAACGCAGAGATAAGATTTATTCTTTCATATGTTTAAAAACATCATCAGTAATAAGGAGTTTTACCTTTATTTTCCTTGTGAATTTAAACACAATAATTAAGACAAGCAAAACATACAAAAATAGAAAAGGATATATATATATATATATATATATATATATATATATATATATATATATATAGGAGGATCATTAAATAAGTTTCCAGACTTTTTTCGTATGAGCACATTTATTGATAGTGCACACATGAAACTCTAGTCCACTTCGAAGTAATCTCCTCCGACTGCAATGCACTTGTACCATTCCAACAACATCTGTAGAAGTCCTCTTATGTGAGCGTGTCACTGACCTTCGTCACAGCCTCTCTCATCTCCTCAATTGTCTCATAACGACAGTCTCTGAGCTTAAGGAATAACCAAAAGTTACAGGGAGCAAGGTCTGCACTATAGGGAGGGTGGGGAACTGTCTTGATGCCCATCTGGTTCAAATAGTCTGTGACGAGGATGGAGTTGTGGACAGGTGCATTATGCTAGTGGAAATGCCACTGACCCGATTTGAAGAGTGCTGGTCTCTTCCGACTGAATCTCTTCCTGAACTCCTTTAAAACCTCAACATAATAACCCTAACCCTAACCCTTTGGCCAATCAACTCTGGTGTATTGACTTCCTTACTCCTCACACACCTCTCATCCTCCCTCACAGACTCCCTGCGTTCCTTGAATCTTTTATGCCATTCAGAAACTGAAGCTCGATTCATGTAAGATGGTCGAAAAACAGTCTGAAGCATTCTATACGTTTCTGTGGCATTTTTTCCAAGTTTAAAACAGAATTTTATTGCTTATCGTTCTTCTAATGTGTCCTCACGTCCAGATTGCATTTTTGAAATTCAGCCGTTGTAACAATCAGGCTTTAGTAGGGTGTATTCAAATTCCTGCTGTAGCTGTTCATTTGCACTGAAAATCATAAAAAATTAGTTAGCCATCTTATAAGATGTATAGCAATAACATACTGAATTTTCCAGAGTCTACAACAATTTTAAATGCATGTACAAAAAGATCTGGAAACTTATTGAATTCACCACGTATATATATTTATATATGTGTGTGTTTGTGTGTGTGTGTTTGTGTGTGTTCATATAAAACTGCGGCCGTCAGTATACTCGATGATGAGGGCACATGTAAATGCATAAACATATATATAAGTGTGTGTGTGTATATGTGGATATATGCGTATTTACGTATAGAAATAGCTGTTTATATATGTATATGTACTTATAATTCATGCACGCACACACACACACACACACACATATATATATACATACATATATATATATATATATATATATATATATATATATATATATGCATATTTACATTTATATTAGTATATACAGATATCTTTTTCATCAAGAAGAATAACGGCTAGGTGTTTTTGGATATCCTCAGCAGGCATCCATATTATCCATTGCAACTGTGAGGTTTTCTTATACTGCATTCTGTGTCAGTACAGCGCTGTTGTAAGTAAATCTTTGCTGGACAGTTAATGATAATACCTCCTCATGCAGGATTCTATCATTGAACAACACTTTTGGGTTCGCACTTGCTTTCTGAAGAGGGCACACGATGTTATTGAAGGTTTTGTAAGATAGAAGAATATGTTCAATGGGGTATAACTTCAGGGCTGGATCAAGATAAAACACAGCATATATATATATATATATATATATATATATATATATATATATATATATATATATATATATGTGTGTGTGTGTGTGTGTGTGTGTGTGTGTGTGTGTGTGTAAAAGGTGACTTTAATGTGAGTGAGGATGTATTTTGCTACAAACATGAATATCTTTTCAATTTGTTTTTTAGTATATATATATATGAATATATGAGTCTGTACATGTGTGTGTGTGTCCATCCATGTGTGTGTGTCCATGTGTGTGGGCGTGTGTGTGTCCACGTGTTTGTGTGTGTGTCCATGTGTGTGTGTGTGTGTGTGTGTCTATGTGTGTGTGTGTGTGTGTGGTAGGTATTTGTTTAATGTTGGTTTAAATCTATCAATGATGTTGTTTTTTTTATTACATGAAGTAACGCCTAGTAATCAGTTCGGTATATTGGCTTATTTTCAAGTCACGTTTGCTACGTTAATAAAGGAGCTTTGTTGTATAAAGTTTTCCATTTTCCATCCATTCAATGTGCATTTAATGCAAAGATAATCTATCATTCCGCAATGGAGTTCAACATATGTATTATTTTTTTAGTTAAAACATTTTATATTCTAGACTAAACTTTTTTTTAATTCAGCTGTAATTTTTCATCAATTA
This sequence comes from Sepioteuthis lessoniana, assembly GCA_963585895.1. Classification (NCBI taxonomy): domain Eukaryota; kingdom Metazoa; phylum Mollusca; class Cephalopoda; order Myopsida; family Loliginidae; genus Sepioteuthis; species Sepioteuthis lessoniana. The sequence continues at coordinate 38,988,201 of OY757904.1, read as the reverse complement.
TTTATGTTTCTCGGTATTCGAAGGTATAGATTTTCCTTCCAAGATTTTATCACTTTTATTAAGATATATCTGTGTGTGTGTGTGTGTGTATATATATATATATATATATAAAACTGGACACTTAATTTGAAACCTATGCAGCCATTATTTTATTACTTATTCACTTTACAGCTGAAACAAATCCTTTTCCCCTAATTAAGATTAGACTTACTCAGTTTTTTAAATTATGTATATCTAATATTTTTGATGAATAACGTTTCGAAATTTAGATATTTAAAATAAAAGTAGCGGCCGATGTCATTTTTCCATCTGCATAGATCTATTATCTACTTATCAGATTCAAGAGGCTTTCTTGATTTAGAAAAAGACCGAAGATAAATCTTCTAGAGTCTATTCTTTTCCAAATGATTTAAAACTGTATCTTAGACAAGTCTACACTAAAAGCGACCAATATTCTTCAATATAAATGTATGCATATTCGTTTGCTTGGTGGCTAGCTTAGTTTTTAATGGCATATAAACTTTCATATGTTATTTAATTCCAAATCCAGCAGTTCTACGTAACAAACAGCTGGCCGGATATAATGCTTTAAGATATCTCCCAAGGGTATTACCCTGAAAGTGAGCGTCATAGCGCAATTGGGGTTCTCGTACTTGTTTACTGCAAAGCTGCAATCTAGCACTTTAGACATTACACCTCGTGGACTTCTTAAATGTAAGTTGCGTTGTCCCCGTATATATATATATATATATAGTATACTTTGTCCAGTTAAACCGGAGTTGGGAGTAATTCCATCAGGACAAGAAATTATTCATGAATGAATATTTAAATTTTCCTGGTAAAGAGCTCAATGTACCAATAATACAGAGCAATAATTTCTTTAAGAAAAAACAACGAAACCAATCACAAAGGATTATAAATTCATTTCCATCCTGTTACGCATTTTTGAAATTATCAAAAAGATCTGAAGAAGTCCTGTTAATTTTTTTTCGTGTTTTTGGAAATTTCAAAAATGCGTAACATGATGGAAATAAATTTATAATCCTTTGTGATTGGTTTCGTTGTTTTTTCTTAAAGAAATATATATATATATATATATATATATATATATATATATATCATCATCATCATGATGTCGTGCCGCCAGCACGGATATCCCTGACCCTCTCTTGCCACTTCTCCCTATCGTTCATCGCCTCTGGCAAGTTCTTCAGGGCTACATCCCGTATACTCACATAGCTTCTGTATGTACTTTCGAGCTGGCCGTCCTGCTTTTGCTCGGCCATATGTGTGGGTCCATAGGAGTACATCACTTATGAGCTCGTTCCTGCTTCGTATATATATATATATATATGTGTGTGTGTGTGTGTGTGTGTGTGTGTGTGTGTGTGTGTGTGTGTGTGTTCTCTTCTTTAGGTTTTCGAAACCACTTCACTTCGATTCGTGTAATGTGTTAGAGTGAATTGTTCATGAATATTTGAACTTTCTATATAACAATGAATATGGGTAAATATTGATTAATGAGTTTTTGTCAGTTTGATATGGTAGATAGTTACATATCTTTCACTTGCTTTAAAGACCTGCGCCCGAAAACATAATTGCTAGAATTGTTAATGCTGGCTTTTAGAGATGACCGTTTTGATTATTTGCGAAACAAAATTGTCCACTTTTTCTTTTGGCCTTGTGGCTATGTCTATGAATTACAAATAATAATGTAGAAAATTGTAATATGATCAGAAAATACAGTGAATAATTTTTTGCCAATCGGATCTAAATTGGAAAATAAATTGAGTATTGTAGGGTAATATAAATGTTAAGAATTCTTTGGGATAAAATTTATTGACTTTGATATAAGATAAAAATTGGTCGATTATATATCTTGTAAAATCAGCTTAGCTTTTAAAACATCGCCAGTTAATAAAATATAAATCATTTACATCAGAATATTTCTTGAGTAATGTAGCATTCGATTAAATAAACAGCAGAATATAAAAAGAAAATGAAAATATCTGAAATGGGATATGATTAATTTTTTATAATTTGTTCGGACTAACATCCTCATCTTTAAATATTTTAAAGTTAACTTTTGTAAATCCTAACTCAAAGTAAATTTCGTGTATTTAAATGTAATGATAATTTATTTTTTAATACGAGATTAATCTTTAGAGTTGAATTCTCAAACTACTAGGATTATAAATAAAAGAGCGAACATGCTAATCCGGAATATAAATCATTAATTTGCGCCTTTTATTCTATAATCGATATCGATTACTGACAAATTCGAGTCATTTACATACTCCAACGTATGTTATATGATGTGCTGCAATTGTATTTAAAGTAAAAAAAAAGTAATCCTTACCCCTGTATTCTATCTTGTCATAGAATCGTTTAAATACGTATAAGAGGATCGTTCTAAAGGTTTCAGCCTCACTGGAATTTTAGATTTATTGCACATCTCTCACAATTGTATTAGTCTCATCTGCAGGGCAATTAAGACAGAAATCTGAATTACTTTTACATGTTTTATAAGAAGTATTAGGTTTTGTCAAAACAAAAATAAAATTTCAGCAACGGCTCTACTTTCTGGGTGAAGCTAAGTACTTTTTGAACAACATTCGCTTGTCCCATCTTGCATTCAACTAAAAAAAAAAATCTTTACACCCCAAAATTAAAGACGTTCATTATTATTATGAGAATTTAATCTTCATAACAAATAGGAGATATACTAATTATATTTTGACTTTCATCGTAAGAGATTAAATTGTTCAGTGGACATTTCCTGGGGTTGTGACGATAGCTTTTCAAATGTCAAGATCGGGATACAGGGCTTCATAAAGTGGCTTAAATAGTCCCGAGGGGTGAAGAAAATACTGACCGGCTGAATAAAAGTATAAGGAGTTTAGAAGTGGTTAATTAGCTAGTTTGCGTAAATAAATCTCTTTATATAAGTAGAACAAGTACCACAGGATCGTGTACATTAGTTACCACATATTATGTACAGAGTAAAATCACTGATTGGGTGTAATAGCCACTATGTATATGGTGTTCCATATGGCATATATATTCACATAGACTATGAAATCTTGATTTAGACATGTTCATTATTTACATGGTTTATATACTATATCTTCGTTGATGCATCGGGATGAGTCATCAGTGATGTTTCCATTTGGGTTAATAGGGGGTTTCGGGTCTTGCAACATCAGACCCCCTCACCCAAATGACCCAGTTGGCATTGATCTTACTCTAACTCCCATCCCGGCAGCTAACCTGCGCATCCACACAAGGAGAAAAAAAATGACCTCAGCAAAGGTTCTATATATAATTTGCAACAGCCAATCAGAGCTAAGCTCTACTGATGACTTCTAAATCTTGCCTTTAAAAATCGAGAGGCCACTTTACTCTTTCTTTTCAGCCACACTGACGTCATTATTCGGCTATTTCTTCACTCCGGTATGTATTTCTTCTTTTGTCCTCTTTTTTTTTAATTAAAAAAAAAATTAGTACATAAATATAGAAATGTGATTAAAACATCAAACTCCTATATAAAATTGACATACGATTAGTTTTGTTTTAAAACTTATTTTCATTAAACATACAATTAGGAACTAAAACAGACGCCGCGCATTACTAGACGTTAAAACTTCCTTATCGAACGGTTTACGAATGGGAAAAGACAAAAAAAAAAAAAAAAACTTGAGTAATACGTTGGAATCTTCACAAAAACATTGTCGTTTAAAATACTATATTTACAAAATGGCTAAAACGTCTAAGATATTATTCAATTAAATGAACTGTTTTCAAATGAACGCTTAAAACCTAATACAACCACACACCTTCGCACGCGCAAAAATAAGGAAGAACTTTCATTATAGAACGTGGTGATTTGTGACTCAAACATGCAACTTAAAATTCATGATCATCTCAGTGGCCACCAAAAAAAATCCTGCCCCTTAAATCTATTCATGTATTAGAAAAGAGTTTGTATTTATAGTTTACTGATTCTTTACTTACATCAATTGTATTCAACATTGAATAATTAGATATGTTTTGTAATTACATATTCAGTAAAATCATTTGATGGTGAATGGAAATTATATTTAACAATATCTTTGTACATCGAATGAAATGTTTAAAAAACTTGCTTCGAAGGCTTACGTATTGGCGATTATCCAGATTATTTAAAAACATGTAATTATTTTGCGTGTTTATTTAAAAAGAACTTCCTAAAAATATATATATTTATTAATCTTTACTGAGAATTGAGTATTTATTTTAGTGAGCCTATTAATTCGTTTTTAATTTCTGTCTGAAATTTGTAAAATAAGTCTTGGTTTTATGGCATATCAACCTTTATATGTTATTTAATGCCAATCTCCTTGAAGAACTATAGCAGTGCAATTTAACCCCTAGCTCGGGGGTGAAGGGTATTCATACCTTTCTCAAGAGCTTTTGTCCGAAAGTGAACGTAATAACGCGACTGGAGTTCGAACTTGCATACTACGATATATATATATATATATATAATATATATATATATATATATATATATATACAATACAATGAGTAGAGACACCATTGGTGATTATAGTCGGGGAACTAAGTAAAACTGTAAAACAACGAAGGACCATTTTCGTCCGGTACTTTTAAAGTTGAGGACACCGGAAAATTCAAATAAAAACGGGGTATGTATCTATGATATATAAGTAGAATGGCCAGATGGAGGGGAAAAAAATTAGTAACCCCTGTATCCAGAAGTTCCCCAGATATATCAAGAGTGTGACTGTTTAACTGCCAGCACAGAGAGGGGCGATTCATAGAGATATAATTTTCCGGCGTCTTCAACTTGAAAAGTACCGGACGAAAAGGGTCCTTCGTTATTTTATAGTTTTACTTAGTTCCCCGACTATAATCACCAATGGTGTCTCTACTTATTGAATTGTACAAATTTTGTTGTACTCATAAATTAATTATATATATATATATATATATATATATATATATATATATATATATGTATGTATGTATACTCATACAAACACGCCTACATATGCATTTGTGTGTGTAAACTGTAACGAAAAAGAAAATAGCAATAACCGGATGGAAGATGCTGATTTTGATCTAAGTACGTTATTTGAATACTTGGTAACTGTAATCCCGAGCTACATTATGTGCATGTTAAAACTTATGTCAGGGTAATGCTATTGTTTATAAGTACATATATATATATATATATATATATATATATATATATATATATATATATATATATATATATAATTGAGAAATAATTTCGAGGAATTGACGTTTTTATTACTTATTTGAGTTTACAATTTGAGAAAATGTCATTATCATTAATGTATTTTCAGAAACTAATAAATGACACATCTGTAATCAGCTTTCAGATTTCACAATTTCGTCATCCTGAAATCGAGCTTATTATTCGAGGTTTTTATTGATAATTTCAAAATTTTGTAATTTACCATTTCAGTATTTAGCTAAAGACTAATTTTCAACCGATGATCTTTCGTTCCCATGGCAATCGATGTTCCATATAAAGTAAGCTGTTTTTGATACTCTGTAGCGGAAGCCTTCTCTCGGACGGCAATTCTATCAAAGAATTTTATTCATTGGCTGATTTCGATTTTCTATCGTACAATTTTGTAAGATGGCGCAACGCCGTATGTTTGCTTTCAATGTTCCAGTGGAGCCTGATTGAGTTTGATGAGGAAGAATACGTGACTTGTGCCAAAATGAGATTAGGATAAAACAAGCACCGACCGAAATTGACTGTGAAGGATTATGTTTATCATTAATGATTCCTTTTATATAATTGATGTCATGAGTATCAAAATACTTCTTTCGTTTTAACTCTTATGGTTAAATTCGTCTGAAAGACAATGAAAATAAAACTTGAAAACCCTGAATCATTATTTAGTAAAGACATTGCATTATTAAACTTTCTATTCTTGCCATAAATGCCCTTCGGCTAATAAAATCCAGATTAGGGAACACGCATATCTCTTTTACCCCAAGATAAATCTGTGCATTTATTCAACCAATCCCTCCACCATGAGAAGAATGTGACACAAATCAATGTGTTGAGTGGAGTACACAAAGGTTTCAATTCAAACTTTTCTTTCTCCTCGACTGGTTGCCTTACCAAGGCTAGAGAACCCAACACATCTCTACTATTTACCCGTAGCTGGTAGGAAAGATAGATTCATATCTTTCACCAAGAGTATTAGCGTTAGTTAAAGAGCAAACTAATTTTATCCTGTATTTGGAGTCAGGTAATCATTTTGATTTCCTAAGAAGATAACCGTTTTGCTAAGAACGCCTCCTGCAAACATGAGGCCACATATATAGTTTAATATGTGTGTCGAAGTCATTTTTGCCTGAAACCATTCCCGTTTAAAAACAAATAAAAATATACTCTTGCATTCCCTATTCTCAATGTGTACAAACTTATAAAGGATTGGCTATAGTAATATCGTTAATGAAGTTGTCACATAGCGCAATTAACAAAATTGTTCGTTTAAATGATTGATTGAATGATTGATTGATTGAATTTAACGCCATGTCAACTTGTTTTGAGTTATTTTACGCCAAAAGGTTAGGGAATTATATACATTTATATTTACCTTTTGGAGTAGTTTTCCAAGAAGCATTTTGTACGGGGTGATACGGTATCAGGCATTGCAATCTAATAAAAAATAAATTTTCAAATTTATTTCATGCATATATGGGAACCTAACAGATAGTATCACCCCGAGTCAAAGTTGGTCTTGGAATAATGGTGACGAAGATGCATTCCACACTCTGAAGAGTTCTAAAACTGAAGCCTCACCACACGATGCAGCATAATTTCATATACCAGACACCTATTTTGGAGACTGTGTCATAAATCTGAAAGGGATATAACCTGTGTTGTCTAAGCCCCACTGACACGAGGAAATAGAACGGACAAGAAAATATATCTTTTATATTCAGATTACCTTCGTTGATTTTTAGACGACTGGTTAATATGCTTTAAACACCAGCGTCGGCATCAGGAATAAACATTTACGCATTTCAGTAGTTATTATTTGATTTGTTGCTGATTACCATGCCATTAAGTCAATAGAAATTCCTTAGCGTTTTACTGACCGTGTTAACTTACGTTGTAAACGATGTAAGTCTTTTGCACATAATAGTCTGAAGAATGTCTGGTTGGATAGGAGCCAAACTTGGGTATCTTTATTCCAAAGAGTCTCAGCAGTGCATTCAGTTGACCCATGGAAATCACTTTAAGGGTTGTTAAATCGATACGATTCGGCAGTCAAATAAAACCATTGAAAACAAGTGGTAAATTTAAAGGCATTTAGGACTACGTATATTTCCATTCATTTGCATTTTGCTCCGAGGTTGTTTTTTCTACCTGCGTTCGTGTTTATACTGTCTTTGTTTGTTGAATTCATTTACACGTATTGTTCGAACAAAATCTTTTTAGGATCACGTCAATTTGTAAAATTAACTGTTTATGCTTTTAAGAAGTGCAGTGCAATGGTTTTTGAAGACGATACTAAAGCCATGTAACATTGGTAGAGTCAGAACATGATAAAAAGAAAAAGTCTATAATGAAATTTTTTCTAACATGCTCATGTATTGGTATCCTACATTTGAATACACCCAACATTTGATCCATTGCTATCATAATGGTATTAGGTAGATATGGACAAAGGAATCATTTCACTTAATGCTGATCCGCTTTTAGCGTAACAGTTATCGTCGTAGAAAATAAAATCGGTGACTTGAATTCAATTCATGGACGAAGCCGTTTGCGTTTCACGTTGGGTTAATATCTTTGGTAAAGACATGAATCTATTTCTTTTCCTTTACATTATGGGTAAATAACAGAACAGGCTTGGTTATTTAGTCTTGATTAAGTAACAAGTCTAAGAGAATTCAAACCAGTGTTACTTCGCTTAAAATCGATTTTCAGTCACATCTTGCTCGTGGCAGAGGGTTTGGATGAATACATACTTAGTTTTGATACACATTATATTATATAATAAAGTTCACATTCCATTTCTTTATGGAACTAATTATGGATTTTATACCTGTTCTTTTCATGTTTTATACATTTGGGTATTCTAAAAAGCAGGCATGAGTAGTTATGCCTTATATTTTTCTATGTGGAATCTATCCGAGTAAAAAGTTATTACACCCTGATTTAACATCAGTTAATGAATGTCATTTATCGATGTATAATTAGTGAATTTATTATTTGGTTCCTCTTTGTATTCATCTGAGTAGAGATCTCCTCTTTCCATAGATTGGGTGGTTGGATTTAATGGCATATCAACCACCATAGGTATTTAATGCCAGAGCCATTTTACACATATATTATATATATGATTTGTAAACGCATATTTTTAGGTTGGTGATGGTTGGGTTTTATGGCAAATTAACCTCGTAAGGATCATTGCGTGTCAAATTCTTATATATATATATATATATATATATATATATATATATAAATGAATGTTAGTGTAAATAAATAGTCCGGAATTAGTGTCTTAAAATAGGTCAAAGCTTTTTGCTTGAATAAACTTGATGGTCGAAGGTGTTTGTAACATAGTCCATATCTTTAATAGGAGGCCAATTGTTTTTAAGAAGTTGATTATGTTTTTGAGAGAAATTTTTTTGAATAGTTCCTTCATGCTGTTCGCCTTATAAAACTATTCGCAACATTTTTCAAGATATTTCAAAAGGAAACTTGAGACATAAAGAATGTTTCAGACATATTGATATAATTTCATAATCTAATAACTGATTTCTGATTTTAACAGGATATGTAGAAAAAAACTAAAACAGTTCTGTTGAATGTTTATACGCATTTTCTTTTCCAGCGAATGGCATTTCTCTACCAGAAAATAAATTAAACATAGAAATGCTAATTTTTTTTTTACACATACTGTTGAGATTTGGAATCATGTAAACGAGAATTGGTCCGGTAATTACCTTACCAATTCTCATTCACATGATTTTATTGAGAAATAATATAAATACTTCAGAAACACCCTGAATATATGCCAAATGATCAAAAGCTGCTGATTTATTAAGGTTTATGCTGATTTTTATTCACTTTCTCATTATTCTGTAGAAGTTATTATCGACCAGTAATTAATGTTTGGGCATACATATGTTTAAGAGTTATTTCTACACTCAGTTAAAATTTGAGATCATTTACACCAGAACTGGTAAAGATATTAGATTAGAAAATAGTTTTTTATGGTCCTCACTCAAGCAATATACATTATGTTTATGGGAATATCAGGTATGGCATATGTAATATGCTATATAAATGTAGGCCTTACATGACGATCGGTCAGTAGGCCTTGCACTAAAATAGGTTAGCGCCATTCTCCTCCCCCCATTGCAATTGGTTCTTCTTTTCACTTCGTCTTCTCGTCTCGGTCGTTTTCATGTCTCTTTCCTGTTGTCATCTTTGTTTTTATTCTTGTTTGGTTGAGTTGTTTTCTTTAATTGCTTATCAACATTCGTAGTCTGATGTTTTTAGTCGCTGTTAAGGTAAGTCACCCGCCCAAGCCGAAACCCTACTGCATAGTCTCGAACGAGCCGCCGCAGGCATTGGCCTCTAAGTCAATGCACACAAAACTGAATATATGTGCTTTAATCAAACAGGCGACATTTCCACACTAAATTGTAGCTCTCTGAAACTAGTTGACAAGTTCACCTACCAAGTAAGCAGTGTCATATCCACTGAGAGAGATATCTACACATAACTTCCAAAGGCATGGGCAGCTTCTTCCAAGCAGCGATCGTGTCGATATTGCTATATGGATGCACTACATGGATGCTAACTAAACGGATGGCGAAAAGGCCTCAACTACACAAGAATGCTGCTAGCAATATTGAACAAGTCCTGGAGGTAACACCCCACAAAACAGCAGCTATACGGCCACCTACCACCCATCTCGAAAACTATCAAAGTTAGACGACCCAGACATGCAGGACACTGCTGGAGAAGTAGGGATGAGCTCATAAGTGATGTACTCCTATGGACCCCTTCATAAGACCGAGCAAAAGCAGGGCGACCAGCTAGAAACTACATACAGCAGCTCTGTGAGGATATGGAATGTAGCGCTGAGGACCTGCCGGAAGCGATGAACGATAGGGAGGGGTGGTGAGAGAGGGTCCGGGATATCGGTGCTGATGGCACGACAAGATGATGAAGTGATGACAATTTCATGCGTACTATTCACTTTTTTATCTGTTGACGACTTACCTCTTCATTGGTTAAACGTGGACTTATAGAATGAAATGGAGAGGGAGCGTTCAGCCACTTAGGTCGGTTGTTTCTGACTAACTGAAAAAAATATTTAAGCTTTAGAACCATATTGGTCACCTAACTGAAACCATTTAATGAGAGCTGTTGTCTCTGATTGACTTCGAGTTTAAAGTTTTTTTCGTCAATCTCGTTTAAATTTGAATTTTTCCACTAATTTCAAGTCTCAGTGTCTACCTTAAATGCTACTTTACATTTTAACAATTGTTCTCGCCGATCTAAGGAGCATAATCATGTCAAATTTTCTGAAACACCTGATACATTTTCTCTTCTAATTATTGAGTCAGGAAGCTTCATATTAACCGGATATACGTGATCAATCTTCAGTTCCTAACCAAGTATTGAAATTACTCGTTTGTATCCTCAGTCTGTTACTCGGATATTTATTTGAAAATTCTGTGCCGATATCTACTAAACTGAGTTTTATCTAGTTCTGGGGAAAATTGAGATCACTGATGCCATTCTTTGCATTTTCATGTTTTGCAAATATATTTTCTATTCAATTTCAATTTTAACTTCAAATTGTAACGTTAATTTTAATATAAATTCCTTTATTACAATCAAGCGAGGATTATGATATACTGAGTTTTCTTGATTTCAAAGTTTATACACTTTTATCAATCTAACACACTACAATAAATTTGCTTAACAGGTATTTATTTGCTTTTATAGGTCTTTATAACACACACACACACACACACACACGCTCTAGACATTGAATCTCGACATTAAACCGAATTTATGTCACATTTTTTTCTCGTAAGGAACAGAATAAATACATACACCACGATGAGGTCTCCACAAAATACTTTTATACACACACACACGCGCACGCGCGTTTAAATATGTTTATATATATGAGGTGAGTTCAATATATTTCTTGAATTCACCTCAAGCGTTAATTATCAAGGCAGATATAAACAATAATAATTCTATAGTTCGAAAAACCTCTGAAGTTCCTCTTTTCATAAAAGCTATACTGTCAAATTTATTTCTATGTCTTTCTTGTTCTCATAATCCATATTTAAGATTAATGTTCAGAATAGAAAAAAAGAAAGAATTGCACGGAGGTAGGTCTGTAGACATTGAGAGATGTGAAGAAATTGCACAATTCTGTGTTTTGTCAAAACCTAGAGATCAAAACGTATAGGGGAATGGCATCGAAAACCATCAATAAACTCAGGTATTCTAAACAAAATCTTGTATCTTAGAAAATGATCAGCTATAAACACCATTTCTGAGGATTTTGCATTTTTATGTGTTACCAGGAACGCTTGAAAGAATTCGAGATTATCCTGCATAACCTGCATTCTGAGAGGCAAATATGAAGTAAATGTCTCTAAACGAGTAAAACATGAACACTTATTTGTTCATTTTCATTCATGGCTGTCCAGGTAAAAAAAAAAAAAAAAAAAAAAGAAAAAAAAGTCACTTTTACTTCATGGACCGATTTCACGAAAGAAGTTGAAGCGACCTCAAAAAATTCATTTTGACTTATATAATTTAGCAGTTATGGCCGATAGAAAAATTAAGATTTGTTTTGATAAAAGGCAGGCTTAGCGTAAAAATTATCATCGGAGAAAAATAGAATTAGTGACCCGTGTTCAAATACTGGATGAGGATGTTTCATTTCGTGCTACCGCCGTTGGAAAAGGCATGCATATTCCCCTCCCCGCTCTTCCCATGCTTATATATATGCAAATATTTACTGGGTGTGCTCGTGGTATAATGGTTATCGTCGTAGGAAATGGACACGGTGACCCGAGTTCAAATCCTAAACGAGGCTGATTGCATTTCACATTGCACTAATATCCTTAGGAAAGGTATGAATCCAATTATTCTCCCTCCAGCTATAGGTAAATAGTAGGACAGACTGATCCTTCAGCCTTGGTGAGGTAACTAGTCTAGGAGAAGGAAAACTCCTAATTCAAACCTGTTAAACTCCGCTTAAAAATTGACATTGTGTCATATCCTGCCCGAGCGGAGGGGTTGGTAGATATGGATATATGCAAGTATTGATACAACTGATTTTTTTAGCCTTGTTAAGCAACCAGTTTAGGAGAATGAATACTCTGAACCCAAACCAGGTGTACTCTTCATAAAATTTAACCTTGTGTCAGGTATTGCTTGTAGCAGAATGGTTGTATAAATACATTTCCAATAAAATATGTAAAACTATCATTTTGTATTTACCAACCCCTCTAAATGAGCTGGATGCCATAGGATGTAATATTCAAGCGGAGTTTAACTGGTATGAATTCAGAGTTTTCCTTCTCCTAGACTGGTTACCATACGAAAATTAAAGATCTCAGTCTGCAGTACATATAACTATATTGTGACGCGGTATAAGATATTTATCCCAAGACGGGAGTTTATTTTTCGCACGTGTGAAGACGGGGCAGCCTGGCACTTGATCCCTCGCAGAATAAGTTCCAGTTAAGATTCTCTTTTGGGGCGTAGGGAAATTGGCATATTATGTGGCGGTTAATTTGGGGCTAGACTGACCGTCGCTGGCACGGGGTTTCCAAATTTCACGTTTACACACACACCCACCAGGCCACTACCTCTTCCTACCCCTAAGATAATGGATGATATGGGCCTCTAGGTTTAGATATAATAATATTAATTATAGTAGTCAACAATTCCAGTTTCCCGTGTAATATTTTTAAAGGCGAATACGACATTTAGAGAGAATAAATTGAGGCGAATGAAGCTGAAAAGTAACATGTAGAAGACAACTTGATAGGCAGACAACACAATGAATAAATTTCGACACGAGGAGAGATATAAAATATAGCAAGATTTTTAATACATGCGGACACACATATTTAACGTATCGGCTATATTATCAGCGGATAATATCCAATGTACAAATGTCTTTCGTCCTTATTCTTTTCTTTCTTCCTTCTTTAAATTGAGAGAGAGAGGTGGGTATGTAATTGCAGTACTTAGGAAGGGTGTAGGGAGAAACAGTCTTAAGGTTTACTTAGCTTTTTGACGGGTTCCTTCTGAGAGTATTTTCTCTTTTACGGGCTAGCGGTATTTTATATAGCTCGGCTTGAATACGTCTGTCATCTTGTCCAAGAGCTATACGTCACTTCTTCACCCAGAGTTTTGGCCAATGTGTTCACACATCTTGCCACCCCAACTACTGTCCTAAAACTGATTTCCTTATCTCTATTTCCGCCGATGAAAAAGGGTGCTACTTCCGCTTTAGGATTCTGGCCAATCATTTAGCCTCTTTCTTCTGTCGGCAATTCGTTCGGACTGCTATCTCTTTCACCCGGTCACAGAGTGCAAACATCTCTTGGCTTTCATTCTGACCTGGATTTGTTACTTCGGCCGCGAGGAATTGACCTACATTCCTATTCCTCTTTTTAACGGTCAGTCTTCGGCGGCCTGTTAATTCAAACACGGAGGGGTAGGGGGAGTTTCTTATTTCTCTCCTCTCAGTGGTAGACCACGTGACAATAGGAAGAATATAATTGGATTCATACGTTTCCAAATGGTATCTGTTCTACGTGAAAGGCAAACAACACTACCCAGAATTTTCAACCAGGGTCCTCAAGCCCTTCCTAAAATATATTCTTAAGATTTTCAATGCGTTTAAGGAAGTGTTTTCGAGACCCAAATTAAAAACCTGTACTAGTCTGTTGGTATTTCACGTAGCAGTTATACCATTGGGAAAGATACCCATCTGTTCTTCCCTAGTAGAACAGATTGGGTTATTTTTGTTTTGGTTAAGGAATAAATCTAGGAAGAGAAAAATCTGCATTCAAACTAACTTTACCTTGCTTAAAAATTAAACTCAACATTGCATTGTGCCTGTGGTAGGAGTGTAAGTGAGTACATATTTTAGTTTTGAAGAATCAAACATTAGGATAAATTATTTCTTAAATGGCACGGATTTTGCGGAGCTTAGGTTCATTTGTGGTAACTATCAGCAGAAGTCCGAGGAAGGAAATACCAACAAAATTGACAATACGTTAGGCAAGGACTTATTCGTGCGAGAAATAAACGCACGCTTTCTGCCAACCGAATAGCCGAAATTGTAGAGGGCTTAATCAAAGTCTAAAAAGTCATATATGACAACACTCTGTACATCGATCCTTGATGCGTATAGCCCTGCGTAAACAGAACCCTATCAGATTACCTTTGAAATGTCCGTCGGTTGAAGCAACCCAGTGTGCATGCTAGCGTTGGAATAAGACCTGGTATCAACTTAAGAAGATCACACGCTCCGATGATTGTCGTTTTCTCTGAATAACATGTAAGCATGTTACTTGTGTGTCGTTATCCAAGGGAATCGATAACGCCACGATGCTGTCCGACGAAAATATCAATTTTGGTGGTTGCACTGCGATAGATTGCGTAGAGTTCTGCCGAGAAATAGAAGATCCTGAAAATTCCCTTGAAAGTAGAAATGGTAAATAAACATGTTTAAAGACTAGGTAAAACGTTTTATACCAATACTTCTCTCTGACGTAAGTAGCATGCATCAACAGGACGGGACTAACCAACACTGTCATGGAGTGACAAAAACCTAACCGATGAGTATATATATATATATATATATAAACATTTATTATAATAAATAAATATATATTAGTTTTTATGTATATTTAATAGCCTGGACGCTTTTCTGCGACAACTGGTCTTTACACGGCAATCATCGAGCCGAAAAAGAAAGATTTTAGAAAAATAAAAAAATTGATAAGATATAGTCAAAAGAATTTTTGCGTTAGAATTGCCTATAAGTTTTGTTTTCTTTTTTTGCGTGTGTGTAGATTATATTTGCGTATTGTTGTGTGAGGTCGTGTATGTGATTTCTTTGTGTATGTGAGGGTGTTTGTGTGTGTATGATGATACATGGGTGTGGCAGATTTGAGGGTTTTCTCATGAATACATGTGTAGCGATGTGTAGCAAAAGGTGGCGCAAGTCAAAAGATAGTTGTAATTTGGCAAAATAATTTTTTGTACTTTATATAGTGATGATTTCTGCTGAGGTAAAAAGTTATCATCATCTTCGAAAATTAATTTTTGATTTAAAATGGAAGTATAATAGGCGAAAAATACGCTGGTTTTGATACGTATGAATGATTGGTGAGGTGGGAATATTATGGTATTACGAGAGATTGTATATTTTTATTTACTATGGTATATTATGCAATATTGTCATTCATATGTACGTTATATATTCTGCGTAGCAGCAATAACAATTCTCTATAGAAACACCAAAGTAAAAGTACGATCACCAGATGGAGACTCAGAATACTTCGACATTGTAGCAGGAGTACTACAAGGAGACACGCTAGCTCCATACCTCTTTATCAGTTATCTAGACTACGTACTTAGAACATCGATTGACAAAATCAGAGAGAACGGCTTCGAGCTGACAAAGAAAAGAAGCAGAAGGTATCCCGCAAAAACAATTATCGACGCCGACTACGCCGATGACATAGTGATACTAGCAAATACACCCGACCAAGCCGAAACACTACTACATAGTTTGGAACGAGCAGCCGCAGGAATAGGCCTCTATGTCAATGCACACAAAACTGAATATATGTGCTATAATCAAACGATGGACATCTCCACTCTAGACGGAACCCCTCTTAAACTAGTAGACAAATTCACTTACCTAGGAAGCAGCGTCGCATCAACCGAAAAGGACTTCGAAACGAGGTTAGCGAAAGCATGGACAGCTATCAATAGGCTATCGATTATGTGGAAATCAGACCTAACCGATAAAATGAAACGTAATTTCTTCCAGGCAGCGGTCACATCGATACTGCTATATGGATGCACGACATGGACTCTAACAAAACGGCTGGAGAAGAAGCTTGACGGCAATTACACAAGAATGCTGCGAGCAATATTGAACAAGTACTGGTGGCAACAGCCCACAAGACACCAACTATACGGCCACCTGCCTCCTATCACGAAAAATATTCAAGTTAGACGAACCAGACATGCAGGACACTACTGGAGAAGCAGAGACGAACTCATAAGTGATGTACTCTTATGGACCCCCACACATGGCCGTGCAAAGGCAAGACGACCAGCACGAAGATACATTCAGCAACTATGCGAGGATACAGGATGTTGTCCTGAAGACCTGCCTGAGGTGATGAACGATAGGGAAAAGTGGCGAGAGAGGGTCAGGGATATCCGTGCTAACAGCACGACATGATGATGATGATGATGATTATTGCAATCTATGATGGTATGATACGTAGTGCAATGATGATATCTAAGTTGATCACAGTATTATATATGCATATAATACAATTCACGATATCATGCTATACACTTCTATTATGTTGTAAATGATATATTGATGTTGATATGATGTGTAATGTTACAATGTATTGTGTTGTTGTATGTTGCCCATTATATAATGCAATATACCTTGTTGGGTATGTTACCTCACTATGCTAAATCGATGTACGTAATAATTTTGATAAATACACTCTATTAAGAAATACTTCTATCAATCATGAAACTATGGCGATCATTATATCAACAGGTAGGGAGAATGTATGGAGATGGATGTGACGATTAAATGGAGGAAAATGGTACTTACGATTCCGCAGGTATATTATGGGATATTATTTGATGGGTTGTGATTGTTTTTAGTTCTGGAGGTGGTGTAAGTATGGTGGATGACGGTGGTGGAGATGGATTATGCATATGGGTCAAAGTGTGAAAGTAGATGTTTCTTCTCGTATCAGCATTTGGATAATATTTCGGATTTTTTGTTCAGTTAGATTTTTTGATGGGTGAGTGAAAATTGCATGTTTCTCATGGAAACAAAGAAGACATTTTTTAATGTCTTTCTGTACGTATATTACATACGTCAATGAATTGAATCTACAAAAATGACATTTTGTGTATTGTTTTTAAATTACATTGGATAATTTATGGCTAATTTTTAAATCTTTCAAGCAGGAATTGTTTTTAAACTACGCCATTGTTACTAAGTAAAGGTTAGCAAATAACTGCATTTTTTAAAATCAGATTCCGTTGAATCAATAAATTACTTATCAGTAATAATTTCTGTTAGTATTGTTTTTGTAATGTTTTCTCATCAAACCGTCGCAGCCGATTTCCTCAATTCATAGAAATACAATAAATGATTTGTCTGTGGCACTCACTGAAACATTTTACAAGCAAACAGATATTATCTGGTACTATTCATCATATTTACCAACCCTTCCGCTGGGGCAGGATATGACACAAGGTCAATTTTTAAGCGGACTTTAACAGGTTTGAATTCAGAGTTTTCCTTCTCCTAGACTAGTTGCCTCACCAAGGCTGAAGAACCTAGTCTGCCCAACTATTTTACCCATAGCTAGAGGGAGAATAATTGGATTCATACCTTTCCCAAAGGTATTAGTGCTATGTGAAATGCAATCAGTATCGTCCAGGGTTTGAACTCGTATCGCCGTGTCCATTTCTTACGACGATAACCATTACACCACGGGCACCACCATCTGGTACTATTTATTACCAAATTTTATTAGAAGAAATAGAATTGCTTAAGTTTATATTACATGCGTATTTATCTTTGCACTGCTACATTTTCACATTCTTTTTTATATGTATAGTTTTATTGCGACAATATCAGCTAATAATCAATTTTGACGTTACTATGTTTAACCATAAACAAATATTGGTATCTTTGTTTGAGATGTAAATTAACTTTGTTATAAAAATTGTGGAAGACTCATGATAAAGCCAAGCACAAATAATGATAGTATATATATATATATATACATGTGTGTCCATGTGTGTGTGTCCATGTGTGTGTGTGTGTCCGTGTGTATATGTGTGTTATTCAGTTTGGTATATTTATGAATATTTCAGTTCATGTTGGTTATAGAATATATATAGATGCATATCAGTATAACATAGACACGGTGTTAACGGTACTAGGTGACTCAGTTTCTCACCTATCTGATCATGTGACCGAGAGCTTCGAGCGCTATTTACTCCGTGTCTACGCTATCACAACTTCTCCCTCTCTCTCTTTCTGTCTGTCTGTCTGTGTCTGTCTGTCTCTCTCTCTCTCTATATATATATATATATATATAACAATGGAATATTTCTTGAATAAGAGCTAAAATAAAACATAAATTACATCAAAACCATATATGAATACAATCATCTATGAACGAATCATAAGAATACTTTCAAGCAGAATAAAGTGCCCAGGTGAATTCTTTGTGATGCTTTTTGAGTTGCAAGTCACCTTTGATCGTTTGTTCAATAGATATATAAGTATCATACAGTCCACTGAGTCAGAATTTTTTTTTTGAACTTTCAATATTATTTTCTACCTAGTTTTCAAATCACAATATGAAGATTGATAGCAGATAATCGCTTAAAAAATCTTGTTTCTGTAGATGCAAATTCTCTTGGCTCAACTATCTTGCGCGTTCATTCAGGCCAATGTTACGATGGTAAATTCAACTCAGTTTTCTTCGACAATCTATTTATTTCTTACAATCGACGATGTATATATATATATATATATATATACACTCATGTTTTTTTCAAGAATTTTTCAGTATGTTCAACCAGCTAATATTAATAGATTATTTATTAGCTATGGCGTGGATTTTATGGGCGGTTCAGTGCAATTTATATTATCTTTCAAAAGAAACCTGTATTCCATAAAACATATATATTCATAATATTTGTACCACTAACGCTCAAAAAGATCATGACATGATTTTGTGCTTTAAATGATGTATTCTATAAAACATTATTCTGATAGTAGGAAGTCATATTTCGTTTGCTCAGAAGTAAATGCTTTTAATCTATTTAAATTCTTTATAGTTGTCAACTGAATTTCAATTGAAATTACTAAATCTTAGGCTTTTAATTAAAGACCTTTATATTAATTTAGTAGAAAAGGTTAAATTCATTATCAATACTTTCTATGATTTACTGTAGCCGACCGTAAAACTTACGTCAGTTACATAGGCTGATTGTATTTTTACCGATTTGATATTGATTCATTTCCTTACTCTCTAGTTTTCTTCATACAACAGTGACTCGTATATTCTGCAGCGTTTTGGTTTTAAGGGCATGCAGCACATAACCGAAGCAGTTCAAGCAGTGGTGGTTTTCTGCTGTGGTTGGTATTATCGTGTTTGCTGGTGCGCTGAGATGAGGCGCATTGCTTTGTAAGCTTTGGAAGCTGCAACATAGCTTAATCATATTACTTAAACTTTACAAATACCAGCTTGGCCATAATGACGCAGAAGGAAACAAATACATTCCTTGTGAAAAAGGTAAAGGCTCAGTTTATCAGAATAAAGTAATTAGATGGTTCAATGAATTTTGCTTAGGTTGTAAGAGCTTCGATAATCAGGCAAGGTCAAGTAAGCCTAAAACTCTTAATTACGATACCGTACTCAAAGCTGTAGAAGCAAATCCGGAGTGTATTTCTCTGAGGGTATCAGGCGAACTCTGAGGAAGCATTCAATCAGATGTTACCACAAATTGCTTTATAGATACTTTTACTGTGTGCGCAGTGGCTCTACCTAGTTGGGAATACAGCGGTGAATATCCAAGCCCATTGAATCTCGAATGGAGGGAGTTGTGTAACGTCTGTATCCAAATTCTGTCATAATACATCAGACAGTAATACCTTCACAATGGAGCTGGGGTTCTTGTTGATTTGTCGATGATTGTAACAAATACCAAAAATTTGTATATAATCATATAAAATGATGGCTGAACTGGTGTTTAAGGAAAGAGATTGGCACACCCACAATACATCTTGTTAGGCCATCTTGGAATATATTCCATCAGACTCTAGGTTACTCTTTTGTGACAAAGCACCTTTTCATTTGCTGGGCCACATTAACAGGCAAAATTTTTGGTATTAGGCCTCAGGAAATTCTAAATAACTCCTCGGGAAACTTCTTCACTGTAAACGTGTTACTGTTTAGAATAATGTGACTGATTTTAGATACAGATGTTAAAAATATATTCAGTGGTGAATATCCAACTTGGCCATAATGACACATAAGGAAACAAAAAAATTCCTTGTGCAAAAGGTAAAGGCTCAGTTTATCAGAATAAAGTAATTAGATGGTTCAAAGAATTTTGCTTAGGTTGTAAGATCCTCGATAATCAGCCAAGGTCAGGTAAGCCTAAAACTCTTAATTACGATACCGTTCTCAAAGCGATAGAAGCAAATCCGGAGTGTAGTTCTCTGAGGGTATCAGATAGTAGGATAGTAGGAAGTCATATTTCGTTTGCTCTCTACTTTGAGAAATGTGGGACCACTGCGAATACAGCAAGGTTATCTATGGAACCACTACGTGGTTACATTCCATCAAAACCTCACTTACAAGATCAATTCCTCAGTGGTTATTTCTTCGGAGGATATCTGATAAGTCAAGTATTTAAACGTAGGCTGCAGACACCTAATAAACTAAAAGATTTTATTTCTCATGAAATCACAGCAATATCAGTGGAAATGACATGATGAGAACATGCAAAGGCTTCAGAGTTCCATTGCAAGTTAGGGCACATATTTAGTCGATAGACGACTTAAAACAAAATAATGACAATGTTGTTAAACTAAGGTGATTTTAATAAGATATTGTTTTAGAACCAGAAGAGTAATACGTTTATTTATCCAAAAGTCAAGAATGTATTTGTCCATCACTCTACAACGAGCAAGATGTAACAGAGAGTCGAACTTTTAGCATCATTACCACTAATAGTTATTCAAGGTTGTATTAGTAATACAGCACGGTTAATTATATCGTTATAGTCAAATCTGTAATGGATACAATATTTTATAATGCTATTGCTATGTCTCATGCTGGAATGTTTTAGTCACGCTGTAGTCTAATTGCTACTACCTTTGTTATCTTATCATGGATACTACATGTCTGCAATTAAAACTACCTTACCAACCACATCACAATTTCCTTAACTATTTACGTCAGATTCTCTATGGTTTTACTTTTATTCAAATTCTAATCAAGAAAATTGTTGTATATTAATAATACTGTTAGCCTTATCTTCCGACGATTAATACACACACACACACACACACACACACACACACACACACACATATATATATATATATATATATATATATATATATATATATATATATATATATAACCAAATAGCTGGTTAGTGGGTGAACAGGCAGAGTAATTTTCTCATTGATCTTAAAAAGTTAATTTTGATAAATATTTTCTTGGTATTATTCATTTCTAATTCTTTGGTTTTAGTTGAATGAATATGAGCAAAATTTCTGTCGATAAATCATAAAAGAAATACATGGAAAAAAGAAATAATTGGCATTTTATTCTTAACAGTATCATTTAGTTAAATAGTTAAAATAGGAACATTAAGCAATGAAAGCCAGATGTAATGGGAAGAGCTAGCGCGTTGGCTATTTTATTCTTTGATTTAAGCCCTTGGATTTAGTAGTTTTGTCGTAATGATTTGATTTTAAATAATATCAAATTTTATTTGTATTTTATTCATTTATTCTTTTGCTTTGCCCAAAATTAATATTTTAAATATATTTACTCACTTAACTAATCCGAAATAAAATTTCATATAGCAGTCAATTAAATAAGAATAAGTGTGATATTTTTATATACATTCCTCTTTAGCTTTATTAGTCTTTTAAATTTTGATATAATATATCATTACATTAAAACTTAAGTATTTGCCCCCAGAGGGCGCATATTTTTGCAAGTAATATTGATATGCGCCTATGTAATATAAACACATTAGGTACACAAAGTTCACTTCAAACCACCATAGCTGTAACTTATATATCTATTTCTTCAGCTTAGCTTATTACCAGTTTTATTATAACTGTTGTTGTTGTTTCTTAATCGTTGAACATGTAAACTCCAAACATACAAAGGATCCGAGATATTTATGACCGTTGGGTCGTGACAAATATATTTCACGTCGTTTCCGCCATCAGTTTTCCATTTACATCAGCCAAGTTACTTTTTGAGGCAGTGGGTGATGTCATGCCAAAAGTAAAAATAAAAAAAGAAAGAAAAAAGAAACTATACACAGGAACTGGTGCTGTAAATTTGCTTGCGGTCTTTTAGAAATATTTGTGATTTTTCATAATGTGAATATATATGGTTTATGTCATTCAATATTCTTTTTTTTTTTTTTTTTTGCTCTAATGTTTTCAAACATTTTCTTTTTCATTCTATTGGTATTTAGAAGCTATATGCTATCGGCTCACCCGACCGGTTGCACTTTGATGGGAAATAGGTTGGCACATAGACAAGTAAAATTCCGCACGCTTATCATAGAGCGATTTGAAGCGGATAATTCACAATGAGTAGTGAATACTACACTCAGTAGGTAGTGAAAAGTCATATACCAGAGCCAGTCTTCAGCTAATTTAAGCTTGGTAAAAATTATAGATGAACGATGGTTAAAAAGCTTACCAGACATTTCACTAGACTTATGATGCTGTTCCACACCGGCGCCCCATTACTTACACAGTGTATCAGATGATTGGACTACTGGAAGTAGAATTTCGAGTTTTTAACAATCTATTAAAGTAAGAGATTCTTGTTGTCAATATGCAGTTGTAACGGAACTCCTCGGGTCCGTCGTGCATCTGCTATTTGCATTGTGTGACCTAACGCTGTGTTTATCGTACACAGTCGGAGACGGTATCACAAAAGACAAAGAAAAGGTTTTTTTGGAACTTCCTTTAACTGTGTTCTCTCTCTACACGTCCGGCGTGACCTCTACTTTCCCAGATTCTAACAGATATCTTATCTCTTGGGAAGTCTTCAGAATTGGAACGTATTTCTTTACTCCCTGACTCCGGCAGCTTCCTCTGGTCAACTAACTGAACTAGCATTCCCTATCCTTTTTTGTTATCTAAGGCTACACTTGTATATAGGCAGGTGTAAATATTCCAACTTCCAGGCCTTTGGTCTACATATACAGGACATAAAAATATCGCCTGACTATATATCCCCTGGTCATCGTAAAATGTGTGACGACAAAACTGAAGTCTTTTAAACCTTAGGTTTACTTTATTTGACCATCTCCACTGTGGGAAAACGGCCACACACACGTTCAAAACATGTGTGCCAATGAGTCCAGGCCCCTAAATGAATACTCAGATTCACACACATACATACATGCATAAAAAATTATGTTCAACTCGTAACCATACACATATGTACACACGCTTGTACATATATAAATAGATGCACCCTCACATAATATGTCTACAATAATATGTATATACGCCTAAATATTCACTCAGATATTTCTAACTATATACTAGCAATATTAAAGGTCCATAATGTCACTATGTAAAACCACAATCCAAACATTCCAATGAAATAAAAGCAGCCCCGTCGACTGAATCTCTGCAGGAGTAGAACCATCTAACAAGTGTCTTTGATATGGATCTTAACCATCTGATGATGTGGTCCTAGTCTCTGAGCTTTATGGAATGTGGAGTACCCTGTCATAGCGATTACTCCCAGGTTATCTTTAACCCGGTGTCATAGTACTTGTTAGGGTCAGAACTCTGGGTCAAATAGGACTGTTTAATCCTTTACTGTACTTGAAACCATTCAACTTCGGCAAATCGAACAATTAGTGTTAAATAGGTACACTTAAATCTTTTAACTTTGTGCAAAAATAAGTCTAGGCTCATGTAACATTTTTACCCAAAAACTATTCGTTTACAAATCATATACCTTTGATATATATCTATGTATAGGGTTTGGCATTAAATAACCTATAAGGGATGATATGCCGTAAAACTCAACCAAGAAATTGAGATTACAGAGGTTTGCTGAGTAGTATGTTTCTGTTATTTTGAAAGGTTCTCATTTACTCAAAACCAGAATGCGCAATTGTAATATCGGGTTTGGCTAATAACCCCTAACTTTAACTATTAAACTTAAAAATGAATAGTTAATCTCAAACACAAAAAGAACACTGACACCTGCAAACTATCTGAATAATGGTTATTTTCATCTTTCAAAAGAAATGCCTTCTATAAAGAAGGGCATTAACAATTTCAGAGTTTCTGTGATGATTGTAATTTATCTGAAGCAAAAAGGACACGTTGTTTCGCGTGTCTTTCGTGTAAGCGGACATTTGTAATATGATTCGTGATCATGTGTATATTCAAGTCCTTAATATTACTATTGCTTATGAATATGCATGTCTTTGTGTGCGTAAACGAATCGTCCAACACGATAGTGTATAACGTGGGAACAATTGTTAGGAGAACCAAAACAAAATTACAGGAGGTTGAACAATGTAGATCGGAACTCGGAGTGAATGATTTTGTGCGAATGAGATAAATATATTGAGAGAGAGAGAGAGAGAGAGAGAGAGAGAGAGAGAGAGAGAGAGAGAGAAAGAAAGAGAGAGAGAGTATAAGAGAAAGAAAGAAAGAAAGAAAGAAAATGAGAACTGGTTTTGTCGGTGAAAGTAAAATAAAATGCAAGCTGTGTTTTGAAAGTGCTGTTTTGTTAACAATCAGAAGGGTGTAACTTAAGCCGAAAGATGTTTTAGGTTGTCTTGTATTGTTCCCTAATGTTTTGGAGATATTTCATGTCTTAAAAATAATCATTGCATGTTTGTTTCTTTATACAGAAGTCTTACTGTCGTGATAATCTACTCTGACACTTAAGTAGAAAGATTAGCAGGTTTTAGGTGCTGCCATTTGGAGTTCCGTGAAAGATATTATTGTAGAGTTAATAGAAGAAATTTTCTCATCCTAAATACAAAATCAACAAAAAAAAAAACTGCATCAATTCTTTAATTCATCGGGCAACTATCAAATGTCACAAATCAAAAATCAATTGACCGGCCTCTTGATGAAGCTTACAATGCGCTAACTCTATGCTCTGCAGAGAGATAAGACCTCCTCTAAAATGTGGTGTCGAGTCAATGACACTAAATTGCACCTGAGAGCAAGGCTCCAGTTTTGTAAATGTTGGGAGTTTGGGGTAATCCAAGTTTTGCAGATGTGGGGAATATGAAGTAATACAAGTTTTGTAGATCTGGGAAGTATTGAGTAATCCAAATTTTGTAGATGTGAGGAATGTGGAGAAAACCAAGTTTTGTAGATGTGGGGAATATGGAATAATTCATTGATATTAATAGCAGGTCTATTTTGATTCGGGGTGTTAGCACTTTTTAGGGTCAGATCTATTTAAAAATTATACATATTAGATAGAACTGTATTCAGAAAAAGGCCAAAAAACCTTTTAAGAAACATCTACAAAAAATAAGTAAATATAACCGTATAATAAATGTGATTCTCAAACCTTTATGCATAAAGTAACCATAAACTGTATAACATGGCGTTGGAATTAATCAATATAAAACAGCAATGTTTGTTTATGATCAGTTTTGTCTTATCAGGGTACCTGTTAGTGTCTCATCTATGGGCTAAATAAAAGTAAGTAAAGTTAGCGACCGTAGTCAAGGGTGACCTGAAGGCTTCCTTTTCAATAGCTGCTACACCAAGGTTTAGGTGAGAGCGTTACTCCATTCCCTGGATTGCTTCACTTTACCCTTGATGCGCACCTTATAATGCTGAGTATTAAGCAAGGAGGTATGAAATACTATTTTAAAGTTTTTGGTATGACCCAACTTAGGATTGAACGCTGGTTTCGCGGACTATTGGCGAAAGCCAACTAGATCTATTTAAAAATTGATAATATTAGAAAGGATTATATTATTAATATAAAACTGTAAATTATTTGTATTTGGAATTGTTCCTTGAAGCTATAATTACTTAATAAGGGCATTTATTATTACTTGATGTCACTAGGCCTAGGCAAACCATGGACTGAACTGGACGACTACCGATAGGCTATTGATCATATGGAAGATGCACACACACACACATACACACACATACGTATATATATATATATATGAATAAACATAATTTTGAAACGTGTTTCTTAAATCAAGAAAGTGCTCAAATACTGGCCAGTAGAGAAAGATAAATCTAAAAGAAAATGTTGTATGACTTCTTTATGTCGGCTTTATTGCTTGAAATTCCGTGTATCAAAAATCGATTTATATAGTGTAACAATTTCGTTCAGTTATTTAGTCCTACTTCATATCCTTGGACGAATCTGTTTCTAATTTTTTGTATGATACTTGGCAATTGAGGATCTTTTTGTATTGGCCTTTCTTCTTCAGCTCCTATGTGATGTAAGCAAACTAAAATTGGCGACCGTAGTCGAGGGTGACCAGAAGGCTCATTTTTCAATAGCTACAACACCGGGGTATAGGGGACAGCGCTAAACCTTTCCTTGGATTGCTCCACTTTACCCCCGATACATACTTTATATTGCTGAGTGTTAAGCAAGGAGGGATCAAGTACCATTTTTAAAGTCTTTGGTTTGACACGACTTGGAATTGAACCCTGGTCTCCAGGACCATTGAAGAACAATATTAAGCCTTTAATTCTTCTTATTCTTCTTCTTCTTTGTATATATATATATATATATATATATATGTATGTGTGTGTGTGTGTGTGTACGTGTGTGTGGGTGGGGTGTGTATGTGTTTCTCTAATGTAAGATTTACATAGTTAATATATCAATAAACACATGCTTCAATGCAAATGCATTGGTTTGTAAAACAACTTATGAAGTAAATGTTTCTTCAGGGTTATTGCGAAATAATATTCATATTAAGTCTCCTTCATTAATTCATAGAACTGTTTCATTCAAATTTCCACGATAGCTCTGATATGCACTGAGAGATTTTGCAGGAAATTTATTTTAAAATCGAATTCCCAAAGCCTATTGCATATATAATGATGTAGGTTGCATGCTCTGATTAATATTTTTATTTTCTAAGCAATATATCTGATAGCTTTTATAATTATTTACAACGCTTTACTACTACTACTACTACTACTACTACTACTACTACTAATAATAATAATAATAATAATAATAATAATAATGACCAACAAAAACTCCTCTGGATTATTTACAGCCCAACGGATCACTTAATTTCGGCCAGAAGACTTGGCCTTATAATAATCAACAAAAACCAAAAAAGAGAACATGCAAAATTGTGGAGTTTGCTGTACCGGCTGACTACATAGTAAAATGAAAAGAAAGTGAAAAGAAGGATAAATACTTCGACCTTACTCGGAAACTGAAGAAACAGTGGAACATGAAAGCGACGTATATACCAATTACAATTGGTGGTCTTTGTAGAGTCACCAAAGGATTTATAAAGGGACTGGAGGACTTGAAAAAAATAGGACGAGTGGATCCCATCCAAACTACTGCATTATTGAGATCGCCAGAATACTGAGAAGAGTCCAGGAGACGTAAGGTGACTTGCTGTCACCCAGACTCCTATGAAAGATCACCAGCTTACGCTGATGTGAAAATCTCTCAAAGTGTGATAATACTATAGTACTATAGTATTTGACCAAAAAACTGAAGTTTAAGTAATAAGAATAACAGTGGAAGAAGACTATATAAACAAAATATTAGTTTCTCCGTCAATTTTCATATAAAAAAAGTTTTGGGGTTGATAGCACTCTTCGAAGGTAGATGTTGACCCTATCCTCCATAATTGAAGCCGGAAAACTAAGCAGTGAACATATTCTGTTCTCATTAACTTAAAGCTGTCAACTGGTTTATGGTGTATTAGTCAACGTGGATAAGATGGGAGAAAGGCTATTTCACACTTGCCGACACTGGTGTGTATTGAAAAGTTGTAGAAGCAGTGGGGTTCGCAGGAAAAGACCTCCGGACATCCATAGGTGAAAGGGGAAAAATACAAGGCTCTTGAGTTCGAATTGGAAATAGAGCAGATGTTTATGTCACCTGGGAATCCGGTAAACACGGTAATGATGAACTCGTTGTCTCCGTTTTGGAAAGGTGAGAGTAGAGAAAGTTTTCTGATAAGGACTGAAAAGCATGCTAGAAGCATAAACTGATTGCATGATGTAGAGATTTTCAATGATCTTCTGCTTCCCACCCCACTTAAAAAATGACAATCGAACATAAATGGCAGAAAATGTTCAAGCTGACACTACTCTGGCGAAAGTGTTTAAAAAGGAAGTAGATTGTTTAGTTAAAGAATGATATAAAATACTAAGATAAACAAATAGTTTTGCAATATTTTTGTAATGTGAGGTATTATATGGCGGCTCTGGATGTTGTTGCTCAGGTCATGAAAGTGATAAACAACAATGGACGGCGAGATGCTGAGCTTACCTGATACTCTGTGGGTGCTACTTGCCAGATTTACCAGTATGGTTTTAGGCTTACCTGACATTGCCTAATCGTCTAGATTCTTGCGATCCGAGTAAAATATTTTGAACGATCTGGTTAGTATAATGTGATCACATGCAGCGTCACCTTTCACACTAAAGTTAAGTTAGCGAAATAGATTATGTTGGACGTTCATCTGAGCGACTTTGAAAGCACACACGATGACAAGCAATGCACAAACTGTTAGTGCACCAACTACCACAATATTACCAATCACAACCAATACCTTTCGTACCGCTAACAGTTTCGGTCATGCCGTAAACTAATACGTACGAAAATATTTTTAAAATGTTGCCTTAACCTATCAAGAGCGTTCGCTGAAAAGTTCATAGTCTGTTAAGGATACTCCAATGTGAGATTTATTTTTTGACTAAATCTCCCTTGCCATCCATATAATTTTTTTATCGTTGTTTTAGGGCTTGTGTTCAGTTTATCTAGAAAAAGATCAAAAGTCGATATAACGTTATCATATGAAACCTTTCACCTATAACACTGGTTTACAAAAATAATTTTTTGGTCTGAGGCAAGAATGGGGATAGGTGTTCTTTTGTTAATTTGGGTGTGGTGAATTCAAATTTATAAATAGTTTTGCTCTATCACCTCTAGCTTTCTAGCTTTTAAATAATCTCATTTTAGTATAAACAGAGAATATCTATGCATATTTCAAGAGTTGCAGCAGCTTATAACAGATAAAACAGGATAGATAAAGAACACTGATTTAATCAATATACTTGGATGACACAATTACACAATTCATAATACCACAGACAATGAAAAGTGTGTTTTCTAAAAAGATCTGGTGTATTTTGCCTCCGAGATGTCACGCAAGAGCATCCAGTAGAATTCTCCCATCATGCCGGGGTTCCATTTGCCTTGATAGTTGCTCTCCATCTTCCCGGTGGAATCTTTTTCCATGCTCATCACTCACTGCTCCAAGGTTTGGCGGGAAGAAGTTGAGGTGGTAATGGAGAAAATGAATCTTGAATGACATTCAGCACCCCATATCCTCGTAAGACTTTAGCAACTTCTCAATACAGGCTTGGTAATAAGGTACGCGTGTGTTACCAAGGAAGCAACTACAGACTGACTTGAATGCTTCCCATGCTCTCAGTTCCTTTTAAGTTAAGAAGCTCCTCAAAATCAGTATCCATTTGCACTTCTCTGATCTGAGGTCCGACAAAGATGCCCTCTTTGAGCTTTGCAACACTAAGACCTGGGAACACAGTAGACAAGTGTTGGAAGGTAGCACCATTTTTGTGCAACGCCTACACAAAATCCTTCATCAAACCAAGCTTGATGTGAAGACGAGGAAGAAGCACCTTATTCATGTCCACCAGAGGATTCTACTTGAGGCTGTGTTCGCCAGGAACAAAAGTGCTTCTAGACCCCCAGTCTTTCTGTTTGTAATGCTGGGATACAGCTCGACTATCCCAGAGATAGAGAAAACAATAGTACTTTGTGAAGCCCGCTTGCATAGCGATAAGAAGACCAATGACCTTATTTGTTCCGATTCCTGAAACTGGTGATCCTTACATCTTCCTTGATTAGGTTCCACTGTTTAAGCCGAGAAGCCAAGAGCTCTGACTGCTGTTTTGGCAGATACAAATCACGAGCAAGATCATTCAGGTTTTCTAGCGAGATCCAGTGAGGCTCATTGCCACTTGTTCCTGAATATGTAGACTCAATATCTTCCAAAGTTATTGACTCGGTAGAATCCTCCCTTGAAGGCATTTCTCCATCTGATGAGGAAAGAAGATCCTTATTTACTGGAGGTGTGGGTACAGGAAGGTCATCTGAATGGGGAACAGGTCTCATAGCAGATCTAAGGTTGGGATATTTGATTTTTTTCCTAGAAGATGCATTGAAACCAGATATATTAGTTAAACAAAAATAACAATCATCTGCGTGGTTTCGCGGCTCTCTCCAAACCATCGGGACTGCAAAGTTGAAAGTCGCTTTCTTGCGATTAAACCATGCAGGTAGTCCATTGTAGCAGGTTTTACAACAGATGTGTAGAGCCCAAGACTTGTCCTGATCACCAATTTTACAGTCAAAATAGTGAAAGTAGGCGGTTCTGAGGAGGGAAGAGATGGTTCGACGCTGTGCAACTGTTGTGAAGTCCCTACACACGGAGCAGAAAGAATTGGCCTTGGTGAAGCATCCTTGACATTTTGACCTGCTTGAAGCCATTGGAGAATCAGAAAATATAACCAAGTAAAACTAAATGTGCATTTGAAAATGTAATACTAATATTTAGTAATCCAAAAGATGTGTAACACTATAGTTTAGGGACACCAACCTCCTGCGCCGCCTGCGAGACAACCTCTTCCAATGACTGCCAGAGTGTGGATTGAGATCTGCTGCCTTAACTGTCAAAATCCGTCTTGATATATATATATATATATATATATATATATATATATATATATATATATATATATAAAATGCTATCACTTACATTTAGTGCATAATAAATAAAAAAATAAGCCATAAGTCTCACAATATTAGAATTAACCTTGAATTCATATACGCCTTTATGTACCATATAGGCAAAAAGTACACACTATACATATCTAAAAACTTAGAGGTGATGAGTAAAAACGGATTTCAAATTTGAATTCAGCACCCTCAAATTAGGTAAAAACAGGTAATTTTGTGCTTGCCTCAATTTCTTTGTAAACTAGAGTAATTTTTTAGCCCTCCTACGTAAATACATGAAATATTAAACATATCCCATGAGTAAAAGAAATAAAATATGAATGATTTGGTTTGGTATGGTTTGGTTTTATGGCATACCACCCATTGTTGGTCATTTATTGCCTAATCCAGTTAAAACATAAATATTATATATATATATATATATATATATATATATATATATATATATATATATATATATGATTTGTTAACATAAGTCAACGGGGTTAGATGGTTTCAAGTATTGCTATACATCCCTAATAATTCAATTAAACATCCATCATTTGTTTACTAACTGTTCAATTGTCAAACAGGTCTATTTCTAACGATTCAATTTAGCATAAGTCAACAAAGTTAAATGGTTTCAAGTATTGCAATCTATTAGAAACAATTAAATTAAATGTAAGTCATTGTGTTTACACATAGATAAATGATCATACAGTTCTATTTCAAACAATTCAATTTAGCGTAAGTCCTTTGTTTGCACTGATTTTAAATGTCGAACAGTTCTATTTAACCCATAGGTACTAGGACTCTAGTACAGAGTGGACCTGTAAACGATGACAATGAATGAGTACTCCACATTCCCCAAAGGTACAGCATTATTGTAGCCACACGATCAGATTGTTTAGTGCCATATCTAGGGGATGGTCTTAGTCTTCTGCAGAGATGCAGTCAGTGTATACTACAGCCCCAACCAACTGGGCAAAAAATATGAATGAGATGCAAAAAAAGAAAAATGGATTTCTATAGACATTGCACTGGTAAATGGACTTGCCTGCAATATGCAATCGTTGCTCGAAATATTCTGAGTTAAATGAAATGGTTAATAAATAAATAAATTAAAGAAGATGTTTAAGAAATAAATAATTTGGAAATTAGTTCACATATATATATATATATATATATATATATATATATATATATATATATATATATATATAACACGAAAGAGCTAAATCAGAAGAATGAAACTGAGTATTTTCTGTACGGTGTGCAAAGGAGGGCAGGAACAGCAAGGTAAATGTACCAGCTCTTGATGCAAGCATAAAATATGAAAATATCTTCTTCCAGGCCCTGCAGATATTTTCCTTCTTGGAGATAGAGCAGAAATAGAGCACATGTCAACCAAAATGAATGAAGATCATAATAATGAAAACAAGCAAATAGTTACTGGAGGAATATGAATCTCTAGGAGTTCAGCGTATTGAAGAGATTGCAGAAAAAAATTGCATTTAAAAATAAAAACAAACAAACAAATGAATAAATAAAAGGGAAAATACATTTCCCCCAGGAGAAGTACTTGCTGTTGATTTCCAGCAAATTAAAGAGCTCCAAAATACAACTCACGCGCCATGAAAACAAAGAAAATCTAAGACTTTTAATCAATGCACATAACAGCTTAGAGTACGTTCACTGTAGTTCTGCAGATGATTTGTATATAGTACTATATACATTGTTCTTTCGTGTATCTGATAGTGAGGTCCCTATTCCGGATGTTATGGAAGTATAAAGCTACTCTTCATTGTCATAACCGAATCTATTGGCAAATCATTCATAATCCTTACAAACCCTTGATGCTATATAACTGTAAATTAAATGATTTGGCTTCTTTATTAAATGGCATATAAAACTTTATGGGTTATTTAATGCCTTATCTATCCTTGCAGAATAGCAGTGGTGATATTATTTAACGCATAAGTGAGTAACGAAGCTCATGCTCTTCTGATGGGTATTAATCCAAAAGTGAATGTAATAGCGAGACTAGAGTTCGAACTTGCTTACTTCGAGGCCACAGTCCAGCTCTTCAGCTGTTACGTCACAACGATTTTCCAAAATTTAAGGATATACTTAATGAGAAAATGTTTTATTTGCAGCGAATTTTTCAGTCAAAATGACAGTATATTAAAAAGTGATCTCACTATATATATATATATATATATATATATATATATATAGTTGAAATAAAACAATTGTTATATCGATTGTTTCTAAAGAGATATATGTCTACGATAATCATATTTCTTGTTAGTCATTGAAATTTAGTGGGTAATCTGATTTGTGAATTTGACAGAGCTCACGTAAAAGCTCAGTAGGATTCTCACAGATATTTAGTAACTTGATGCCCTCTAATTAAGGTGTAAATAATGGATAAGTTAGGACAGAATATCCGGCCATATATGATGGAAACGACAGAGAATAATTAAAAGGAAAAAAAGAAAAGAAAAAGTACAGAAAAATCCACCCAAATAGGATAACATTGCAAAGAGAGAAAAGCAAAGGTGAAATATCAAAAAGGTCATTCAGTATAAAATCTGACAAAGAATAAAAGATGAGAGAGAGAGAGAGAGAGAGACAGAGAGACAGAGAAGGAGGGAAAGGGATAGAACTTTGAACAAAGAGGGAAAATCACAGTTGATATTATGATAGGGACAACCATAAAAGGAAGAAAATAGAGCAATGAGAAAAGGGGGGATATTCAAGAGTACATGATGTATGGGATATCTCAATATAAATGGGACCCATGTGACTGCTAATAACTCTTCCAATAATGATGTCACGTTCTTTTTGTTTCAAATTTGAAAATAATATATTACAACTATTAATCTTTGATCACAATGACTTGTATAAGTGAGGAAAAATATTTCGCGTCACTACTTATTTGGAGACAAAATCATTCAAAACTGTCAGAAATAGATACAACCCATGAACATGACAAAAAATTATTACTGAGACAAGAAACTCTAAAACGATTGCATGTCCTGGCAGCAATTAAAAATCATTAATTTGATGTCTCTACCTCAAAGGATGCAGTTTTTCAGAACGTGTTTCAAATGACCGTCATTGCGCTTATCTCAGTATTAAATCATTATCATATTAATGGGTTGCATCTATTTGGAGACACCCTGTATAAAACAAACCAAAAAAAAAAAAAAAAAAAAACAAATTGCGCAAAGAGAATACCAAACACGATTGAAAGACAGAAAAAAAGATAGCAAGATAAGGAATTCAGAGAAGAGACCGGATTATCAGAACAAAAAATTAATTGATTGGTTATTGATTTTTATCATTACTAATCTATTAAGGGTCCTCATGGCGTATTGGCAATCATGCTAGACTGCAGCATCGTTGTCAGCGAGTTGGAAATGTCATCACATTATTGCGTTCACTTTTGGACTAAAACCCTTGGGAATGTTATTAACCCACTCATCCACCTAGCTATGGGTTAAATACTACCACTATGATTATTCTACAAGGATGGTTTTGGGTACAAAATTAGAAAAATAGACCACAGTTTCCTATGCCATTAAATAAAGAAACCAAACAAAACCAAACCAAAATAATCAGAACTCAAATTATGCTTATATAACCTCAAATATGTGATCTTTATTCGGTCCTAATTTCATAAAAATACGGCAAA
Organism: Sepioteuthis lessoniana; assembly: GCA_963585895.1. NCBI lineage: Eukaryota > Metazoa > Mollusca > Cephalopoda > Myopsida > Loliginidae > Sepioteuthis > Sepioteuthis lessoniana. Next base: position 38,953,397 of record OY757904.1, on the reverse strand, counting down.
TATGTTTTCGTTGACTTAATTTAAAATGGGTTCAGGTATTTTTAAAAAAATGTTTCTAAACTTGTTTAATGCTTCGTATCTTCACTCCCTCCGTAACCTGATTTTGTCATGTTGACGTTTTGCATTTACCATTTCATGGGTAGGAATTTGCCAGGTGATTCCTATCCCTCACCAGGGCTACAACTTGTTTGAATTCAATTTCCATCACCTAGACTAGTTGAAATACAAAGGTTAAATAGTTCAGTCTGCACAACTATCTATCCATAAATATCGGTAAAATATTTTGATGCATAACTTTCCTAATAGTAATTGCCCTATGTGAAATGATAACAGCCTTTGAACTCTGGTACAGGCCACATGAGATATTTATTTCTTTATACTTAAACAAGAACAACATGCAGAGTGTATAACATGTCAAACAATCCCCCTTTTTCAACACTTTCTTATAGAATGTGGAAATGTTCTCATCAGAAAACACTTTTCTAACGCAATATCAAAGATCTATTCGAAAATGTCAACATAGATGGCATCTGTTTTTTTTTAGAGAAAGACAATTATACGCAAAAATCTAAACCAAAGTAATTCGTCAAAACCCTCCCCGACGATGTTAACATATTTTTCAAACCGTTAACAATAAAAGTGTAAATATAGACGTAAAACATATAATATTCTCTTACCTCTAGGCATAAAATAACCTTGGAAGAATTGACCTGTTGAAATCCATTAACCGACCATTTAAACTTGGTCAATCGAGTCCATTTTCAATTATAATAACCGTTACGCCACAAGCGTGACTCTAATTTCCAAGATACTTTCTGCTGAGTAACATATGATGTAACTACGACAATAATTTAGAAAAAATCTACAAAAGACGCAAAAATTCTTAGGTTAACTTTAATATTTTATTTCTGTAAGATCTGCCAACAAATAACCAGAACAGCATGACATTTTACCTATATGAAAATTCAGAGAATGTCGATTTTGGATGTTTGCATCCATGATCTGATATTTCGGCTCCCCAGCTGGGAAACCTTTTCGGTTCAAGAAATGGATACGGTAATCATCTAAATCTGAAGCACCTTATTCAAGAACAACAAAAAATTTCGCCATGTCCTAATAAGTTCTGAACAGCATGTTTAACTTGGTTAGATAGAAATATTTATTTAGCCAACTTTTTGTTCACTGGTAGGATGTGACAAAATGTTAATTTCTAGCAGAGTTTGATTAGAATTTTGAATTCAGTTTTCCTTCTCGTTGACTGGCTGCGATACCAAAGCGAAATAACCCAGGCTGCCTTTCTTTTTTACCAATAGATCGTTCTTGGATACAGAAGGTTATATACCTTTTCTAAAGACATTAGCTCAAAGAGAAATGCAAATAGACGTGATCAGATTTTCATATGGTTGACAATTCTATTTCTTACAACCATACGCATAACGGCAAGCACGTTTTTGAAGGGAAATGGTTTGGTTTAGATTTCTTTGTTTAATGACTTAACAACCTTTGTGGTTCATGTAATGCCAAATCAATCCTTGTAAAAGAATAGTGGTGGTACTATTTAAAGCATAGCTGGGGGTGTGTTAGTTCGAAAATGAGCATAATAGCGTGACTGGAGTTCGAACTCGCTTACTGCGATGTCACAGTTCATCAGTTAATGTAATAAGCCTATATATCCTTTCATATCAGTACTCAGTATATTGATTTTTCCTTTTGTTCTATTTACTTTCTTTTTGAACAGTTTTATCTTCAGTTGAGAGATATGATCGCACCTAGTGAAAGTAGAAACACACAAACTCACTGTCTCTTCCTCTCCCTCTCTCTCTCACAAAAACACGCACGCGCGTGCACGCATGTGTATATTTATATATATATATATATATATAGAGAGAGAGAGAGCGAGATAGAGAGAGAGAGAGAAAGAGAGAGAGAGAAAGAGGGAGTGAAAAAAGTGAAACATATCTATATATACTGCTCCATTGGGATAGTGGGTAGAGTGTTCGCCAATTTCCCGGGAGACTGGGGTTCAATTCCAGGTCGAGTTATACGAAAGACTCAAAAAAAGTGCTTAGTCCCCCTTACTTATCACGGCATTATAAGATAGGGATCGAGGGTAAAGTGGAGCAATCCAGGGAAAGGAGTAGTGCTCTCCCCTAAACCTCGGTATAGTAGCTAATGAAAAGAAAACCTTCGGGTCATCGTCGATTACGGTCGTCAACTTTACTTACATATATAAATTGAGATAGAAAGAGAGAGAGAGAGAGAAAGACCGACAGACACCAGAAGTGATATATATATATATAGAGAGAGAGAGCGAGACAGACAGACAGAGACAGAGAGAGAGAGAGAGAGACAGACAGACAGACAGACAGAGATGGGTTAGTAAAGAATATTATGTATATATTGAGAGACCGAGACGGAGAACATGTGAGAGAGGAAGTGTGACATATATATATAAGATGAATAAAATTGATAAGGGACGTAGGATGTATGGTCTTGTTTATTTTTTTAATTGTTCTCAACTAGTTTCGACCTTAGGTTATCGTCAAAAAAAAAAGGTTTTGTGAAAAAAGTAAGTTTTTTAGGAAGTTTTAAAGATTTTAAAAACCAAAAATTGATACGTTATATGAAAGGTGATGTAAAATGTTCTGTTGGCGGAGCATAACGATTGGTCTGAGGAAGTATATTGCTTGTTCTGAGTGACATTGGTTGGTCTCATATATATATATATATATATATATATATATATATATATATATATATATATATATATGTGTGTGTGTGTGTGTGTGTGTGTGTGCGTGTCTGCGTCTGTGTTTGTGTATGTATTTATATATGCGTCTATGTGGTTTGTTTTCATACGTTGTGTGAGGAGTCCGTTTCTAAGTAGTCGCAACTTGACAGGTTTTTTTCATGTGGATTTCTTTCACAGTATTATTTTAAAGGTGAGGCTTTTCAAACCAGCATTGACATCTTGGCAGGAGCGTTTATTTGTACAGACGTTTGTGTTTGCCGCATTTGAATTTCAAGGTCAAGCGATGAAGTTTTATATTAAATGTAAATGTCACGGACGTTTTCAAAAATTTTATACAGTTGTCTTCTTTTCTATTTCATAACTGATTTTATTTTAATACTTTTAAATTCTTTCTATGAAGTTGTGAACCTTGTTATGAAGCGTTGTTAGACGAATGTTTGATTGTTCCGAGCCATAGAGTTGATCCTGTGTGAGTAGTTAATCCCAAAATGAAACGTCCATTTTTTACTTTCCGACATATTATTTTTGGCATTGTCGGTATTCAAGTGAATGGATTTCATTTTTACTTCTGCAATTTGATTTATGGTAAATTTGACTTTTTTTAGTGGTGAAACTAATGAATATATTGGTATATCAGAGGTGTTTGCAACATCGGTTGTTCTTGGTTGGCAAAAGTTTGTGAATTTTATGATGGGGTTTTCTATGGATTATTTTATTGGTGACTATGTCTTTCGTTTAAATCATTTCTATGAAATTATTTTTCGACGATAGATTAGTATATATGGTTCTTAAAAAATATCATTTAGATTGCGATTTACTTTTAAAATATCCCCATGGTTCTTGATTATTTGGGCAAGTTAATGGTGGGTGAGTGTTGTTAAATGTTCTTACGAAAGGGATGCGATTCAAATTCACTTTTGGTCTTAATTTTAGGGTGTTTTGCCAAGGGGATGGAAATGGCTTTGTTTATCTGGTTTTCGATTAACGTATGGTAATATCCTCGAGCTGAGAACTGTTAAAATTTATCTCGTTGTCTTTTTAATTCGATGTCGTCTGCGTAGATTCTTCTCAGTCGAATCTTTAGTGAGAAAGGAAGGTTATTTTTTTAGGAGTTTAAGGTGAGAAAATCAGTAATAGAAATGTATGTGTTATTGTGTTATATTGCTTGTAATTATCCAAACCCTCCGCAAAGGACGCTGTATCACAAGGCCAATTTTTAAACGGAATTTAACAGGTTTGAATTCAGAGTTTTCCTTCTTCTACACTGGTTACTATAAGAAAGTTAAATAGTGCCCTACTATTTATCCATAGCAGCAGGGAGAATCTTTGTATTCATATCTTTCCCAAGGGTATTATCGCTATGTAAAATGTAAACCGCTTCGTCCAGGATTTGAACTCGAGTCACTGTGTCTATTTTCTACAATGATAACTATAACACCATGGGCCCCTCCTAATGTATAATGTTGCTTGTGGTTGTCTGTTCTTCTAAGTATAAACTATCTAAAAATATGATTGAAAGTTTTGAGTTTTAGTGATCTAATTTGATCGAAACGTGCATCATATTTTGGTTGCTTACATGTTTCAGATTTGCCTCTGCACCAGTTTATATTATAAAAATAATATGTAAAACAAAATCTGCATTGTTTTAGTGTTAGTACTTAATAGTCAGGATAGAACCACATAACTGTAAGAATAATAATTGTTAATGATTAAGAAAGAGAATGCAAAATTCAAAAATCAGCAATTACAAGTCAGGTTCATGACCCAAGTCAATCAATCTATAATTTGGTGATCAATTTTTATCCCACCTAAACATTTTCCAATATATATGAGTAAAAAGTAATCGAGAGTAATCTCCATTATTTCATGTTTACCTCCCTTTCTGGGGAAATCTTTAGTTAAGTACCTAATTATAAATTCTCAACATGTATCAGTTATTTTTAGCAGAATAAATCTTTCTAAAGCCTAACAATTGTTTACTTTTCTCATATATATATATATATATATATATATATATATATAAAAGAGATAGATAGATAGATTGATAGATAAAGAGAGAGATAGAGAGAGGGGGAGAGAAGAGAGAGAAAGAAAATCATAAAAGATATTGACTTAAATATATAATTGAAAACTAGAAGATAGTCGGATACAAAAATTCTGAAAACATATGTGCCATTTGGATTTTATATGAAATTTAATCGACCGACCTTGACATTATTATTTTTGGCCACCCCATATTGATTTACAAGCATCTATATCCAAAAAGACGTCGATGCTGATTTAAAAGACTGCAACTTAGAAACAACACTGTGAAAATAATCCACACAAAAAATTGTCAAGTCACGGCTACTTTGAAACGCACACCTACAATAATCGAAAACATACCCCCACATATATATATATATATATATATATATATATATATATATATATATATATATATATATAGGTATTCTTCAATCCAATAAATCTGGAGTAGGGAACAATTTCGTCTGGGTAATCAAATTATTCGAAATTCGAAAATGTAAATATGAAAGTATATATATATATATATATATATATATATATATATATATATATATATATATATATATATATATATACAAAGAGAGAAAGAGAGACACAGATGTAGAAGACAGATAAGGAAAGAATGTATGACAAAGGACGAATTATTTTATCAATCTTCTTTATATATCCATGTATTTTCATTCGGAATCATAAGGATATACCAATATCCTTACTTTGAAATAAGGAACGTTCGGTAGTTTATAAAATAAGGAGAACGTAAAGGCTTCGTTGTGCTCTCTTATGTACAAAAATAACATATAATAGGAATTCAATAGTAGTAAAAGTTAAAGTATTTGATGAACACAATGATTTGCTAAAACAACTATTGTAGACATAGTGTAAGAATAGTCATTCAGAAATTTACAACGTGTCAGCAAATATATAAAACACCACACTTCACGTATCTCTAAAGAGGTTGGCCTCATAATTTACTTCCTTTTTTCTTAGTCTAGTAAACAAACAAACAATGCGACCATGCAGACTAAAAAGATGTAAAGATTAAACTTATTACTTCTAACAAATATGTCATTGTATTCACACCTTTTCTTTTTGTTTACCTATCCGAAATTTCACTCTTTGACATCTAGCACCTTGTTTGACAATTTAGTGTCATACCTTTCCAGTAACACACTGATTTCAGTAAGTTTTGATTTATATTTTAATCAATTGCTGATATTTACTATGCGGGGTTTAGTAACGCTCAAATAATAAAAAAAAGTGAGCTATAAGTGTTGCATTTATTTCACAAATTGAGAGGTCTTGTCTGGCAAGAAAATCGGCATTTCAAACATTTCCTTTTTATTGGTTTCAAATAGACAGAGTTATTGAGATAAGAAACGCTCGGTATGGATTCTATTCACTTATCCTTGAATTTGATACTGTTTGGTTTATTTGTTAAATGACATATCAACCTTCGTGGATTATTTAACGAGAGAAAGATCCTCGTGGAAAGACAATTGTGATACTATTCAACCCAAATCTGTGGCGGGTGTTAAGGGAGTGCATACCAATCACAATGGCATATGTCCAAAAGCATACGCAATAGCACGACTAAAGTTGGAACCTGCAATTCTGCAAGTTTAATCACAACACCTCGGGATTTTCCCAAACTTTCATTTGAACGTTCTATATAAAAAAAATACTGTTTTTTAAATAGATTATTCAAGTTGCAATTTGATTGATAGATAATAAGATCATGTTATTGGCATAATAGTTTAAGTGTTCGCCTGGAGACCTGCGTTCAATCCCAGGTCGAAACATACCAAAGACTCAAAAATGGTACTTAATGTTACCTTGCTTAACACTCAGCATTATAAGGTAAGGTTTGAGGGTAAAGTGGAGCAATCCACCGAAAGGAGTAATGCCCTCCCCTACACCTTGGTGTAGTAGCTATCGAAAAGGTAGCCTTCGGATCACCCTCGACTACGGTTGCCAACTTTATTTTTTACTTTTATCTCGTCTAGCATTTGTACTTATTGATTCATTATGAATTTTTATTTCTTTTTACAATATGTGATTATTTAGCGGAAATTCGATGAAGCTAAAAAGTCTCCATCATGACTTTCATAGCCCTGATAGTGTTTTGATTAACTAATTAATTAATTTTTAGGCATGTCAACACATCTTGGGTTATTTTATTCGTAGATATTTCGGAATCGTATTCACTGTATGTTCGTAAGGGGGGGTGTCCTCGTGGTGTAATGGTTAAAGCGATTGACTGCGGAATCGTAGTACGCGAGTTCGTACTCCAGTCGCGCTATTACGTTCATTTTCGGGCAAATACCCTTGGGAAAGGTATGAACCCCCTTATCCTCCCAGCTATGGGTTAAATAGTACCACTACTGTTCTTCTGGGAGAATTGCTTTGCCATTAAATAACCTAAAAAGAGTTGATATGCCATTAAACAAAGAAACCAAACCTGTATGTTCATACTTAAATTTTTTCTCAAAAGTTTTTTTTGCACACGATCCCATCGATAACGAACGATTTTCTTAGACCTATCTATTTGACCCAGAGATGTGACCTTACAAGTACTAACTCAATGGATAATTGTGGACCTCGGAGTAAAGGCAAGGACGAAGTACTCTATACTCCCCAGATCTCCAGAAATGGAGCCCCACCATCGAATGCAATTTAGTGTCATACCATGAACTCCCATTTTTTGAGGTAGTACCTCTCCGAAGGAGATTCAGTGAGCGTATTCTAAGCCTCACATACAGGGAGGAAAAGGTATGGAATTGCATTATTTCGCGTTGAAACAGTAACAATCAAAATTTGAATTTGGCTTAACATATAACCATTATGTCATTCCACCTATTTTGCAGATAACAAACAACTAATTTTCGAACATCGCAGCATTTGAATAACGTGCTAACTTATTCTAGTAAAATTATCCATATATATGACAATGCAATTGAAATAACTCATGTATTAATCAACATATTGCCTTGTTCATTTTTAGATTTCACACTTTTGGATTGATATTTCTCAATTTTTAATTTTCTTTTTCACTTTAGTAGCTGTTGAATATATTTAAATGGTTTCACTTTTATAACCACTTTTATGATCTTGAGAGGAATACTTTTAAGGAAACTTTGCTGCCATTGCACCTCTTATATTTTTGCTTCTTTCTTCTTACTATTATTGTGTGTGTGTGTGTGTGTGTGTGTGTGTGTGTGTGTGTGTGTGTGTGTGTGTGTGTGTGTGTGTTTTCTTATTATGAAATAGATCGATACATTCCGTCTACACATCGTACATGGAATTTTGAAAGTGATGCAAGTTAGGAACTGACCGTGGGTGGGGGAGTATTTTACTTTTTGAATTACAGTTCCAAGCGTAGGTAGTATGGTTGCTAAAGAGTTTTACTTGAAACATACCTTCCACGCCCTTACTTATTTTTCTTCACACATAAACAGTTTGGCTTCGGGCAAAATCGAAAGATGAAATAAAGTTTGAAATATACAACCTCAGATTTAGATAACACCATTAGTTGTAGCATTGAAGTAATTTCTTCTCCATCGAAATATATTAACAACAGTAATAAAGGTTCACGATGCAGCATTGATTATAAACGCAGATATTATAAACTGATGCCCAGCAGAGAGCAGCATAATAAGACGTTATTAAAGTACATAAGAAATTTCATTTATAGATAAACGAAAGGGTTTCAAGCGAATATAAAACAAAATATACAACGGACAAATACATGCAGCCGTTGGCATAACGTCCCTTCGTACCGGAGTTTTTGGACTAATTATACAAGGCTGTAAGGTGCGTTGTTGCAACATAGAAAATCGGCAAAATTTTAACCAAAATCTTTTATTTGATCTATGCAATTTATTATTTTATCTAGGTCGATATCGAAGCGAGCTATCTCGTCAACCTTTGGGCTAATATTTCAAATATTCCTTTGTAAATTTCGTAAATTTATCGCCAGTATATTTTCTTTGGGTATATTAAACAATATTAATGTACAGGTTGATTGAAAAGTAACTCCGGGATAAAGTAGAGTGTTTGCCAATGGCCCGGGAGACCTGGGTTCAATCCCAGGTCGAGTCATACCAAAGACTCAAAAATGGTACTTGATGCCTCCTTGCTTAACACTCAGCATTATAAGGTAAGGTTCAAGGGTAAAGTGGAGCAATCCAGGGAAAGGAGTAGCACCCTCCCCTACACCTTGGTGTAGTAGCTATCGAAATGAGAGCCCTCGGATCACCGTCGACTTTGGTCGCCAACTTTACTAACTATTTTCTATCATCCTGTATATTAAAGATCCTAAAATGTACTACCTATTTCAATAAAATTACTGAGATTCTCATATATGTACGTTAATAACAATATATAAAAAGCAGCACATCCTAGTTACATTTTACCAGAGGAATATACTTAAATCACTCTTAATGATTAAAGAATATTCAAGTAAAATTTTGTCAGTTTTGTGGAGTCTGTTACTGCACTAAACGTTATTCTTAATTATTTAGATACTCGATGGAAAGCAGATAACGATAAAATGCTATTTAAAATTCCTCGCTCTTTTGGATAAGACAAAAGCATCAATAATAAAATTTACACTGAGGTAAAGGAAACCTAATATGTTTACGTGTTGTCTAGGTTTGATCTTTGGTATTTGTGTCCGTGATATGCGAACATAGACAGCTACCAATAGGCTATCAGCCATATTGAAGTCAGGCCTGACCGATAAAATGAAACGCAGTTTCTTCCAAGCAGCGGTCGTGTCAATACTACTATATGCATGCACTACATGGACGTTAAATAAACGGATGGAGAAAAAGCTTGACAGCAACTACACAAGAATACTGCGAGCAATATTAAACAAGTCCAGAAGGCAAAACTCCACAAAGCAGCAGCAGCTATATGGCCATCTTCCACCCCTCACGAAAAATATCAAAGTTAGACGAACCAGACATGCAGAACACAGCTGGAGAAGTCGGGACGAGCTCATAAATATTGTACTCCTATGGACCCCTTCACATGGCCGAGCAAAAGCAGGACGACCTGCTCGAACCTACATATAGCAGCTGTGTGTAGATACGGGGTGCAGTTCTGAGGACCTGCTGGAAGTGATGAATGATTGGCAAACGTAGCGAGAGAGGGTCAAGGATATCCGTGCTGATGGCACAACAAGATGATGATGATATTATGCGATGGATTTATAAAATGAAAACGTCAAAATTATCATTCACTTTTGTAGCAGAGAAAATACTCTGACAGAAAATACAAAATACATAAAATAGAATTCCAAAATTCTCTTGGCACATTTAGCGATTGAACAGATATAACAATTTATTCTAATAAGTTGATAGTATTATACTTTCCTATGTTCTGCAAGACTATATATGCAACATATTTGTAAATGAAGAGGCTCCTAAATAGCTTAATTTTGATAATTTAAATGTGCACGAACAATTTAATTATTACGTTATTTACTAAAAGCTATATTTGATATTCGTTTGGAATATTATGAATTTAGAAAAAAATTATCATTTTATCATTGTGACTTAAAAAAGAATTTAATCCTTATTTATTATTTTTCTTTTTCAGTTTCTCAAAAGACAATTCCCCGGGAATATCAGTAGCCTAATTGCTAAAGTGCTGGACTGGAGCCTCGAAGTCACAGTATTACGTTCACTTTCAGACTAATACCCTTGAGAAAAGCATTAACCCTTTAATCCCCCAGTTATTGGTTAAATATTACCACAACTGGTCTTTTACAGGAATATATTTGGCAGTAAATAACCCACGAAGATTGATATGCAATTAAATAGAGAAACGAGACAAAAAAATTTACGTGGGCAAATTACAGCATTGTTATACTTGGAAAATAATCAAAATATCTATGGTCTGAGTTGATTAATTTAATTAAGGACTTCAGAAAAATAGAGTATTAATATTACATGTCGAATTCTACTTTTGATGGGGGATTTGAACGTAAAAATACTTATTCAACAAAACAACATCATCTTCAAATTCTAAAATCTCTGATAAAGTTTCCATGCAGAAATATGTGCCTTATATGGTCCACTTCTGATATTTAGTTTGCTTTTATGAAAATGACCAGAACAGCGTGAACCACAGCGATAGGTTATGTCATTTTCTGACCAAATCAGCCAACCTTCCGGCTTCTGCTAATCAAAGATCGGTGGCATTTTGCTTTTCACTCGCTTTTCATCGGTAGACATCTTTTATGCTGCCGATAACTCACTTAATTTCAGTTTCAACGTTAGGACGGTAAAAGAGTTAGCCTGGAGCTTAACGGACGATTCAATAGCCATGCATTGCCATTTCGTTTTCATACATCAATTTGGAAATAAGTTCTCTGTCCCCAAAGCACAAATATGACCTCCCCAAGACACACACTCTAATACAAACATGCTTTTCATATCAGCTCCATGAACAAGTTTTGTATCAGATACACAGATTTGCGGCTGTTTGTGGAGATAAGCGAGTAATTCTGTGTGAATACGATTCCAAGGCGGTTGTATTCTAGAATCTATAAAAGTTAGTATATGCGTGAATATAAAAAAATAAAAATAAAAATAATTGAATTTCGGCAAATTGAAAGATATTCATGTTCTGTTGAGAAATATAACAGAATGGAATTGAAAGGATCAAATATACTCTATTCTCTATACTTGGTTGACTAGACTTAAATCAAAGAATGACAAATATTTTATGCCTTCTAAAAGGATTACTGCTACTACTGCAATTAATAATAATGGTAATACTCCAGACAAAACAATATCGAAGAAACCTTATCAAAGGATTAAATACTTGGGCTGTTTCCCTCGTTAGATATTTGGGACTAGGGAAGGAGGAAGGAACAGGACTTGCCGGTATTGAAAACAGCGTTGTGGCGTCAATACAACAACAGGAGCACTATATAGAAATCAAGAAGGAGGACTGATTACAGCCAGCAAAAACAATATTGACAACATGAAGACCAACAGAATGTCAATAACTAAAAAACAAAAATGGGAAGAAAAACAATTCGATGGGCGTTTTAAACGACTAATAAGCAACATATCACACAAGAAAACGTGCACGCAGCTAAGAAATGGAAACCTTAAGAGAGAAACAGCATCTCCCCTAATAACAGTAAAAAAACAACGCCAAATAACCGATCATATCAAAGCAAGAATAGATAAAATGCAACAAAATTGCAAATGTAGGTTATGTGGTGATAGAGACGAAACCATCAATCGCTTGATAAGCGAATGCAGCAAATTATAGCAGAAGGAATATAAGACTAGAAAAACCTGATTGGACAAGGTGATCCACTGAGAGATGTGCAAGAAATTTAAATTCAACCATACGAACAAATGCTATATACACAACTTAGCATCTGTTCCAGAAAACGACAAACATAAACTCCTATCGGATTTTGACATACAAACGGATCACCTAATCTCAGCCAGAAGACCAGAATTAATAATAATCAACAAAAAAGAAAAAAAAGAGAACTTGTAAAATTGTGAACTTTGCTCTCCCGGCTGACCGCAGAATAAAACTGAAAGAGAGAGAAAAGAAGGATAAATATCTGGACCTTGCTAAGGAATTAAAAAAAAATATACAACATAAAAGTGACAATTATGCTAATTGTCCCTGGTGCTTTTAATACAATCAACAAATGATTATTAAGGGACTTGATGACTTTGAAATAAAAGGACGAGTAGAGACTATCCAAACTACAACATTATTTGAGATCGGACAGAATGCTAAGCAAATTCCTGGAGACGTGAGGAGACTCAAGTGAAAGACCATCAGCTAAAAAGGATGTGAGAAACTCTCAAGTATCAAATAATAATAATAATAATAATGATTACAACCGTGAAACATGAAAGTGATGGTTATACTAATTGTAATTGGTGCTCTTGCTACCGTGACCAAAGAATTGGTAAAAGGACTAAAGGACTAAGAAATTAGAGAACGAGTAGAGACAATCGAAACTACAGCATTGCTGAGGTTGGCCAGAATACTGTGAAGTGTCCTGGAGGCTCGAGGAGACTTCTTGTCACTCAGACTCCGGTAAAAGACCATCAACTAACGCTGATGTGAAAAACTCCCAATAATAATAATAATAATGGAATTGAAAAACACCAGGTCATGATAGCTTACGTGGATTAGGTTTAAAAAACACGTCGATGCATGACAGACTGGCTCTTGAACTGAGTAGATACCAAAAAGAAGCAAAGATGATGAAGAAGCATATATGATTAAGGAGAATATCAATCTAATCTAGAAAGAATACCTAAAACGAACCGTCTCCAGCAAATATAGACTGATAACGTGTTTGCCTATAATGTGGAAAATCCCAACAACCCAGATTATATAGGCGATGTATTACTCTCTAGTTAGTCAAGGACTATTACACGAAGAAGAAAAAGGATGCCACAAGGGAATAAGAGGAAAAGGTTCTTTGATTAGCAAATTTTCAAAGAGAGGAAAGCAAGGCAGAAAAACGTAGCCATGACATGGATTGACTACAAAATCGCTGATGGTGTCCTGTAAAGCTGAATAAGAGAATGCTTAAAAATGTAAAAGATATCCGACAAAGTCATGAAATTCATCACGGAATAAAATCCATCACTGAAAAATGGAATTGATAGCTGGAGGAAAAACTTTAGCAGAAGTGAAAATCCAGAGAGGTATCTTCCATGGAGATGCGCGTTCAACATTATTATTTGAAACAGCGTGGATGCCACAAAATCACATTCTTAGGAAATGCACTAGGCGTTATAAATTTGAAAAAATCAAGACAAATGATAAATCACCTCGTGTACAAGGACGACATCCAGCTGTTAGCAAAAAAGGAAAAAGAATGAAAGACTCTGATACAAACAATACTAATATACAGCCAGGATATAAGAATGGCATTTGGCATAGAAAAATGTACCGTATTTATGAGGAAAAGAGCAAAAAGAAAAACAACAGTAGGAATAAAACTAGTTTTTATTATTTGAAAAGTCAGAACGCTTGAAGAAAAGGAAAATCTTGAGTACTTGGGAATATTGAACGCGGGTACCAAGAAAAAAGCGGGGATGAAAGAAAAAATGCAAAAGAGTATCTCAGACGACCAATAAAGTCTCGAAACCAAGCTTTGTGTCGAAATCTCATGAAAGGGACAAACACCTATGTCGTCCACTTAAAAGATATACGGCGTCATACTTAAAATGGAAAAAGGTAGAAGTCAAATAATTGGACCAGAGAAGAAGAAAGCTAAGGAGGATGCACAAGGCCTTACATCAGAGAGATTACATAGACATACTGTATGTGTCAAGAAAAGAAGGAGGAGGATGATTCACAGACATTGAAGATAGCGTTGAGGCTTCAATATGACGACTCAAAGACTACATTAAAAATAGTAAAGACAGATTTATTACAGCGGCCAGTAACAGCCCTAATACCATAAGGAGAATAAAACAACAACAATAGTTCTCAAGAAAGAGAAAATGGAACAGAAACAAATGTATGGATATTTCACGCGACTATCTGACAAAATCTCACACGAAAAGAGCTTAACATGGCCACGGAAAGGAAACCTTAAGAGAGAAAATTAATCTGTTCCAATTGCAGAACAAAACAACGCCGTAAGGAACAATTATATCAGAACGAAATAAAATAATACGCAACAGAATTGTAAGCGTAGGATATGTGGGGATAAAAACAAAATCTAAAACACAGGAGAAGAGAACGTAGCAAACTAGTACAAAGAAAGTATTATACCAGACACGACTGAGTGAGGAAGGTGATCCCTGAAGAATTGGGCAAGAAATTGAAATTCAATCATACTAGAAAATAGTATGTGTACAAACCAGAATCCGTCTTGGAGACTGAGTAACATGAAATACATTGGGATAATGAGATATGACATATTCCCGGTCAGAAGACATGATAATTAATAAGAAAATACCGAATAACGGATTTTGCTGTCCCAGTGACCCACTGACTAAAAGTCCAAGTAAACAAAATGGGAGACGAGTATTTGGACCTCACCAGACAACTAAAACAGCGATGGTGCATGAGCGCTTAGAAAGATCCTTAGGGTTTAGGAAAGGTATATGTGTAACATATTGACCTTCGACCCAGCCGTCAATCAAGGAACAGGTGCATCCGGTCGAAGATATCAGGGTATAAGCTTGATTGTGAACAGGTCGAATTGGGTGCAGATGTGACGCTCACAGGAAGCAAACAATGATATAACCCGGTGCGACAGGAAGTTAAGTTAGTTGGAGTCAGAGTTGCCCCCAGCAAGGGGCTATGGGCCCTCAGGACATCCGATTGAGCAGCCCAGCAGAATGAGAAGGAAGTGAAGGGGGTCAATATGTTGCAGTTTGTTCAGTCTCCAACTCATTTCTCACACATAAACCTTTCGCAACCCTTTCGCAATCATTTCGAATAAAGTGTGAGAGGTATATTTTTCTATATGTGTTCGTTCGTCATTATTGTGTTGACTATGTTTCCGTATGTATTTGCTTATAGTTGTATATGTATCATGGTTGTGGCTATGCAACATATGGAAGTGTTGGAAAACGGAGAATGAATCGAGACAACCAAAGTAAAGTATTGTTTAGGTACACCAGAAGACTGACTAGAGCCATGAAGAACTGAGGGGATTGCTGTCACTCCCACTTCAGTGAAAGACCATCAGCGAATGCTGATGAGAGAAAAAATTCGCGAGAAATGAGAGTAATAAAGTTGTTTGTAAAAACTTTTTAAAAAAATGGAGACTTTGATACAGTCAATTCGAATATACAGCCAGGATATAGGAATGATATTTGCCATGGATAAATGTGCCGTACTTATAATGAATCGTAAAAAAAAAAAAATAACTGATGGATTAGAACAGCTATATCAAGAAAAAATCAGAGCCATTGGAGAAAAGGAAAATTACAAGTACTTGGGAATATTGGAAGCGGATACCATGAAATAATCAGGAAGAAAAGAAAAAAAAATTACAAAAGATTATATCGGTCGAACTAGAAAACTTCTCGAAACCAAAAGCTACTGCAAGAATTTCATCGTAGGGGTAAGTACATGTAAGGTATTCAAGACATTCTTAAAATGACGAGGGAAGAACGTTAGACAAATGAACGAGAAGACAAGAAAACTAATCATGATGCATAAGTCCTTACACGTGAGAGCTTACATAGACAGACTATATATGTCGAAAAGTGAAGGCGGAAGGAAAATTGCCATCATTGAATATAATGTGCATGCTGTAATATATCACCTTTACCTGCCATGAGCCCTGCGGGTGTAGTTGACAGATACATCTGGTCGTAGATAAAATCAAAAAATTGATTCCCGGAAATTTGGTCAAGGATTAGGTCGAGGATTGAGATAGTATATACCACAACATTGTTAAGATCAGCTGAAAAATTATTCCGAAAGACGTGGGAGAACTTGCTATCACTGGATATCTGGGATATTTACAAGTTACTACGAGTTTGGAAACTTTCCAAAATAATAATATTACACACACACACACACACACACACACACACACACACACACACACACACACACACAGAAAATAGACCCGGCAACGTGCGTTCAAATCCTGGATGAGATTCTTTGCATTTCCCGTAACGTTATTACCCTTGTGAAAGATATGAATTCAGTTATTTTCCTTCCAGCAATGGGTTAATACTGGGGAAGACTGGACTCTTTGAAATTGGTATGGAAACAGGCATAGGAGAAGGAAAACTCTGAATTCAAACCAGTAAAAGTCTGCTTAAAAAGACTTTGTATAGATCTTTGCTTGGAGGAGTTGGTATATATATATACATATATATATATATATATTTTAAGTGTTGGTTGTTACTGAATCACTTTGTGGGTTTTTGTCGAACCAAGTGCAATATTATATGGAGAGTGTTCAATATCTAGGATAGAGCAATTATATAATAATAATAAATGGATATATATATATTAGATACATATATTTAATTCATGCAATTTAGACTGCGACCCCTTAGCTATAGTCACTTACACATACAGAAATAAAATAAGATACACCGACGAATTTATAGCCAATTAAAACAACCTACTGCATTTGTACCTTTACAGGGGCTATATGCCACCCACAAATACACACAATAATACGCAACTATAACCGACACAACCCCTCCACACACACACACACTCACATATTTACAATCACACGTAAAGATTCTTACAAAATTTCAACGGTTTTTGGACTGTATTTTTTCGATTTTCGATTCATTTCATTTTGTTAACTGCCTGAAAATTGTTGTTTTGCAAAAAACTCCATGAAACTCAGGGGTGTCTGTCTAAGTTCCATGAATTATATATATATATATATATAATATTTGAATCCTTTGTGAGAGATAAACACAGACGAATTTAGAAATTAGGACCACTGATGTTTCCAAAGAATTGAATGTTTTCATGTAGCAAATGCAACGTTGCTGCAAGCATTGAGAAGAAGTATATAAAAGGTTTTGAAAAAAAAAAAAAAAACATATATTTCTAGCCTGAAAAATTGTTCAGAGAATATTCAAAACGACACGGCTTGTTGAATGAATGGCCACGTTATGTTAGAAAGAGACCCATATCGAGAGTGATCAAAAAAGGAAATAACCTCAAAATGCCAACTAAGCATTCGGTAGCTTGATTTATCAATGACAGAAGTGAGCGTAGATTTTACCGCCAAGTAAAAGACAAGAGCTCCAGAGGCAGAAATTGCTAATAGCTTTAATCAAACTAAACGAAGGAATGCATAACAACACATCGAACTTTATTGCGGGTTTGGCTGCATAGCCGCAGGTCAATCATCGTACCGATGCTAAACCGTGTTCATCGCCGATAGCATATTCAGAGGAACCGCGGGCGTCGGAACTTAGTTTTGTATCAATGGAAGAAGTTGGCTCGCTCATATAAGGCTCCCTTTATCCTAATAAGATGGACGGTTGGGAACGTATTTGTTGATATCCTGGAGAATCGATATACCGCTGTAAAAGAACGAACCGGTGGAAATCGTATGAGAATTTGGGCAACGTACTACTGTGAAATACCGTGCCCTGTCATTTACATGAAAGATAATTTGTCGAGTAAGAATTATCTCAACGTAATTGAGGAGTGGGTATTCAAGTCTTCTGAAATGGCATCGATATATTTCAGGAGGACACTATGGCCTGATGCACTGCTTGGGTATTATAGAAATGGTTTAGAAACACGAAAATAATGTAATTATTTCATTGAGCAGAAAATCCTCATATTTCAGTCATATGGAGCGACTATGAAGTATTTTGAACAAGCACATTTATTTTGAGTATGCTCCTCATATTAACTACACTATAATCACCAGCATTTTCCACCGTGAATATAGATCTCAAAGAAAACTAAAAAGAAATCATTAAAGTTCATGACTGACCAAATTCACCTTCTTTTACGTTCTTATATATATATATATATATATATATATATATATATATATATTATAACATTGTTGGTTGTCACTAAATCACTTTGTGGGTTTGTGTCCAACCAAGTGCAATAAAATATGGAGAGTGCTCAATATCTAGGATAGTAGTCACAGTCTAAATTCCATGAATTCAATATATATATATATATATATATATATATATATATAAGCATATCGCGGGTCTAGTTTCTCTGAAAAGTAGTGATACACTGAAAGAGCCAGTCTGTGGATGACAATATATATATATATATATATATATATATATATATATATATATATATACTAATCCTTCCACGTAGGATATGGCAAAAGATCAATTTTCGGAAGAGTTTGAAAGGTTTGAATTCATTTTTTTCCTTCTTTTAGACTGGTTGTATTTTCAGGAATAGAGAGTCTGTTCCGACCAACTATTGACCCATAGCTGAAGGGAAAATAGTTGGATGCATACTTTTACCAAGGTTATCAGAGCTATTTGATAATGCAATCAGCCTTGTCGAGACTTTACAATAGAGTCATTGTATCCATTTCCCACGATGATAATCATTACACTATATATATATATATATATATATATATATATATATATATACATATATAAAGTTGAAAGTCTTAGCATAAATTTTTTGCTCAATGTCTCGAGATTCATCAAGCAAAAAATTACAATAATCAACAAAGATAAACGAGACGATTAGATCGTTTTTTTATATTCAGCTTCTGGGGGTTTTAACACAAAAGAAAAGGAAAAATGATTAAAGGGAAACCAGTGATAGAATGGGGATAAAATGCTGAGAAGGAAAGAAATAGATGGAAGAAGGAAAAAAATATATATTCACTATTGAAATCTTTATTATGAGTGGATTATAGAGAGTATTCAGAGAACTAAGGTACTAACTGGAATAACGAAAAAAACTGACTAGTATTTTTTATCTAGCAATCATTTCATTTCGCTTATCTAATTATAATGTTTGAACACTAAGATGTGTAGTTTTTCGTTTAAGCTCAACACATGTCTATTTTCGCTTCAGCAGTAAAAAGTTTTATTGGACATTTCACCTCAAGGAACATACCAGTTTTATTCTTCATCATCAAAAACTATTTGAACAATGCAGTGCTATTTTCATACCTTTATCAGCGAGTCCATCTTTTGGTTTCATCACCTCTTTTTCAATTATTCTTTTCCTCCCTTTCAACGCAAACGGTGGCTTTATACTTCAGATCATTTGTTGAAATTAGTATCATTTAAAGAAATTGTTTCTTTTAAGCTTGCTACTGTTGTTTCACAATTTAAGAATGTAAAAATCATTAGTAATTATCATATTATACATTTTCCTTGCACAGCAGCAATAAAGTGTTAACGTTAAACAGTTATTTCAAAGCATCGGATTTGGCAGAAATTCCTTTCAACTAATTTACATATTTCTCCTGCTACATTAGTTTTCATACTTTGGCTGAAAAAGAGTAATGATAGACGACATTTCTACCGTCGTTTTGCTTTTATCACCGCTTTGGTCAGCTACTACTGAGCACACACACACACACACACACACACACACACACACACACACACACACACACACACACACATATATATATATATATATATATATATATATATATATATATATATATATATATATATATATATAATGTTGTTTTCGCACCTTCTCCTGTCAGAGTCATCATTGGAGAACACAGAATATGATATTCCGATAACTTTCCTCTGAAGATTATATTTTCCATCAAATACATGAAGACTACTGCGAAAAGACGGAGATGAGGTTGTAAGACGACAATTGATTTATTCAAGGTTATATCCTGTTTAACTGGGCAGTATTTTAGCATTTTTCTGATTTAAGAAAAAAGATTTCCATAAAAATTAAAATTGTTCATTTATATATATATATATATATATATATATATATATATATATATATATATATATTAAAAGCATGTATATTAAAAGCATGTATATTGTTGTTTGCACTAAAAATTTAGTTTTGAAAATATTTTGATCAGAAATCATAATAAACCTATTTAAAATGATAAATGATGTATTGATAATTAACAAAAACTAATTTAAACAGGATATTTTGAAACGATTTATAGCGAGTTTAACTAAATAATGATAATAATAATCTGAAAAACCCGGAGCTTTGATTGATATTATCACCATTAAAAAAATTCGCGGTTTAGTAATCTTCCTCTCTCGTTTAATTTATATTAAAAAACATTTTAGAATCTCTAAAATTTAAATTATATTTGATTTCTTAATTGTTTTACTCAGACACATTTCTGTCATCCTCGTATCTGAAATCCCTTGTGTGTTCATAAGTACTTTTTTGGATAAATCTTCAAGTCTCACTAACTCAGAAATATAGTTAAATCTTGCATTATTACCCGTTATGTTACTATCAAGCAAAGGCTTTTTTAAAACTTATCTCCTTAAGTATTCAAATTAGTCGTAAATAATTATTATGTCCATTGTTTAGATTTGTTTTTAGTCATTAATCAGGCTTAATTGATAGTCTCGAAAGGACTGATTATCAATATCGTTTCTAAACTATATATATATATATATATATATATATATATATATATATATATATATTAAGAAAAATATGAACCCCGTTATCCCCCTCTAACCATGAGTTAAAGATAATGACGGCAGTAGTTCTTGAAGTATGGCTTGTAATTAAATAAACCGCGAGGATTAATATGCCTTTAAAAGAATGAGCCCAAACCGGTTCCAGAATCAAACGGTGGAAACATCCTTTTAATGAGAGAGAAAGAGAGAGATGGGGGGGCGACTTTTGCAAATAAACATTGAGTAAAAAGATGTGACTGTTGGTAAGACCAGAATATGATATTTCAAGAAGTTTGAAAAATAACTCTATTACAACTCAGTGTCCGTTGATTAATTTGAAAACTACCCGGACACAAGGGATAGTACTTGATCAATGCACAAAATTGACTTTCGAGCATTCCACTGACCAAGTGAGAGGTAAAATAAATCCTTTGGCCGAAGAGCACGCAGAACTTATGAGCTGACGTTTATAAAAGCTCCTCATTTGAAAGCTTCTATAGGATTTGCATGTAAACATTTTTATAATCTGGTCTTTTTTTTGCTGGGCATAAACTCATTAACTGAAATGTGAGTCCATGATTGATCAATCACATAATAAACGAATTCAGCAAAAGAGTATAAGACTACACACGACTGAGAGGGTAAGGTGATCCACTGGGAATTGTGTAAGAAGCTTAAATTTGAAGATACGAATAAATGGTATGTGCACAACTCGGAATCCGTCCTACAGAATGAGACGAGATTCTCTGGGATTTTGAGATACGGACGGATCATCTGATCTCCGCCAGACGTGATAGTCAACAAAAAAAAAAAAAAAAAGAAAAAGAAAAAAAGAGAACCTGCCGAGTAATGGACTTAGCCGTCCCAGATGATCACAAGGTAGAACTGAAAGAAAGCAAAAAGAAAGATAAGTACCTAGACCTTCCCAGAGATCTGAAAAAAAACTATGGAACATGAAAATGACGGTGTTACCAATCGTAATTGGTGCGCTTGGTACAGTCAATAAAGGATTAATAATGAGACTGAAGGACTTGTAAACAAAGATGACGAGTGGATACCATCCAAACTACAGCGTTGTTGTGATCGGCCGTATAACTAAGAAGAGTTCAGGAAACTTGAGGAGACTTGCTGTCACTTAAACTCCAGAAAAATACAAGCGGCTACCGTCGGTGGGAAAAACTCTCAAATTATTTATAATAGAAAATAATTTGAAATACCGAATGTGAAATTATTTGCTGATTCATTTATATAAACTACATACGATATATGCAAGTATATGAAAATGAATACACACACACGTCTTCTTCTACACACACACACACACACACACACACACATAAATATATATATATAGTTTTGTTTTGTCTGGTTTCTTTGTTTAATGGCATATCAAATTTCATGGGTTATTCAATATCAAACCCATCCTTCTAGAAGAACAGCAATGATCCTAGTTAACACATCACTGGGAGGATAACGGTTTTCATACTTTCCCAATGGTATTTGTCCAAAAGTAAACGTAATAGCGCGACGGAGTTTGAACTTGCTTACTACGATTCCGCAGTCCAGAGCTTTAACTATAAGTCACACACCCATATATATTTTGGAAAAACAGGAATATAAATCCAACAGTATGAAAATAGAAGGAGATTAAAAAAATTACAAGGATTTCAGAAGATGTTTTTTTTTAAAGAATTACTTCCCGAAGTTAAATATTTTGTTTTTCGACCTTCATCCAGGCGTGTGAGTAACTAAATCGTACGATTTTTTCATTTCTGTATATATATATATATATATATATATATAATCCGAAGAGGAAATACAAATGGTAGGAGAATCCAATTTGGGTGCTCAATGTCAACGGCTATTGATGTATAATTAATTTGGGATGAAAAATGCGTCAAAACTCAACATGCAGAGTTAAAATATTTTTTATATACAAACAAAACGAAAAATTTTACTGCCTTGGTGTCATTATAAATTCATTTCTGGTTGTGAAATCATCATCAAATGTATAACGAAAATTTGTATTAGGGTTTTCTTTTATTGCTTCCGGCGGGAATAGGGTTTAAAAAAAAAAAATTTATTTATTTTGAATCAAAATAATTTTTTAATTAAGATGATTTTAAGGAAATATTTTTAGTATTCTTTAATCAAGAAAAAAATTAATATTTTCTATCTATAAAATGTTTATACAATCCAATGAAAAAGTTCCCAAAAACAAAACAAAAATAAACACCCCCTAATTTAAATACTATTGAAAAGTGAAAAACCTAATTTCGGAAAAAAGTAAATAGTTCGACGCAACTTATTTAAATGTACAGACAAATTGTGCATTCATACTTTCGTTGAAACTATTATGTTTTATCAATATCAAATAATATAATTCGTATTATCAGGAAAAAATGATTGAATACTGATGTTAATTTACAAAAATAATTCTAACTGTCAAAATTATCATGAAAATTCATGTAATTTATATTAAGTAAAAACTGACACATCGAATGTTAAGTCAATCGTAATAAACAAAGAATTAATGCATAATTCACATATCGAATTTTAAGTAATCGTAATAAGCAAAGAACTGATATGTAATAGATATTTAATTAATGTAGCTAATAATTTACAATATAAATAAATTAGATATTTGCTTCTTAGACTTATAACGAGTATGCATGATCCCGATACTACTCTGTTTTTTATTACACCGTTTTTTGCAATAGGTAAACACAAGTTTATCAATTTTATTCTTTTTATTTATTATTATCTTTTTTTTAGTTTATTTCCTTATTAGAAGAACGTATATTTATTCTTTATCTATTAAATTTAATTGTATTCTTTATTAGAAAAATATTAGATTAATGAATTAATTAGTCTATTTTCTAAAAATTATGTGTGAACATTTCAGTATATAGAATTAGAAATATATAAATCACTTAATTAATGGTAGTTAAATATATTTAATGTTAACAATATATCAAGTTAAATTATTCTTAAAATTTAGTTCTATGTCTGCATGCGAAAATAATTTTTTTCCAGAATTAAGTAAATACTTTAGTATAATACTTTCTCTTCTAAGCATAAATTGAACTTACAATGTAAACTGTTTGTTGAGGAAAGTTTTTCAATTATTTTCTGCTTTATAACAGGTGTTAATCCTAGTTCTTTTATATGCCAATAATACCTAAATAGGGCAGTTTGATTTCTTAATGTTGTATTTCTAAATGTTTGTAAGTGGTTATGATATCTAAATTTTCAGTTTAAGCTTGTCATACCTGTGTAAGTCTCATCATTGATATAATTTTCTTTAGGTGAAATGTTGGCTTGATATATACAATTTAACCAAGGTTACATTTATTTCCAAGTGGGAATTCTTTTTTTTTATTTTACAATTACAAAAAATGTTTTAAGTTGACATTGTTATTCCAATCCATTTTCTTTATTAATTCCATGTTTTGATTGTAAATTATTTTAGACAAACTGATTGTACAAGAATAAGGAATAACTAATTTTTACATTATTCTTATTAGTAATTTTTCTATGGGGATTATCATAAAATATTTTCTAGGTTTGATAAGCAAACATTTTAAAGATGATAACCCCCTTAGAAAAATAAACAAATAATGACACCAAGGAAGAGATTTTTTTTACTTTATATATATATATATATATATATATGTGTGTGTGTGTGTGTGTGTGTGTGTGTGTAAATGTATATATATATATAAATGTATATATGCATGTATATATATTAAAGTGTATATACATATACACATGTATATATAAATATACATATATATATATATATATATATACATGTATATGTACATTTACTTATATATATATATATATATATATATATATATATATATATATATATATATATCACGCTATAGAATGCTTACATTTTTGTACATCTATCTCATTAATCAATTTTTAGCCAAAACTATATTGTCAAAATTGATCTATTCATCCATATTTAAAAATATTTTTGTGTAGATTTCTTCGTATCCAAATTGACGGAAATCGTATTTTATTATATTTTGTATGTTGGTTGGTTATTTTGTTCAATTTCATATTTACCCTTGTTGGTTCTTTAATGTCAAATCTTTTTATAGATGTTTTTGAGTATTTCAATATATTGGTAGAAATAATTTCAGTAACTTCATGTGTATTAGTATACTGATAGAAATAATTTTATTAACTTTTTGTATATCAATATATTTGTAGAAATATTTTTAATTGACGGTTTCTCTCGATACGGTTGACCCCCAATATAAGATAAAAAGGTTTGTATTTATTTTCCAATACAAACAGTCAAGACTTAATCAAATTACGGCTAGGGTTTGAATTGACCTGCCGATCAATACGATCGAGCCTGTACATTTTCTTTTTGAGTAAGGGAATTATATAGTAAATTAAATGACCAGAAAATCCGACAAACACGTGCGTGCGATATACGGAACCACTGGACAGCTGTTCCGACCTTATTAGGTTTCATCAGCAGTGTATATACCATGATCTGTCCAACTAGAGATCGAAACAGCGACCACAGAATGCAAAGTGGAAACTTTACCACTGAGCTACTCGCCTACATCGCACAAGCAATGCCAATTCATTGCAATTGCGTGGTTCGATCTCCATTGGAGAGAGATCACGGTATAAACTGCTGATGAGATTAATAATGTCGAAACAACTGTCCAGTGGTTCCTTATGTCACGCTCAAGTGTTTGCCAGATTTTCTGGTCATCGTAATTCAATTTACAATGGCCCAAGGTGAATATTGCAGATCACGTGACCATATGGTACTTAGTTCACACAGCACTCAGTCACCAGGACTTGCTGTTCAGGTTTATGGGTTGCTATAGTTACCACTCTGCAAATATACAGTTGGTGGATCTCATTGGTTGAGAATTAATATATCTTTAAAAATCCGACGTGTAGTATTTTATAATCATATTTTACTGAATGCATTTCATAAATAACGATCAGAGGCAATCGTAGTGTAATGGACGTCGTGGGAAATTTTCACGACGACACGAGTTCAAACTCTAGACGAGGCAGTCTGCTTTTCACTTTGCGCTTATACATTTGGAAAAGATAAGAATCCGACTCTCCTCCTTCCATCTATTGGTATAACAGTAGGGCCGGCTGAGTTCCTTAGCCTTGGTATGGTAACCTCTCTAGGAGAACAAATACTTTGAATTCAAGACGTGTTAGACACTACATAAAAATATACCTTGTTTTGCCTACTGCTCAAGATGAGGGGTTGCTAAATACGTATGTTTTATACAGAAAACTCAATTAATTTGTCTCCTGGGAGAATTGCAATTCTTCTCTTTAAAATTTTACCCTTTCCCTATAATCAATTATACAACTGTCATGTAATTGAAACACTGTGAGTTTTCCAGAATATGCGTGCACATGCTGTCTGCACACTTTACGAATGCATTTCTCTGCCAAGAAAAAAAACCCAAGTATGGATCAAATACTAACTAAAGGTAGATTAAACAGAGAAGTAATAAGACTTTGTCGCACTGATTTTTCTAAAATGAAATATTTATCTCTCTCGAAAATTAACTCTTCAACTACTAGATTAAAACTATTCGCTAGCCCCTGTTACATTATTAATCGTAATGGTTGTCATACAAGAAAATCAAATCAGCGACCGGAGTTCAAATTCTTAGACCAGGCTATTTCTCCTCAAGTTAATGGCATTGGGAAAGGCATGAATCTATCGGTTCTCTTCCTAAGAATGGGTAAATAGTTAGCAAACTGTATTCTATAGCCTTCCGTCTCACAAAGTCAGATGAAAATAAGTAAGAAGATCATGATATTCTGCGTGATATTGAAGAAGCAAGGAAGAACACATTAGCCAAGTTTTTTCAGTGTTTTCTGTATATATATATATATATATATATATATAATTGAGCAATATAGGCTGATTAAATATGTCAAATTAGGCACCCCTTTTTCCCATATAATTAGAATGACAGAAATCTTTCGAATTAATTCTTCTTTAACTCTATCGGAATAATTGCGAAATTTCTTTCGATATTTTCCCCGGACACGAGAATTGACAATCATATTCTATAGACATCATTTCCTAACAAATTAAAACAGTTTCACCGCTAATGGAACTACTTAAAGAAACGTTTCCAATTTTCGGAAGAATGGTTATTTAGATAACATCGGTCAGATATCCATATCCCTATTAACAACTTGAAAATGGGAAAAGATAATCATACGGCGAGAAAACAAATTTAAATCCATGGCTTTTATTTTCAAATAGGAGACATTAATGATATCAATGTGACAGTAATCCAAACATATTTAGATCGTTCTTTAACAATTTATCGTGCTTCTCTTGTTCTTAATATATAACTTGTCATTAACATTATTATTGCTTCTTTTGTTTTTGTAGTTTTTGTTTTTGTTTTATTTTGTTTTTACTGTTCCTCTTATGAAGGGCCTATTAAAGTAATTTTCAATTTTTAGATAAATTGTTAATTTTAAATAATGCGTGATATTTTTTGTCATGTAGCTAAATCAGTTATAGCTTCGAAATGTTTTGTGTATGTCGTTAGTCACGGCAAACAATTTCTAAGTACAAATTGGACAATAAAAAAAATCCCAAATCAAAAGAAAGTGCTTTTACCACATTTAACTTTTTTATTCAAAAAATATATTATCAGCAGACAGTAATTTAAACTTTCTATTTGATTAATCAAAGCAATATTTCAACGCTTTTGGTGCTAACGATATCTGACTAGTGTCATCAGAACGATTTTATGGGTAGATTGAAGTCAGATTAACTTTGAATTGGAGCTGAATTAAAAATTATGGCGATTTTGATATTTTCAAATACATTTTCTCTTCTTTTGTTTATTCCCACCTCTTTTTTTCTGTTTTACTTTTTATATCATTTATTAAATATGAAACAAGCAAATATTACTACGATAAAATAATTCTCTATATTAAATATTAACATCTGCAACAAAAGAAAGCGTGATTGCTACAGCGGAACAATAAGTCAATAGTCTGCCACTGGTATTGCATGTTTACATAAAGTTTTATCACTGATTGATTTTAACGGCCTGTAAACACGTCTGTGCTTTTTTTTAATACGTAGGGGTTAGGGAATCGCGTTTAATGCACATTCAAATTTACATTTGTGTGTAGTTTTTTATTATGTATTCTTTTTTTTAAATCTAAATTCTACTAAATACTGATAATATTTTTAACAGATCTATTCAAATGGAACCCTAAGCGTCACAGTCAATCAGAGTCAGACTGGATATGGGGGAAATGGAAATGAAGATCTACTCTACATTCCCCACTTCTTCAGAACTTCATCCTAACCATCAAATGTAGGTGAAGATCATACCGTGAACAACCATTTAACCTAGGTCTTACCACTCTGTAAAGCGTACTGTCAGCGTTTTCTAAGCCCTACGAAAAGAGCAAGTAGCAATCGAAATAAAATTAGAGAATTTTTTTTTTTTTTATTGCGGACTTTTTATCCTCATCTTGGTAGTTTTTTGTGTTGTTCCTTCTTTCATTACGTTTCGGCCAAATTTCACCTCTAGCCTTCTTCAGGTGATTTACCGCAACCTCGGATAGGAATGCTGAGTCTTGTAACCGTATCCCCAGTAATTACTGCCTTCCATAGTTGTTGTCTATCGCACCACGTTTTTGACCAAGTAAACCTCTGGCCGGCTTGGGTAGGGTTTGAAACTTCTATCTTCTGAAAATGCTCACCTGGAACCGTAGAGACTCAACGCCCCTATCCGCTGAGCCACGGGCCCCGAAGGGAGATCAAGGATGGATATTTTTGTCTTATAAATCCTTATCTGGCCCTCCATAGTCGGAACCGTACCGAATTTTTGTAATTGTCTTTAATTGGAATCATTTTTTGAGACGAGGCTTCTTAATCTTCTTAAAATAAAGTTGATTAAAAAAACAGCAGCACCAAAACGAAGCAAAGCATACCAATCGAAAAAAGAAACGTTTTGTAAAATACTTGTCTGAAATTAAGCGTATTCACGTTATTTTTTTACAATTATATCATCACAAATAAGTCGATGTCTTTATATGGTGCAAATCCATGGAAAAGAATTAGCAACGTTAAACTCAAAATTGCTACACGTTTTTTCTCCTTTTTTATGGTATAAATGTTTAACTGAATCAATAAACCAGTAAAACAATGAACTTTTCTTTGTCGAATTTCGTTTTGCAGTTCATAAACATTGCAACAAGAAAAGTGTATTTCACATATTTTGTGGAAGCGTTTCTGGTGTAACGGTTATCATCGAAAGAAATAGACTCGACGAGTTGAATTCAAATACTAGATTATGGGTTAATTATTGAGTTGACTTAAATCATTAGCCGAGTTTCAGAGACCAATCAAGAAGATAAAAGAGCTATACGTGGATCACCACTTTCTTTTTTTCGCGCATGGCAGACGATGGTGGTTTTTGGCTTAACGGCATATTCGCCTTGGATTATTAATGAGGCTTTTTAAAACAAATACATATTTTATAGTATATGACAATATAATTTATTAATCTATTGATTTTAACGGCATTTCAAGCCATCTTGGATAACTTTATGCCTAGAGATTAAGGAAATGCGTATGTTCATGCTTACATTTTTTGTTTAGTTACTGAAAATACATTTGTACACCGTTAACTTTTGTCAGGTATTCTTATATAAGGCAAATAATTATCAAACAAATACATTTTCCCCATAGATGAGACTTTAGCATGTAAGAGTGGATTCGAGAGTAGTGACAATGATTGGTGCTCAACACTATCCAAAGCACGAAAATAGAAGCTCACCGACATCTCTTTTGGGGAGATCTTGTAGTAAGAATATACATTCAGGGCATAGGGATGGAATTTGGCATAAAAAAGAATGTGCTATGCTAATTATGAGAACAAGGAAACAACACATGACGGAAGAAAGATAACTACCAAACCAAGAAAAGATCAGAATGCTCGAAGGAAAGGAAACTTAGAAATACTTTGGAATACTGAAAGCGGTCAACACCATACATATGGAGATGAAGAAAAAAAATCATGAATGTGTATTAGCCTAGTGGGTACTGTATTTGCCAATGGCCTAGGAGACCGGGGTTAAATCCCATGTCGAGTTATACTAAAGACTCAAAAATGGTACTTGGTGCCGCTTTGCTTAACACTCAGGTACGGATCAAAGGTAAGCAGGAGCGATCAAGGGAAAGGAAGAGCAACCTCCCCTATACGTAGGCGTTTTATCAAATGAAAAGCAGCCTTAGGATCGTCCTCGACTACGGTCGCCACTTTTACTTTTATATCAGGAGAAGGAGGAAACTACTCGAAATCAAACTATATAGCAGAAATCCCTTCAAAAGGGATAAACGCATGTGCTGTCTCCCTTGTCAGATACTCGGGACCATTCTTGAAGGGAACGAGGGAGGAGCAAATGGACAAGACAGCAAGAAAACTCATGACGGGGCATGGAGCCTTACATCCCAGAGATCACGTTGAGAGACAGTATGTGTCAAGAAAAGAGGGAAGGAGATTACATCCAGCATTCAAGGTAGCATCGATAAAACGACTCGAAGACTACACAAAAATGCAGGGGAAGACTGATTACAGCGACCAGAAACAATTGAGGTAATACCAGCGTCAATAGAACAAAAATAACCAGAAAAAAATGTGAAGAACAACAACTGTATGGATATTTTAAGCAACAAAAAAGTGAAATCACAGGCGAGAAAACTTGGACATGGCTGAGAAAGGGAAATCTCAAGAGAGAAACAGAATCACTTCTGATAGCAGCCCACAACAACGCCACAAAGACCAAATCAAAGGAAAATTAGACAAGACTAAAAAAAATGGCAGATGTAGGATGTGGTGATAGAGACAAAATGAATATACATAATAAACGAATTATGAAGTGAGTTAGCGCAAAAGAAGCATAAGACTAGGCACGACTGGGTGGGCAAAGTGATCCCTTGGGAACGGCAAGAAGTTTTAATTCGACCACACAAACAAGTGGTATATGCACAACCCAGAATCCGTTCTGGAAAATGAGATGCACACAATTTTCTGGGATTTTGAGAACACCTAATCTCAGCCAGCGGACCAGACCAAGTTATAGTCAATAAAACGAAGTACATGTCGAATTGTGGAATTTGCTATTCCGGTTGACCACAGAGTAAAACTGAAAGAAAGTAAAAAGAAAGAAAATACCTGAAACTTGCAGGAGAAAAGTAACACTTTGGAACATGAAAGTAACGATGATACTAATTGTAATTGATACGCTCAGTACAGTCATCGAAGGATTGACAAAGGGTCTGGGGGACTTGTAAATAAGAGGACTAGTAGAGAAAATCCAAACTACTGCATTTTTAAGATCGGACAGAATACTGAGAAGAGTCCTGGATATTTGAGGAGGCTAGCTGTTACTCAAACTCCAGCGGGAAACCATCAGCTAACGTTGGTGGGAAGAAATCAGGAATGAGTAAAATAATTATGATAATACTGCCAGACGATCAGACCTAGTGATAGTAAACAAACAAACAAACAAACAAACAAACAAACAAAAAAGAGCCCCTGTCGAATAATGGACTTTGTCGTCCTGGCAGACAGCCGAGTAAAATTGAAAGTCAAGCTAACAGAGAGATATGTACCTTGACCTTACTGGAGAATTAAAAAAATATGAAACATGTATGTTACGGAGATGTAAATTTTAATTGGTGCGCTTGGAACAATCACCAAAATATTGGTAAAGGAACTGGATGACTTGGAAATCAGAGGACAAGAGGAGACCATTCAGACTTCAGCTTTACTAAGATCAGCCATACTACTGAGGAGAGTTGTGGATATTTACTGTCACTCAAACTCCAAAAGGAAAATAATCAGCTAA
Source organism: Sepioteuthis lessoniana (assembly GCA_963585895.1). Classification (NCBI taxonomy): domain Eukaryota; kingdom Metazoa; phylum Mollusca; class Cephalopoda; order Myopsida; family Loliginidae; genus Sepioteuthis; species Sepioteuthis lessoniana. The sequence continues at coordinate 38,921,615 of OY757904.1, read as the reverse complement.
CGCAGACCTTCAAATGATTATAGTAACAACAAGAACAATGACAATAATAATAATAATAATAATCCTGAATTATCTGGAAGAAAGACTCGATAAACTTGAATGTAGACGAAGAATTGAAACCATCCAGACTCCAACACTGCTAAAATCAGCTCAGATAATTAGAAGTGTCCAGGAGACCTAAAGAGTCTTGCTCTAACTACAACTTCAGGGAAAAACCATCAACTCGATCTAGGGTGAAAAATATACAAGAAGTAAAATGATAACTTAGATTAGAACTCGAGACTTAAGAAAACTCGCTGTTACTCAGACTGGTGAAAAAAATTCGAATAGAGTAAAAAAAAAAAGGAAAAAAAAAGATTACTGCAGAAGCACAAGAAACCTTCCAGAAACCAAGCAATGTAGCAGAAGTTTAATCAAAGGGACTGACATCCTACTTCTTGTAAGACATTCGGGACTATTTTTAAATGTATAAGGGAGGAACATCGATAATTAGACCACATTTGCGTCCATCCACGACAGATTACCTCTGCAAATGACCCAATTCCAAGAAGAAGAAACAAGCATATCCGAATGGAAAACGAAAAGGAAAACTACCCTGATCCATAATTTCCATAGAAAAAAAAATATCCAGGAACTATAAACTAATAACAAGTTTACCCTGACACAAACAAGACAAATATGCAGGTAGGATATAGGGATGGAATTTGGCATTGAAAATATAGCATGCTCATACTGAAAACAGGGAAAAGAGAAACAACGAAAGAAGAAAACTGCAAAATGAGGAAAAGTTTGAAGTGAAGTAAGATTACAAGTATCTTGGAATACTGGAAGCCCACACCATCAAATAAACGTAGATAAAAGGAAAAAAAAAAGAAAAGAAATGAGTACATCAGAAGAGGGAGAGCATTTTTCGAAACCAAACTCTACAGCTGGAATCTAATAAATAAAACGATAGACGTTTGGGATTGTACTTTCTAAGATACTCATGACTATTCTTAAAATGGAAAAGGGAGGAACTTTGAGAAATGGGCCAAAGGACAAGGAAATTAATGACTATGAACAAGTCCTTATATCCAAGGGATGACATAGACAGACTATGTGTCAAGGAAGGAATGAGAAAGAGAACTGGCCAACATTGAGCATTATGTAGATGCATCACTACAAAGCCAATTACATTAAAAAGAGCAAATAGATTATTGTAAACGTTACACCCTCACCCTACCACACACGTTAACTTTCTCCTAACCATGTCACTTCTTACGCCGGCCGGTGATCAACTAGTGGCTCGAGGGGGTAACGCACATTTCTTTACCTACAGAAGAATACGATCGAGGGAACGGAGAAAATAGAAGGACAAACGAACAACACGAACAAAGCTTGGGGTTCACCAAGTGCAGAGGAAGGTATGCAACACTACATGCATGTGCAGACTATCGCTAGCGTGGGTTACTTGCGAAAATTCCACAATGCTACTGGAATCAGACTCATCTTGACTCACTCTCGCTGGACCCTATCCATTGCTGCCTCGCCTCTCTGCTCCGGTGTCTGGTGTTGACCGCCCCTGTCCGTGGATCCACGCCAACCTCTGCTGTTCGCCTCTCTGCTGTCCAGCCGCTAACTGCCTCTCTGCTCTCCAGCCGCCAACTGCCCTCTGCTGGGTTCCGACGTCAACTCTCTCGTCCGGGTCCCCCGTCAATTGCCTCTCTCGCGTCCCCTTCCCACTTCCGGATACGGCGAGATTTCATGTCCAAGACTCCTTTGTCTGGTTTCGCGCCAAAACAGACTCGTCTGCTTTGGCGGCCTACCCACATAGTGCTACATTATAAAAAAAAAAGCAGCCAGTAATACCACTGGCAGCAGGCGAACAAAATAACAACAAAGATGAGAAAAAAGGAATGGAAAGAATAACAACCGTATGAATATTTCAAGCAACTAAATGCACACGAGGAGACATGGTCATGTCTATCAAAAGGGAATCTCTTAAGAAAACTGAATCAATTTTTATATCTCCTCTGTACAACGCTATTTGGACGAACTATATTACAGTAAAAACTAATAGTACACTACAGAAGAGCAAGTATAGGTTTTATGAAGAAAGAGATAAAGCAGTGAAACACAATAAGGTGAATGCAGCAAACTAGCATAAAAAGAGTTACATGTTACTGGGTAAGAAAGGTGATCAACAGAGAATTGTGGAAGAGATTGAAGATTTACCATACTACTAAATGATATCAGCACAAACCTGAATTAGACGCATAAAATTCTCTGTGATTTTTATATATAGACATATCACTTATCCTGTTCCGAAGACCAGAACAATAGTTGATTAAGAAGAGAAAATGAGCTTGCTGACAAGTGAGACAACTCAAAACGCTGTGCAACATGAGGGTGATGGTAACACCATTTGTATTTGATGCTCTTGGAACCATTTCCAAAGACTTAGAGAAAAGACTTGAGAAACTGGAAATCAGAGGAAGAATCGAGATCATCGAGACTGCAGGATTGTTAGCATTGGTTAAAATGCTTAAAAGTCTCCTGGTGACCTGAGGAGACTTGCCAATTCTGTTTCCAGTGAAAGACCCCACCCAGTGAATGCTGGTGTAAAAAAAAGTACTGTCGTTTGATTCAATAATGATAATAATTGCAACAATAATATTTTTCAAACATTCTTTTTAAGTATCAAAGTAGGAATAATGGCAGATAAGATGACCCCCATATTTCTTAAAGCTCCAAAACTGGAACCTTACAACAGAAGGGAGTTTAGTGCCAAACGCAGGATTCTCTTTATAGACTAAGTCTTACGTTCTGCAGAGAATCCAATCGGTCTATTCTAAGACCACTGACGAGGCGATCTAATGTTAGAACACTATCCGTTGATTATATAACCAATAGAAATAAACAAGTTCTGGTAATTAGATCTGCAAATAAGAAATTAGTTTAATGTAGACACTTCATTACCACAAGTTTCTCGCCAGTAAAACAAACTAATCAACAAAAGAAAGCCTATATCTGCACTTAGACTGGAAACACTATGACTGATTTCATTTGTCATGCAAGTTAAACTTCGTACAATATATTCCGTTACATATTACTTTTTTCAAAAGAAGATGGAATGAATTATTACACAACTTTATCCTAATAAGATTTTTTTAAAAAGTCATGTTGTTTTGGTTTTTTGTTTCAAATATTTTTACTTCAGATTACACTATGATGTTTTTGGATTCTTAATGGAGTAGCCTCTCTTATCAGAGTGTGTGAGGTACTTTCTTGCATCACGAGTCTTTTTTTGGTCACGTGACAAGGCGAAAGGTTAATACAGTTCTTTTGCCAATAGGACCTCTGAAGCAAGAGACGCAGTCGTTCTCTCTGCAGCCGTAAAGCACATGGTCCCTCCAAATTTTACTTGACGGGAGAAACAGTCAGTGGTTTCCATCTCTTTGTTGGATGAAATTTTCTCGATGTTTCTCGAACACATTGTAACTTTTTTATAGCTTGGACACGGGAACTTTGTTTCCTACCTTTCATGTTGTAGAATCAAATTTTATATTGTTTTATTTCATTTGTATGTTCTTTCTACAGAATCTTCTGTGTTAGTTTACTCTCTTTGTTATAACCAAATGCATTGTAAGAAACGGTGTGTTATCTCCCAGTTAACACCTCGTTAAATCTTATCGGTGTAAGACATGGATAAAACCCGAATTCAAATCTTGGACAATGTTGTGTGCATTTTATCATAGCTCAAATGCCTTTGCAAAATTTATGAGTACAATTATTCGTTCAATAGCTACGTGTAAATAATAGGACAGACTTTTTATCTTGGTATGGCAACTGGTTTATGAAAACTCTGAATCACATCTCCACTAAAATATTGATCTTGGGTCGCATCCTGGTCGTTCGATGGGATTATATAAATACGTATTTAGATATGTCAGTGAGAGAGAAATGAAATGAATCAGAGAAAATATATAGAAAAATAAGCGGAAGATTTTGAGTAGATGAAGATTTACATTATTTGACGCACCCCAATTTTAGCAGGGCTAATCAAGAAAACATTTTAGTGAAACAAAGTACTAATATTAAACATAATGAAATTAATATAATGAATATTATCCATGATAAAACTTATGATCTGCATAATAGGCTTTTGAACAATGGCATTATGTATATGTAATTTACTCAAATGTCTACGCTAATAGGAATTACCAGGTAGTAAACATCGGCCGACTATCACGAATTTTAAACTATATATGGCATATAAGACGCAAGGGAAATTTAAAAGATATTTTTTGTAAAAAAAAATGCGCCTTATGTAATATCAAATAAGGTATTTATCATTTATAAACAATTCATGCCGACTTATGCTTCGATTTCAATTTTCCTATAAACGAACGCATTCTATTAAAGATTATTTTAAGTATAAGAATAGAAGAATGAAATAAAATAATAATAATAATAATAATAATAATAGAAAATATTATGCATGTAAGCAGAAATTTGTCTTCAGGGTGAATATATTTGTATATACATTCCAATATACTGAATAGTTTTCTTACGCAAAGATCAAAGATATTTATACACTTATCCTTTTGATTTATGATTGACAATATCTACTCACAACAAATTTAAGTTAGAAATTAAATTGATATTAATTTTGATTTTTGATAACTTCATTTTATTTAGTTTATTATTTTTTGCATTTGCATCAACGTGTGAATGACTTTTGCATGCAACTCTAGATTCTACTCATATTTAGACAACGTACACTTTTTTGATATTTTTTTTAATAGGGTATGCTATTATCCAACGCCACCGTCACAAAAGTCAGTTTTACAACGGAGTACTGTTATTCTGAATTCAGAGTTGTTTTTTCTCCTAGACTAGTCTAACCAAGGCATGCAAAAGTCAGTTTTACAACGGAGTACTGTTATTCTCAATTCAGAGTTGTTTTTTCTCCTAGACTAGTCTAACCAAGTCATGCAAAAGTTAGTTTTACAATCGAGTACTGTTATTCTGAATTCAGAGTTGTTTTTCTCTTAGACTAGTCTAACGAAGGCATGCAAAAGTCAGTTTTACAACGGAGTACTGTTATTCTGAATTCAGAGTTGTTTTTCTCTTAGACTAGTCTAACGAAGGCATGCAAAAGTCAGTTTTACAACGGAGTACTGTTATTCTGAATTCAGAGTTGTTTTTCTCTTAGACTAGTCTAACGAAGGCATGCAAAAGTCAGTTTTACAACGGAGTACTGTTATTCTGAATTCAGAGTTGTTTTTCTCTTAGACTAGTCTAACGAAGGCATGCAAAAGTCAGTTTTACAACGGAGTACTGTTATTCTGAATTCAGAGTTGTTTTTCTCTTAGACTAGTCTAACGAAGGCATGCAAAAGTCAGTTTTACAACGGAGTACTGTTATTCTGAATTCAGAGTTGTTTTTTCTCCTAGACTACTCTAACCAAGGCATGCAAAAGTCAGTTTTACAACGGAGTACTGTTATTCTGAATTCAGAGTTGTTTTTTCTCCTCGACTTGTCTAACCAAGGCATGCAAAAGTCAGTTTTACAACGGAGTACTGTCATTCTGAATTTAGAGTTGTTTTTCTCCTAGACTAGTCTAACTAAGTCCACAAAAAGTCAGTTTTACAACGGAGTACTGTCATTCTGAATTTAGAGTTGTTTTTCTCCTAGACTAGTCTAATCAAAGCATGCAAAATCAGTTTTACTACGGAGTACTGTTATTCTGAATTCAGAGTTGTTTTTCTCCTAGACTAGCCTAACTATGATAAAGACCTCAGTCTTCCCTACAATTTACCCATAATTGAGTAGAGTACAGATAAATCCATACCCTTCCCAAGGGCATTAACGCGAAGGGAAAAGCAAAAAGCCTTGTCTAAGACTTGAATTCTATTTCCTTACGACTATACCGTTATACTAAGCATACCTCTTAATACCCCAGTTTAGTTGGCTGGGGCAGTTGAATACGCCGACTGTATCCCTACAGTAGAGTAAGACCCACGAAAAAGTGTCCCGGGATACAACACAAACACATCTTTTGATGAGGCTCCGGTTCTGGAGCTTTGGAGAATGCGGGTAGTCCTTCTTTGCCATTACTCCCAGCTCTAGTCTGACCATGAGTGGTAATACCTGTTAAGTTCCAGTCAATAGGTCAAACATGAATATGTAATCATTTTGAAAAAATCATTCAAATTACTGATGTTAAATTAACTTATTAGAATTTGATTAAAATGTCTTGGAAACATTAATAAAACTATAAGTATTAGAGAGTTATGTTTGAAACGATTTAAATGCGTGCAAACAAATGAGTTTTGGCTCGTTTGAAAATAATGTTAGCAACCAACTATTCGTTTACAGATTATATATATATATATATATATATATATATATATATATATATATATATATATATATATAAACTCGATTTAGCATTAAATAAGCTACAGGGGTTTATAAGCTATAAAACTCAATGAACAAACCATCCTAATACTCAAACTCTTCGTTACGGACAGTAATTATCAGACCATCATATTTTAACGGAACACAGTTGATTTGAATTTAGATTTATCCCTTCACTTGGAGTGGTTGCCTTACTCAGCTTAGAGGACATGGTCTGTCATAATATTTACCCATAATTGTGAGTGAAAAGTGGATTTATAACTTTATTAAGAGCATTGATGGTAACTGAAAAATAAGACTTTGATTCAACTAGCCGAGTCTATTTCTGATCATGATCATTGTTACGCAATACACGCCTGTTTTTTGAATGGAGAAAAAAAAACTTATGTAAACATTTAACACAAAGTCTAACGGAAAAATATACAAAAACATTTAGTTTAATATTGAATCACTGAAGTTTTCAAGAGCCAAAATATTCTATTTAAAAGAAATAATCTGGAGGAGCTTGATTGATTAAATAATTGGTGTGAATGGCATGTCAACACGTCAAGGGTTATTTTAGGCTTACAGGTTTCGTAATCACGTTCATAGTATTTTTATATTTACATTTTTCGTGTAGTTTCTTAAGAAAGTTTGATTATTGCATACCGTCCTTTCGAGTGTGAAGACATTTGAAATGAATCTAGTTGATCCAGCTTCTACTCCAGATTAGAGTAGATTAATGTTACTCCAGATTAGAGTAGATTAATGTTACTCGTAATGAGGGAGCACTCTCTATTTCGTAGATCTGGTGCTTAACCATCTAATGATGTTTGCTATCATGTCCATATATCCTTTTTTTAGACTAACTTATTTTACATATTTAATGGCGATGGTTCAGTCCTGGAGCTCTGGGAAATTACCTTTAACTCATTTAAAAATAGAATTACTAAAAGAGATTCGTCTACAAATAATATATGTGTGACCTTTAAAGTATGTGCCAACGAATGACTGACGTTAAATCAAACTGTTTGTGTTATACCACAATACTTGAAACCATTTAGCTGTGTGAAAACAAATATGCGTCGGTTTCGTTTAAAAATGATATCTATAAATTATTCGCTAAGAAATCATAACATGTATATATATATATATATATATATATATATATATATAAAACTGGATTTACCATAAAATGACCTCTAAAGAGGAATACGCTATGCAATCTGACTAAGCATAACAGATGACGTAATAATCCGTCCAACGGCCATACCAATTACTCACCAAGTTTCTAAAATAATCTTAGATTTCCATGAATTGTGAAGAAAGGGAAGTTATTGAATTTTTTCTAAAAGAAAAAGAAATCTTGAGCGACATGCATAATAATAAATACACACACACACACACACACACACACACACACACACACACACATATATATATATATATATATATATATATATGCAAATTTCATTAAACATAATAGACATTTTATGTCTACATATTTTCTTCTGGATCCGTTCAAATTCCCGAATTACTTTTATCGTATTCGGGGGGAATTGATTTAGGTATTGTCCATAGTTGTATGTATCCCTAGTACTTTCTGCCCGACTTTGGGCCATCATCAAGGGAGAATCTATTACAAAAGTGATGTAACTTTTGTTTTAGCAAATTACTACTGTGTAAGGACGTCTTACCGGACATTGGCTTAGGGGTTAGAGTGTTCGCCAATCACCCGGGAGACCTGGGTTCAATCCCAGGTCGAGTCATACCAAAGACTCAAAAAGCCTCCTTGCTTAACACTCAGCATTATAAGGTACGGATCAAGGGTAAAGTAGAGCAATCCAGGGAAGGAGTAGTTCCCTCCCCAACACCTTGGTGTAGTAGCTATCGAAAAGGGAGCCTTCGGGTTACCCTCGACTATGGTCGCCAACTTTACTTACTTACTTAAGGACGTCTTTGCCGTTGAAGATTATGGCATTTGCTTTTAAATGTAATTCTGTAAATAGTAAATTTTGCAAATAAACAAAAGTTACATCACTTTTGTTATAGATTCTCCCCTGATGATGGCCCAAAGTCGGGCAGAAAGTACTAGGGATACATACAACTATGGACAATACATAAATCAATTCCCCCCGAATACTATAAAAGTAATACGAGAATTCGAACGGATCAAGAAGAAAATATGTAAGCATAAAATATCTATTATGTTTAATGAAATTTGCATTAACGAAGAAATGCTGACTAAATATACATATATATATATATATATATATATATATATATATATATATAATTCGGTTAAATGAAATGATTGTTTATACAAAACTCCGACTTACTCTGAGTAATGTCAGAAAAAAAAATATTGGATAAATTAAAATATTAAACATTAAATCAAATAATGAAGACAAATAGAATCAATTATTTTATTTGTTTTTGCGATGATGATGATGATGATATCATCATCATCATCACTGTAAAAATGATGATTGTGAATAATGGCGTCTATTGGGAATAATGACGTCTATCTAATGTTTCTGTCAAACAAGCTTTTTAATATTTTTTCTTCTTTTTTTTTTCTTTTCAGTCTGCGGAAACATTTGAATCAATCATGTTAATACCTGTTTAAACATGATATTAATGTGATATTTTCCCAAAGTCTCTTTTACTAACCTTGTCCGTGCAAACTTCATTTTGGATTCTTTTTACATTGCTTTTGTATCTCCACCTTCCGGAATATTTCCCGACTCCAAAAAGAACTTCAGTGGAAAATATTCAAGTACTGAATCCGTGACAGTATCTTCAGTCAGTCCATTATTTGGTGATGGCAACCGGCGCCACCATTATTAGGCGGTGCTCGAAAACGTTAGGTCTGCACGCATTTCTCTTTCCTATTACTACTCTAAACCCATCTTACTTCGCTATCATTCATATTTGCGCCCCAGTCTCACCAGACATCTCGTAAAGATCTCGTTATTAGTCTCACCAGGAAACAGGAATGTAAAAAAAAGAAGAATGGATGAAAAAAATGATGGCATTTTATGCCGATTTTGGACATAAAATTTGCACTAAATAAAATATTGTGATAAAAATGTTTTCCCCTTTGAACTTTTAGATATTCACAGAGAAACACGATATTTGGGAGTCAATAAAATCAAATCAGGATGTACGGCTATATATTTTGCCGACGTCTACTGATTTTTTAGAACTTGTTTTAGTATACGATATTTCTGCCTCCAATATTGTTTATAGATTTAAATAAAAAGCAAAAACATTGCATCGTTATTAACCAATACTTCTTAGTCTAGACGAATTAGGGCATTTTTTCAATATCAGTTAACTTGTGTAGATCTATCTATCTATCTGTATATCTATCTATCTATCTCAGTCTATTCCCATCTATCTATCCATCTCAGTCTGTTCACATCTATCTATCCATCTCAGTCTGTTTACATCTATCTGTCTATCTATCTATGCATCCATTCCAGTCTGTACATATCTATCTATCCATCTATCTATGTGAACTCCTTGCGTGTTTGATTGATTAGCAAGCTATTGTTGAAAAACATTACTTGCAAGTAAAATTATCACAAAGTAAGATCAAGTAATACACTCAAATAGAAATAGTTTGCACACATTTATATGTTTTCAAGCAAATATTAGAATTTACAAATTCTAAAAATGATTTGCTTACCCAATTATATAGTCTCATATCTTCCTTTCTAATATTAATAATTTGCTAACAGATGTATTTGACCCATAATATTAACAGGTACAACTATTTCGGGACCGAGTGGACATGAGAGTAATGACAACAAAGGAGTGAATGCATACTCACCGGAGCTCTAAAATGAGACTCCTACTAACGGATGCTGTTTAATGTTATACATAGAACAAGAACTTTTTGAAGATTATCCTATTCTTCTGAATTTGAGGCAGTCAGCGTATACTTCTCCCACTACCAAGGTGTGCATCTTTTATGATATAACGCAGATATGCATATATTTTGTTGAAATTATATGAGATGTGTAAACTAGACCGGATTATAAGCCATTTCTATCGCAAAAAATGTTTTAATGAGACCACAAATCAAACCCTTGCTCAAGTTATAATCGGGACCAAGAAATAAGAGGACTTTTTTTTTTTTAATTTTCCTGGTCGTTTAGTGTCTGTAAAAGAGCGGAGTCATGGAAATAGGTTCAGAAATTCTTTTATCGAAATGAAGATTTCGCAAGGATTAAATTGTTCGTCAAGTCTGAAAATGTTCATTTACTGAAAACATCCAATGAAAATCAATTAAGTGAAATTCTGGTAAAAATGGAAAAGGTGCACATCAATTAATGCGAAATAAATTTATCGTTATAGATATATGGAAAACATATTGTTGTTTCTATGTAAATTTATGCAAGCTTCAGTTTTTAAAAAATAGGAAAATGTGTACATAAAATTCATTTCTGAAATGGAAGCCATGGTAATAAAGAATCATTTAAAATATTATTATTATACTTACAAACTTTGTTGAGTTTGAATATAAGTGTACCTCTTAAGCTAGGTTTAGTGGAGTGTTGTGGTATAATTCTCATGCAAGCACTTCCTTTTCTTTTCTCCATCATGGCATGCCAATTATAAGAACTTTTTTAAAGACAAATATGAAGATAAAAAGAAAGGAAAAAATAAAACAAAGATTCATTTCTTTAACAGATACCTTTGAACCAAGTGTTGAATACTAACGCTGGATCTTGATGAATATCGAGGAACACTTATATATAAAAATATTATCTTATATTTTTATCATTCGACTGTGAGGCTTTTGTGGAGTAGGAAGCAGTCCCACAAATGAGATGTCGGGAGTCAGAAAAGCAAGCGAAAACTAAACTTCAGCCAATTTTCAAGACCTTATATGGTCTTGAAATTCCGATGTGGCCTATACAGGCACACCTCTTCATCCATGTCATGCTTGTTTTTCATTGACCATGGTTTACACCCACGCAGTTGTTGTTTTTCTTTTTGGTCATGGCTTACACCCACGCATATTCTATGCCTCGGTTATCACGCCCAAGCATTACTATTTTTCTGGTAGTAATTTTGTTGATCTAATCTAGCACCAGATGTGTCTGTCAACTTCATTTACCGGGTTCACCGCTGAATTCACCACTGGTCAAGGCATTACATAAGCACACACAGTAATTTGTTGCTGAATTATATCAGTAAAAATTTGTTTTGTTATCTTCTGCAATATATAATGTGTGACACATGGTATAATTGCGAATTAATCTAGCAGATGTGCGTACGATTATCTCTTAGTTCTCCATAATTTTTACCTTGTGCCATGACTAATTTGTGTTTAGTAAATGACTATTCTTGAAATTCCATCCTATTAGGAAAATACTTTTGAGCCAAGAATTTGTCAAGATGCTTTTTACAGTTTTTCAAGAAATTAAATTGTTTATCATTAAGAGTAAAGATTATAATAAATAGCAACCGGAAGGAGTAATTGTTACGCAGTGGGGAGACATTATGAGACACAGCTTTGCACGGTGGTAAAAATTTCATCGTCGTGGTGAGACAAACAACGGTGTTAAATACAATATCATTAACATATATCATCATTATCGAAGTATCATAACAGTTATCATCTGAAGAAATGGAAACGACAACGGGTGTTCAAATCCTTGACGAGGCCATTGGTGTTTCGTTTCTGGATAATGCTATTTGAAAATTTCACGAAGCTATCTTTTCTCTCCCTAGCTATGGATAAATAATCGAGCAAATTAGAGCCTATAGGATTTGCGAGGACAGCGGTCTTTCTGCATAGGATTCAATCGGGTGTTCTTGCTAGGTCACGCTTCATTCATTATATGACTATCATATTAGTATCTCTTTAAGATGGCTGTTTGGGTGGGTAAAATTCCCCTGGGCGTAGTAGCTAAGCTTCTAGACTACGATATCATACAAGCGTCTGTCCCACACATTCCTCTTCAGAAACACAAACGCCCCTGGTTGTGCGGTTTCTTTAGTCGGCTGATGACCTTCTCTCTCGGTCTCTGTATTCTAACCTGCGATGACTTTTATAATCAAATTTTGTCACCAATTAGATATTCTAACTTAATGATCATGAAACAGCCAATCATTATTTTATTGTAAAAATACCGGAGAAATTAACACACACACACACACACACACACACATATATATATATATAATCTTATCTCTTTATTATTAACATTTCTCCAGGACGACAACAAATGCTAGTTCGTGTACATCTTATTTATTTGTCATTAATTATATAGCATTTTATCACTTTATATATATATATATATATATATATATATATATATATATATATATATATAAACTATTAAGAAATATGTGTAGAGTGGGAGATGAAATCATATATTGATAGATAAAGGTATTGATAGGTTCGGCTTGGTTTCTTTATATAATGGCATATCAACCTTCGTGCTTTATTTAATGCGAAATTCATTCTTGTAGAAAACAGCTGTGATACTTTTTGAAGCATAGCTGTGAGGATTAAAGTGCTCATACCATTCACAAGAGTATTAGTTTGAAAGTGAGTGTAATAGCGCAATTGGACTTCGAACTTGCTTACTAGACTATCGGCTCCAGCACGTTAATTTCTACGATACGCAGACACTCCACAAACATTGATACATAGATTGAGAGATAAAGATTAACAGAGATAGATGGATAAAGATCGCTATAGAAGAAATATATATATATAAAGAATGACTTTCAACTAAAGGAAATTGCCCAGTTTCAAGGTAACACTGAACACATTAAGCGTTTTTCTTTAAATGAATGCGATTATGACATTCCAATCTAGAACTGTGACAAAATCTTACCGTCTCAGATATTTGAAATGTGTATAATCAAATATTTCACTTCATTTCAACTGACATTTTCAATCTTGCTGCCGATCAATGAATTAATTTTATTCATGAATTTCAAAAATCCACCCAATGACAAAACCTTTTCTTCAAACATATCCAACTCAGACCGTTTAGTCTTTTACCTTTATAAATGTGGTTGCTGGTAAAGACGATTGATTCTGTACTATCAAACAGAAATGATCTATTCGTCCGTCTATTACACTGAGCCAAGTCTAACTACTTTTGACATGTTTAATCATCTAAGTATCTTCTACATAAAGTATTCGTTTTTTTCCTAGATTCTTGTATCTTACTTCTCTTAATAAAATGCTGAACGTAATGGAAATATCAGTTTTAGACCATTATCTTCAGTTAATGAAAATGCACTTAATTTGATCATTGTCAGCTAACAATGAGATCTGGCACAATATAATCAAAATACAATATTTTTCAATGTCCTTGTAATTAAACTTTGTTTCAGAATGTCTGTTGTATACAGAGAAAGATGTAGCATTATTTCTTCTTCCCCAAGAAAAATGTAGAGGATTTTCCCATTAGAATTAAAAAACCTTCTCCACTGGAAAGAGTTGATTGTAGAGGACACTTTTCGAATTAATTTATTTACCTAAACCATTTGGATGTAAAGTAACTTTCGATACAGTATTTTAATGATTACTTAGATTACTCGACTCTTTTTTATATTCTAACAAGTGAAATATCCATTATTCATATCCCATTAACAGTTGCTACCCAAATAAGAATTATACCACAGACCTAGAGAGTTTTATGTAAATCATGAGGAATTTAGGCCATGAATAAACTACCTTTAATAACACAAATGATTTTCAACACAAATGTTGGATATTTTTTTGTATATCGGTATCTCTAGAGTCTTAAGTCATTCATTACTTCAAGCAAAACCTTTATTTGGTCGCTCTCAAATACAATTTTTATTTCGTCAATGACACATCGTTCTAAATACCCTATTTTGACAGTTTTGATCACTTACATAACAGTCTATATAAAGCGTTAATTTTTTCTATGTTTGCAACTAGTATCATACTTCCCTCCCTAGTCAAAGGTAAACAGGAAGGCGGATCAGGCACTTTATCCTTGGTAAGGGAACCAGTTTAAGAGAAGGAAAACCATCTGAATTCAACTCAGCTTTACTCCACTTAACAATGATCTTGTGTCCCACCCTACTTGTGGTTGATTGGTATAAATACAAGGATCTGCAGAGAAGAGCACCTCGAACTTTTTTCTTGCTCACATCGTAATACATGCCTTTCAGAAATAATAAGAACTCAGTGAAAATGACTTTCTTGATGAGGTTTTGTGTTAGGAGATTATAGTGTACAATTCCAGAACTTCTATCGTATCCTTCCCGTGGCGCAAAGATTGGGTAAATACAATCTTCTTTTAAAATAGAATGTAGAATGTAACAAAAATATTAAGCATTATCTTTTATCATCAGTAAATGAAAATACACCTGATTTTTGCCATGTTCATAAATTACACGCTACAATGAGAGATGTCACAAAATTATCAAAAACGTTCTTTTTTATTTGAATTAAAACTATGCGCTCTAAATAGGATCTAAAGACAGAAATCTTTCATTTTAGTACAAATAATTTACTATACATAAGAATTATTTCCACATGAATTACAGGCAGATCTTCCAAGAGGATTGTTTGATATCATGTTGGTATTTCATCGAAGTTGAACGATAAAACGTGAAATTATCTATATTATAATTATGCTAAATCATCAGTTCGTTCCCATGTTACGCTCATCGACATACCTTTCCCGCAGCCAATTGGGATATTTTTCAACATCCCCTCCCCGAAACCAATTGGATTATCATACCTGCCTCTACCCACAGTCAACTGGGGTAGTCTTGTACGAAGATGTTGCTTCTTCTTTTTAAACACTGTATTCAACTTCGGTGGAATTGACCTGTGCTAATTTCATCTATTTTCACCAAGTATCATAGAGCATATATATTATTGTATATTAGTTTGATGAAGATACGATAATCTCTAAGGATCGAATGAGCACTGAACTTCTGATAAGCTCCAACAACGTGCTGTCGAAAGCTGAAAAAGGAAAAGAAAACACGTCCGTGTATTGATAGGTACCAACAATACCGTTTTCAACAAAACAAAATATGCAGCTCTATATCGATCTTCAAGTTTCGGTAGGATTCTATGCTAACAAACGATATGTGTATTAAATATTATATAGATTCTTACTGTATATTTTGTATTATTTATTGCAAAATCTACAATAGGATTTACATGTAATAAAGTTACAAATCCCCCTTTCTTGTTTACATAGCTCCACTTGATAATTTTTGTTCCGTGGAATTTCCACTGACCCAGCTAGTGAATGTAAAAGTCCGATGAATGTAGGAGTAGAATTATTTGATGTGGGCATTTAATGTGAAATTCATGTAGATTTTCATTTAACCTTGCACTGGTTTTAGTGAATGGAAATTTCAATAAGAATTAATCTTTATGTGTTTGCCGAGAAATAAATAATAAAAAATATATATAGAAAAGAACCGTGAAATCTCAAGTGGTACAACAAAGTGAAACTAGTCTAGATTAAGTTTCCCTCTGGTCATCAGATCAAAGGTTGTCATTTTCGTAAAGGGTAACGCGTTGGAACGATGCAGAATGTGATATATAATATAAAATATTAGTTTTGTCATTTTTATGACAACGCACAAAAAGAATTATTAAAAGAGAATAATACATTTTTGTAATATTGGTAAAGACTTATATTTGACATTAAAATTGCCTGAAGAAGAATTGAATGCAAAGAGAGAAATCGAAATTTGAAAGAAAAAAAAATGTCCTGAAGAGAAAAGCAAAGAAAAGAAACACAGTTGAAAAACTATTAAGAATAATAAGGATTTTTATTTTAAAAAAAAATTAAATTAAGAGGAATTTATAGATTTTCATAAAGAAGAGATGATTAAAACAGGGCAGTTGATGACAGGAGTTTAAGTGAAATAGATAACAAGAAATAAAGGGATGAAAAAGGATAAAAAATAAGGATATGAAATTAAAACATCAAGAGTAAGACTTAAGACCTTTTTAGTGTAATCAATCAATAAAAGAAAAACATGAAAACTGTAGGTCAAGCACATAATCAAATGTTTCTATCCAATGAAAGATATTTGCTAAAATTGGCTATATTCCTCTTTTCGTCTTTCTCATAGAAATCAAGGAAGAGAGAAAAACGGGCAATGGAGAAATGAGGGAGTTTAACAGAAATTGATTTATTGGCTAACGCAAAACGAATAATATGCATTTGTGTTTTCAATTACAGTGTGTCTTATAGTTAATAATGATTGAAAATAGTGCTTTTATTTCTTATTATAATTCAATTTTCTTGGAGGTGCCCGTGGTGTAGTCATTATCGTCGTAGGAAATGGACACGGCGACACGAGTTCAAATCCTGGACGAGACATTGCATTTCACATAGCACTAATACCCTTGGGGAAGGTATGAATCCAATTATTCTCCCTCCAGCTATGGGTAAATAGTAGGACAGACTAAGTTCTTCAGCCTTGGTTAGGCAACTAGTCTAGGAGAAGGAAAACTCTGAATTCAAACCTGTTAAACTCCGCTTAAAATTGACCTTGTGTCATATCCTGCCCGAGCGGAGGGGTTGGTAAATAGTATAATTCAATTTTCTTTTATCTCTGCCAGACTTGAATTACTTTAAAATTATTTTTGCAAAGAGAACTATTTGACCCATAGATGGGACCCTAACAGTTACTAGTTGTCCAGGTCAGAATAAACATAGGAGTAATGGCTATGAAGGGATACCCTACATTCCCCAGAGATTCAGAACTGGACCATCATAAAAAAGATATAGTTTAATTCCATGCCCAGGACACCTCCTTTAAACATGTCTTACTCATTTGCAGGGGATAAATAATTCAAGACTTGTGCTCAGATTAGTACGCTGCGTTAGCTAATATTTATCTCAACACGGCTTAGTGATAGTTAGACAGGACAGTACCATTTTAAAAGAGTGCACATTAATTACCAACGGTTCCAGGTTCACTCTGGATGGAAGTCGAAGCACCTGATAGGGTTGTATTTATGAGTCAAAGAAAAAATATTTGACATTTAAACTAAGTGCAAACAAAATTTCTGCTAAATTGAATTGTTTGAAAAAGAACTTTTTGATCATTTAACTGAGTGCAAATAAATGACTGTTTTTCAATTGATCTTTGAGTGATACATAGCAACACTTGGAACTATTTAACTTTCACCTATGCAAAATTGAAAATCGTTTGAATTAGAACTCATTGATCCTTTAACTACGAGTAAAACAATGGCTGATGTTTGGATACATATCAACACATGGAACTATTTAACTTTGTTGACTTATATTTATTAATCATACATCTAATGTAAATGAATAAAACGGATTTGGCATTAAATAACGTATATTGGTTGATATGCCTTACAATCAAACCATACCTAGTCATTTTGATAAAAAAATACCTTAATCAGATAGAAAATTAGAAAAAATCTTTTTTCAAGGCATGCCAGCAGCAAGGTTTCCTTTGAATCTCTCTCGTTATCCCTCTCTATCGACTTTTGCTCCATAAATGTCCTCTAGACAGCATCAAGTGTCTCCAAAGAGCTGAGGAAAGTACTTTTTTGCTTGTCGGTCGACTTTGGTAAGTTTATATCCTGAAGCCTAAAAAATGTCACATATAAGTTCATCCTTACTCCTTCAGCTAGTCTTTCTCGTCTTACTTGGATGCTTTGCCTGACCAGGCAAAAGTGAAAGTATACATGCAATTTTGCAGAGTGCTGCTTCGAGAATTTATTCAAACCAGTATATTTGTGTAGTTCTCAACTCATTTGGATCCAAATTGTTCAATCATACAGGAATTCTGACACGACTACAGCTTGTAAAAATGTATAAATAAAAGAATTCTTTCTGATAAAAAGAATTCCTTAAAGGAAATATATTACATATATTGGTGTAAGTATATTTATCGTTTATGCTGTCAGTCTAAAACAATATATTTCATATCTGCATAATATTGCCCATGGATATCGAAAGTGACCAATGCCCGATATTATCTTGAAGATATTTCATCATATCACGTAAAAATTCATTCCACACTTCAAATACTTCACGTCTCTTTAATAGCCAAAAGAAACAACTTGATCAGAAATTGATTCATTGATTCAACCAGGCAATGAGAATAATTCATCTTTCTGCTTTGGGGAGAATCAACCCGACAAATAATAGCCAAAGGGACGGGTCATTCACTTAGAATGACTGAAAACAAAGAAAGTAATGAATAAAAGAGCAGGAAAGGAAAATCTTGAGATTTGGGTAGCGAAAGGAGGGAGGCAAGGGAATAGAGTAAGAAAGAAGCAATAAAAAAACAAAAACAAAGGTGAGTGAATGAACACAAAATTAAGATTGAAAGATGGTATAACAAGCAGAAATAAACAACTATCAAAACCAAAATTAAAATCTAATGAGAAAGAAAGAAAGAAAGAAAGAAAACGAATGAATTATTAACTAAGCAGTGTAAAGCAAGAAACTTGAATGAAAAAGAAAGGAGTAAATGAAAAGTTTGGCGAACGAGATTTGCAGATCTGTAAGCATTTAGCGCATCCGACTGGAATGGACTTTGACTTGGATGAGATGATGTCTGGCTGCGTTACCTGCTTGTACTCTTCCCCCCCTCTCTCTCTCTCTCTCTCTCTCTCTCTCTCTCTCTCTCTCTCTCTCTTTCTTCTACACTAAGTCCAGTTACGACTTGATCTCGGACGTGATCTTCTAGCGATTTAACTTTCAAGTGCCAATCAAGTGGCCGCCAGATTTGATGAAAAACACGTAGGCAGCTTCTCAAGTGTTGCAAATAAAGTAAGTCAGTGAGGTTCAAGCATTAGAAATGTAAAGTATTCCGGTCAAATAGCTTTATGCGCAGCACTTTAAACCAATCAGCTTAAACAATTGACGCTAAAATTGGCAACAGCATTTACAAGCAACAAGTAGTCCACCTAAGGCTCCTCAACATGGCAAAATGGTTAGTAACCAAGTCTTACAGTCATATTACAAAAGCATTGTGAGTTCAAACCATACGAACTATCCAACACTTGTGATTTTATACCGAATATTTTTTTCGTAGTGTCTCGTTGTAGAGCAGTAGTTGAGCATACAAAAGTCGCTGACCACTTACTAAAGAGGAGTAAAATCAATTTTCACTTGGTGCTAAATAGTTCTGGTTTTGGGACATATCTAAACTACACTCACGTTTTTTATTCTTCATCTCAAGTCATGGTAAAAGCATTGGATCTTCAAAGTTAAGCAATTATCAACCTGCATATCATCTACATAACGACAATCACTGTCGGCAATCACGTTTAATAAACAATATCAAGCTGCCTTTCCTTCATTTTCATATATATGGTACCTTCAGAAGTCTTTGTGTAAAATACTGAAGTTAATGAATTCAAAGCATACTTATATTCAATAAACCACCCTTTCAGCGTGATTTAGAATATGCTAACTGCATATTCTATAGTGGGGTAAGCCACTCACAAAAAGCGTGTTCTGTTTATGACACTAAAGTATATTTGGTTGTATAGCTTTAGTTCTTGTGCTCTGGGAAGTGTAGAATGTACCTTCATTCCAATTACTCCCCCCGTTTATTCTGATACAGACTCGTATTTCCAATTTAGCTTCTATCAATGAGTTAAAGAGATCTTTTTGGAAACTATTTGTATAAGATATGTATATCTGATATAAAACCAGATGAAACGACAAAAATTTGGCCCAATCAGCTAGGGCAGCAGAAAACACCGACTACATCTCTGCAGCGGCGTAAGACTTCCCCAACGAGTGTCCTGATGGCCTAATTGGCCGGGGCAGCAGAATAAACTGATTGCATCTCTGTATCAGGGTAAGGCTTCCCCAACGAGTGTCCTGTTGGGCTAATCGGCTGGGGCTGCAGAATAAACTGACTGCATCTCTACAGCGGGGTATGACTCCCCTAACGACTGTCCTGATGGCCTAATCGGCAGGGGCAGCAGAATAAACTGACTGCGTCTCTGCAGAGGAGTAAGACTCCCCAACGAGTGTCCTGACTATGTGACTAAGCAATATGATGGGGAGAACCCACTAATGCTTGAGCTTTGGGGAATGCGGAATAATCCTTCATTGCCATCGCTCCCTGGTCCGGAGTGGTAGCACCTGATAGGGTCCTATTTATCGGTCAAATTGAAATAAGCTGTGAAATTACGCTCAACTGAGTTGTTTGGAATTGACTCTTTTTACATTTCAATGTATGCTAAACAAAAATTTATACTTATACACGACTGAATTATTCAAAATAGAACTGTTTATATGTATAAAAATGGACTTGGCATTGAATAACCTACAGTGGATGATATGCCATAAAACCGAACCAAACCTTAAGACTAACACAAAAATGAATCTATAAATGTACAATGTAAGCATTTCCTTAATCTCTTGGCTTACAATACTCCATGCGGGTTAACATGTCGTTAAAATCAACCAATCAAACAATCAATCATATAATCATCAAAGTTATTGGCATTAATTATTAGATGTTAGAGAATAAAGAAAAAGAAGAATATAGAACAGTGCAAGAATATTGCGAAGGAGAATATATAATCATATTAAGAAATGACAGAAAGAGATTGAATAAGAAAGACTATTCTATTTATTATAAAGAAACTAAGACGCATTTTATAATCATTTATTCCGGAAGGCTTGATGTGGGATACTATTTGAATAGATGAAAAAAATTGAAAGATGTAAATTTATTCTAGCCTCGAAACAATAAGAGATATAATAGAAATAAACAATTCCCAAAAGTAAAACGTTTTCCATTTTCAAACAATGCCCATAATGTTGTATGATCATATAAGATTTATCTTCGTATATATATATATATATATATATATATATATATATATATATATAAACCTAAAACCGAATTCTTAACATACAACAAGTAGAAACATTGATTATAAATTGAAGAGTCCGATTACATCTAACAGAATTCGTTTAATTTTCGATTTCTGAAAATCTGTTTTTTTATAATTTTCATAGAAACCATTCAGACTAAATACAGTGAAGGAATATCTGCCCATAAATTGTAAGTCAGAAATGGCAAACTCCTTTAATTAAATCATTTGACTTCTCTTTACAGCGCTATTTTTTCTGTAGAGATTTCCATTCATTCATTGTTTGAAAAATTATCTTTTCACATTGCAGCGATTCGATTTAATAATTATGCTATCCAATCAAATATATTTGTGTGTCAGCAACTAAAAATTCATCTGGGAGTAGAAGACGTTTAAATGTACCTTGTGAATCATCTATGTGCCATACGGTAGTTTATATTTACAGAGGATTTATGGTGAAAGTTAAATAAGTGTAGAATCTTTTTTGTATTTATCAATGTATACATCATGCATCATGTGTGGTATTGAATTTATGGCAATGAATGTGATTCTGTATATTTTTAGTATCTACGAAGACAATTTATATTTAATCATGAGAGTAAATGTAAATTGTGATTGAGATTATTGTTAGAAAAATAATACAAGGAGTACGAGGATCATTAAATGAGTTTCCAGACTGTTTTCGTATGGGCAATTTTATTGATAGTACACACATGAAACTCTAGTTCCCTTCGAAGTAATCTCCCCCGGTTGCAATGAACTTGTTGTATCGTTCCAACAACTTCTCGAAGACCCCAGTGAAGTCCTCTTGTGTGAGCGTGTCAATGACGTTCGTCACAGCCTCTTTCATCACAATTGTCTCATAACGACAGTCTGTGAGCTTAGGGAATCACAAAATCACAGGGAGCAAGGTCAGGACTATAGGGATGTTGAGGAACTGTCTTCATGCCCATCTTAGTCAAATAGTCTGTTACAAGGATAGAGTTGTGGACTGACCCGATTTGAAGAGTTCTGGCCTCTTCCTGAACTCCCTTAAAACCTCAACATAGTAACCCTAACCCTAACACTGACCCCTTGGCTAATCAACTCAGTGTATTGACTTCCTTACTCCTCCCACACCTCCCCTCATCCCTCACAGACTTCCTGCCTTCCTTGAATCTCTTATGCCATTCAAAAACTGATGCTCGATTCATGCAAGATGGTCGAAAAGCAGTATGAAGCATTCCATACGTTTCTGTGACATTTTTTCCAAGTTTAAAACAAAATTTTATTGCATATCCTTCTTCTAAAGTGTCCTCACGTCCAGATTGAATTTTTGAAATTCCCCACCTGTGACAATTAGGTTTTAGTTGGGTGTATTCCAATTGCTGTTGTAGCTGTTCATTTAAACCTGAAATCCTAAAAATTGGTCAGTCATCTCATAAGATGTATAGCAATAACATACTGAATTTTCAAGAGTCTATGACAATTTTAGATGCCTGTACAAAAAAAGTGTGGAAAGATATTGAAGGTCCCACATATATAACAATCAGATGAACATAACGATCTTTGTTGGGTAGTCAATTGGTAATATTTGAAAGAATATGATTTCTTTATGTTTAAGATGACAATGACTTTTAAACGCAAGGACTTTCAAGATTATAATTTACATTAATTTTGACGGAGTTATAATTTATTCATATTCATAGGTTTCTTCTCCCTCAATGATTACCTAACAAACGCTAAATAAACCAATCTGATCTACAGGTTATCCATAGCTGGAGGGAGAACATATGGAGTCACGTGTTTCTCAAAGAGATAAGCATGACGTGAAACTCAGAACAGCTTGTCCTAATGTATAAAATCAGGTAACAGTTTGCATTTTCCCGATCGATAACCGTTACGCTAAGAATCATTCTTAGATTTTTACATTTAATAAGGAAACTAACAAAATCTTTAAATCAGTTGACGTTAGAAAAGTAAGACAAATGCAGTGGACCGAATGATCATGAGAATATTGCAGGGAGCGAAATGATAGTAAGAATAATATCATGGGTAAAATGATAATAAGAATAACGCAGTGAAACAAGTAATACTAAAATAATGCAGTAGTCCTGATGATATTAAGAATAATGCAATAAACCGAATGATAATAAGAAAGATGTAGATTGTACGTTGGCCGACCGTAGTCGAGGGCGACCCGAAGGGCCCTTTTCAGTAACAAACTCAGAGGTCTAGGAGAATGTGCTACTCCTTTCCCTGTATTGCTACTCTTTTGATCCGTACCTAATAATGCTATGTGTTAAGCAAGAAGACATCAAGTACCAATTTTGAATCTTTTATATGGGATTGAATGCAGGTGTCCTGGAGAATTGGTGAACACACTAAGCATTATTCCAATGGGCCGATTATGTAGTTGACCTAATGACAGTGAGAATAAAACAGTTAAGTAGTGACCCAAATAATGATAATAATAATAATAATAATAATAATAATAATAATAATAATAATAATAATAATAATAATAATAAGAAGAAGAAGAAGAAGAAGAAGAAGAAGAATAAGAATAGCACAGCGGTAGTATAAGGCGAGACACGACTGGGTCGGTAAGGTGATTCACTGGGAAATGTGTAAGAAATTTAGATTCGACCATACTCACAAATGGTATATGCACAACCCAACACATGTCCTAGAAAATGCCACACATAAACTCCTATGGGACTTTAACATACAAACGGATCACCTAATCCCGGCCAGAAGACCAGACTTAATAATAATCAACAAAAAAAGAGAACTTGCTAAGTAGTCGACTTTGCTGTCCCGGCTGACCACAGAATAAAACTGAAAGAATGTGAAAAGAAGTATAAGTACCTCGACCATTCTAGGGAATTGAAAAAACTGTGGAACATGCAGGTGACAATTATACCAATTGTAATTGCTGTGTTTGGAACAGTAACTAAAGGATAACTAATGGGACTAGGAGACTTGGAAGTTGGCGGACGAGTGGAGACCATCCAAACGACAGCATTATTGAGAACGGACAGAATACTAAGAAGAGTCCTGGAGACATGAGGAGACTTGCTGTCACAAAGACACCAGTGAAAAATCATCGGCTAACGCTGATGTGAAAAGCTCTGATGAGTGAATAATAATAATAATAATAATAATAATAATAATAATAATGATAATAATAATAATACTAATAATGTAGCGGGCCCATTGATAATAAGTATAAGGCATTGATTTGGTTTTTTAGACTGCAGTGGTCCAAAAGATATGAGGTATGATGCAGTTGGTCTAATGATAGTAAGAATAATACAGGTAACCGAATGTTAAAAAAGACTAATGCAGTGGGAAAAAAATGTTAATAAAAAAATACTGTTGACCAAGTAATTCTAGGAAGAATGCAGTTAGTTAAATGAGTTTAAGAATAATGCAATGGGCCAAATGATAATAAGAATAATGCAGTTGGCCAAATGATATTAAATATAATGCAATAAGCCCAATAAAAATAAGAATAATGCAATTTTCAATGATAGAAAGAATAAGGCAGTCGTGGAATATAACAATAATGCAGTAGTCAAAATAATAATTAGAAAAATGCAGTTGTCCAATGAAAGTAAGTATAAGCCAATTGAAAGAATTATGAGAATAATGCAGTCGTCCAAATATTAAGAAGAATAAGGCAGTTGACAATAAGAAGAATAATTCCGGCGACTAAATGACAAGAATAAAGCAGTGGTCGAAATGATAACCATGATAAGGCAGTGGACGAAATGATAATCAGAATAAGGCAGTGGTCGAAATGATAATCAGAATAAGGCAGTGGTCGAAATGATAATCAGAATAAGGCAGTGGTCAAAATGATAATCAGAATAGGGCAGTGGTCGAAATGATAATCAGAATAAGGCAATGGACGAAATGATAATCGGAATAAGGCAGAGGTCGAAATAATAATCAGGATAAAGCAGTGATCGAAATGATATTCAGAAGACAGCAGTGGTCCAGATGATAATCAGAATAAGGCAGTGATTGAAATGATAATCAGAATAAGTCAGTGGTTGAAATCATAAGAATAAGGCAGTGGTCGAAATGATAATCAGAATAAGGCAGTGGTCGAAAGGATAATCAGAATAAGGCAATGGACGAAATTATAATCAGAATAAGGCAGTGGTCGAAATGATAATCAGAATAAGGCAGTGGTCGAAATGATAATCAAAATAAGGCAGTGGTCAAAATGATAATCAGAATAAGGCAGTGGTCGAAATAATAATCAGAATAAGGCAGTGGTCGAAATGATTATCCGAATAAGGCAGTGGTCGAATCGATAATCAGAATAAGGCAGTGGTCGAAATGATAATCAGGATAAGGCAGTGGTCGAAATGATAATCAGAATAAGGCAGTGGTCGAAATGATAATCAGAATAAGGCAGTAGTCGAAATGATAATCAGGATAAAGCAGTGGTTGAAATCATAAGAATAAGGCAGTGGTCCAAATCATGGGCTGAATAAGGCAGTGGTCGAAATGATAATCAGAATGAGGCAGTGGTCGAAATAATAATCAGGATAAAGCAGCGATCGAAATGATAATCAGAAGAGAGCAGTGGTCCAGATGATAATCAGAATAAGGCAGCGGTTGAAATGATAATCAGAATAAGGCAGTGGTTGAAATCATAAGAATAAGGCAGTGGTCAAAATGATGGGCTGAATAAGGCAGTGGTCGAAATGATAATCAGAATATGTCAGTTGTCGAAATAATAATCAGAATAAGGCCGTGGTCCAAATGATGAGCTGAATAAGGCAGTGGTCGAAATGATAATCAGGATAAAGCAGTGGTCCAAAAGATAATAAGGATAAGGTGGTTGTTGAAATGATAATCAGGATTAGGCAATGGTCAAAATGATAATCAGAATAAGGCAGTGATCGAAATGATAAATGCAATGGGTCCAATGATAATAAGAAGTATTCATTTGCCCAATGATAGAACAAATTAGACAGTTAACTGAATAATAAAGAAATAATGCAGTAGGACAAATAGAAATGATAATAAGGTTGAGTCTGAGGTGAAATTAAAAGAAATACTGCTAATGGAAATTTAAATTTCTAGCTAAAACTTCGTTCATAAGTTCAGATAACATTTTACCATTGTGTAAATTATATTCTTAATAGCAGGATAAATAAAACCTATTGGTATAAAATAGGAAGCTCAAAAAATTGTTTGGTAAAAAAAAAATAAAAAATGTAATGAATAAATTTGGGAAAGCCTATCGATAAAATCTTAGAAGAAAGATAAATATTAAAGGGTAAAGAAACAATGGCTTGGAAGAAATCTGACCATTAATCGTTAGACGAAAACATAGAAGTAAAAGAATATATTTAGGTGAAAATGCTTCAAGCTTTTTGGCAGCCATTATTCCGTGTAGCAGTTGATGATTTCAGCATTGATTCTATACCCAGACTCATATCAAAAGTCATCAATTGCAGGACCCACTTTTGTGACCCTGACTTATCAGTCATTCACTGAATCCAACACAGGTATATTGATCAAACATTATGCTACAAAGAATAGTGAGTTAGACTCTTTGAAGCTTATTCAAAAGACCTATGATAATACACTATTCTGTCACGTTTCAAATGAATGACTTCTATTGTTGCTTGACCTTCAATTATGCTATTCACAGTGTGAATTAGGTGCAATATATATCCAAACTATTGCTTTGCTTTCGGTCAAAAATATAGGAGTATTACAAAAAGGTTGAGTACATACACGTAATTATTAACTGGTGGCAATCTTATGCGTGAGTGCTTGGGTATGTCTTGTTAATGATTCTTATTTTTATGTGATTTCTACGAATTTATCTATGACATGATTTTTAACTGGATTCCATTTTCGGTAGAATCCTCATGTGCTAATTTGTTGTTTAAAATCTAAACTAGGCAGTGGACTGTAACACCATGAACGATATAAGATAGAATCAAATAATCAGTCGGCTGGTGGGGCAGTAGAATACACTGACTGCACGTCTGTAGAGGGGTAAGACCTGACCAAAAATTGTCCTAAATATGACAATGAAAATCTGATGGTGAGGTATCAGCAATGCTGAAGCTTTGAAGAATGTGGAGTACCTCTTCGTTTGCCATCACTTCCAGGTCCACCCAGACCCGAAGTGGTAGCACCTGATAGGGTCCTATCTGTTGGTTTAATAGAATTAAACTGCGTACTTATGCTAAACGGAATTGTTTGAAATAGAACTGTTTGTCCAAACTGAATTGTTTGAAATAGAAATGTTTTTGAGAATTAAACTGCATACTCATGCAAAACTGAATTGTTTGAAATAGAATTGACTGTTCGTATGAAATGGATTTGGTGTTAAATAACCTGCAAAGGTTGATATGCCATAAAAACCAACCAACCAACCAACCAACCATGAAAGTGTATTATATATATATATATATATATAACCTTAGAAATAACATTGCATGAAGTATTCCTATCAAATACGAACCATTTTTAAACAGATCAACAACAAGGTATTACCACTCTCAAACGGAGTGGACATGGAATTACTGGCAGTGAAGGAATCATCCATATTCTCTATCTTTCTAGAACTCGAGCCTCACCATCAAATGCTGTTTAATGTCTTATTCAGGACACCATATTTTGGAGGTGAATGTTACCTCTCGGCAACGGATATAGTCAGCGTATTCTCTGCCCAGTCGACTGTGAAGTACATCGGTCTTTGGTTGACAGATTATATATGCGAGCTCCATTTTATTTTTGTGTGCTTATTCTTTTTTCGTTTTTTTTTTTTTTTTTTTTTTTTTTGTTTTTTGAAAACCCACCATTTTTCTGTAAGATTGTGTCTTGTTTTCCGCATGCATAGACAGAAATATATTTATAGTCATGTACGTACATTAAGCTTGTATTTAAAAAAAAAATGTTATCTAGCATCCCCTGCATTAATATAGGCAAGAATCCAGTTAAGTAATGCCTTTCGATTTTTTTTATTTCATCCGATATCCATGTATCACGTATAAAGAATAATCGAAGTACAATATATAGATAAGTCTAACGCGAAGTAACGGCGCCTTCAGTTATTTGTTGGTGCTTCCTTCAAAGAGCGCTGAGAAATCTAATTTCCATATTATTTAACATTCCAATGTATACAAAGTGCTATTTTTAACAACCGAGAGAAGGTTGAATCTTTTTATTTTCTCTATTAATCGGTAGTCATTTTATATAAACATAATTTGATTCTTAGTTTCAGATAAATGCTCGTAAATTAGATCATTTAAAAGGTTTTCATAAATATATGATCACCGAATTTTTAGTATTTAGGGCCACACCGTCATTGCTGATGTATCAGTAGGGAATTGTTGGAAATCTCGACACTAAAGAAATAAATGCAGAGAGCGAGAGAGGGAGAGAGAGAGAGAGAGAGGGAGAGAGAGAGAGAGAGAGGGAGAGAGAGAGAGAGAGAGAGAAAGAGAGAGAGAGAGAGAGAGAGAGAGATTAGAGAATATAATGAATTGTATTTGCTGAATTTTTCTGAATAATTTTCTCTAGCAAATAATAGAAAAATAAGGTGAAGCAGAAAAAGACAAAAACACAGGATATTCATTTTAAAAGATAAAGTGCCTATCAAGTGTTTAAGTGTGGTTGATCGAGAATTAAGAATGAGAACATGGCCTGAAAAATTGCGAACGTAGACAATCCTCATATAATGTTTGATTCTGATGAAATTCTTGCAAGAGAAAGAAAGACTCCAGCATCAAACGCGCCCATCTCCTCTCTTTTTTTGTTTCCAAAGAGTTATTTACATAGTTATATGGTATTAATGATTGGGTGGTTGGTTGTTTTGCTTCACGGTGTATCAAAACTTTTCGGGTTTTTTAACACCCAGTTCAATTTCAAACTATTCAATTTAGTATAAGTATAGTTTGATTTAAAAAAAAACAGTTACATGTCAAAAATATCCCTATTTCAAACAATTCACTTTAGTATAAGTACACAGTTTAGTTCTATTTAAAAACAGTTCAATTTCGACCAATTATATTTAGCATAAGTACACAGTTTAGATGTCAAAACAGTCCAATTTCAATCAATTCAGTTTAACAAAAGTTCAGTTTAGTTCTATTAGACCATGTCAGGTGCTACCATTCCGGGCCAGAGTAGAACTGGGAGCGATGGCAATGAAAGAGTTCTCCACATTTTCCATAACTTCCTGCATTACTGGAACCTCACCATCAAATTGTTTACGGTTATATTCAGGTCACTTGTTGGGAGGGGGGATCTTACCCCACAACAGAGAAATAATCGCTGTAATCTACAGTACCAGCCGACTGGGCAAACAATGATTTTAGTATTCCCATTAAATACAAATAATTTTACACAGAGTAATATGCTTTAAACCTTCTGATATAATGATTAATGTATACACAATCATATGGTTTCAAGTTACTATATCAATTTAATAATGATTTTTTTGTTTTGAAATTGTTCTAGGGTTTTAAGTAACGACTAATAATAAGTAAATAATTTTGGCTTTAAGTAACTATTAAGACACGTGGTGTAATGGTTATCGTCACAGGATATGAACACGGCGACACGAGTTCAAATCCTGGACCTGACTTTCAACATAGCACTAATACCCTTGGGAAAGGTATGAATCCAAATATTGGGCAGACTATGTTCTTCAGCCTTGGTGAGGCAACTAGTCTAGGAGAAGGAAAACTCTGAATTGAAACCTGTTAAACTCCGCTAAAAATTGACCTTGTGTCATATCCTACCTGAGCGGAGGGGTTGGTAAATATGATATGATCAAGACAGACTCTTCTGTCTAACTGTGTATAAAGTATTATTATTAACACAATTAATTTTTTTATTTACTCGATAGACAGGACCCTAACAAGTATCTATACTCCGGATCAATAGATCTGTTAGTGATTGTAGTGGAGAGGTACTTTACACTCCTCAGTTCTCTAAAAAGTGGAGCCTCAGCATCACATGCAGTTTAGTGTCTTACCCAGAACTTTTATGGGAGGGTCTTAAAAATCTTGTAGGGATAGAGTCTGCATATTCTAAGCCTCCTCGATAAGGTTGAAGCCTACTTTCGAAGTGCTTATAGCCAAATATTCTCTTCTGGACTCGTTACTTGGTACTCGTGGTTTAATAGTTTTCGTCGTAGGAAATGGACACGGTGACTCGAGATCAAATCCTGGACAAGGCTGATTGTATTTCACATAGTACTAATACCCTTGGAAAAGTTATGAATCCAATTATTCTCGATTCAGCTATCGATAAATAGTCGGGCAGACTGTTTTCTTTAGCCGTGGTTAGAAAACCAAACTAGGAGAGAGAAACATTCACTTCAAACTCTGTTCGAAGAGGTTAGTAAATAAGTATAAGTCTCTAAGTAATACTGCAATATTCTCAAGTAAATCCAGTTGCATTGGGGGAAGTGCTCTTTTAATCCAACATTAAGGTAAATTGGGCCTTTGTTGACAAATGATTAAGAGAAATAATACACTGAATATAAACCACCTGAATTCTGCTTAAGAATTAAACTTTTTCTCGCACTTTGTCCGTGGTGGGATGTTTGAGTAAATACAAATGTAAATTCAATTATATTTTCATTATATATGCTAGAAAAATAGACATTATAGATCTTTATCCATAATGCTGCGAGCAATATTGAACAAGTCCTGGTTTCAACACCCCACAATACAACCAACTATACGGCCACCTGCCTTCCATCATGAAAACTATCCAAGTTATGCAGACATGCAGGAATCTGCGGGAAAAGCAGGGACGAGCTCATAAGTGATGTACTCCTATGGAATCCCACATATGGCAGGGCAAAAGCAGGACGACCAGCTCGAACATACATGCAGCAGCTATGTGAGGATACGGGATATGGCCCTGAAGACCTACCAGAGGCGATGAACGATAGGGAGAAGTGGCGATAGAGGGTCAGGGATATCCGTGCTAGCGGCACGACATGATGATGATGATAGATCTTTAAATGGAATCTGGAATAAAAGTATCTTTCGAAGGGAAGAATCTTCGTGCAGTGGTGGTTAACAAGCACTATTGTGACATTATAGTTAGTGAGTTCAAACTCAACTCACGCTATAACTTTCACTTTCGAAATAATGGAATGAATTCTTTTATACTCCTAATTATCGGCCGAACAGTATTTCTTCTGTTTTTGCTACAATGATGGATTTGGCATTAAATAATTCACGAAGGTTGATATGACAATGAACAAAGAAACAAAACCAAATTTAACTTTCAAAAAGAAATATAAACCTATAAATTCATACTTTACTAATGCTTTATGAATGATATTCATGTTTTTTTGTTATTTTATTGAATATTTGCTTATATATCCAATTCATAATTGTAGTTTTTTTTTACCATAGCCAGATACGGATATGCGAAATGGACATATAATATTCATATATATGTTCTATGTTATACATAGAACATAGGAAT
Organism: Sepioteuthis lessoniana; assembly: GCA_963585895.1. Lineage (NCBI taxonomy): Eukaryota > Metazoa > Mollusca > Cephalopoda > Myopsida > Loliginidae > Sepioteuthis > Sepioteuthis lessoniana. The sequence goes on along the minus strand of OY757904.1, from coordinate 38,889,880 downwards.
CTCGAAACACGAAAAACACTTACGACTTCTTAGTTCAAGTACGAAACTTTTTATTACCTTTCAGTTTAGAGGTTCTCCGACATAAGGAGAGAGATACACATTCTTTCTATTCTGGCTTTTCCATCTGCCCCCCACAACACGGCCTGGCTTCGACGACCAAGCGAAAGCCAACCGTCTTTTCCCTAGGCAGGATTCAACTCAACTAAATGACTTTTTCAAAATCCCCCAAATCCTCCGCGCGCGCGCTTCCAGTGCATGACGTCATTCACATCCACTGGTCAACCCTTCTCTGGGATTTTTATTTTGACATCTATGAACGACACATCTTCAATGCATGCGCATTAAAACATGCACTCAAGTTTGCAACTAACTAACCCATGTGCTGAGCCGAAAGTTTTTCAGCCAAACTAAACCCAAAGGCATAAAACGAAATCCCTCGGCCATTATATTACAGTTTGTGTCAACTTAAATACAGATAATTAGGCAAGAGCAAGAAACAGTTGTAATTTTCTTGATGTTTCCTAAGTTTAACTAAATACAATATGTAAAAAAATTAAACACGGTCAGAGGTGCTGACTATGCTTCGGCAGTGGCTGTCCCGTATTTTTTTAAATTTGAGCATATAGCAATGACCCTGTTATTTTTAGTGTCAATGTTAAATGGCATTTCAACCCTTATAGGTTATTCAATACCAAAACCCTTGCTGAAAACAGTTGAGTGCCTAGTGGGCTGGAGCCGTAGAATACACCGGCTGATTCTCTGGAGAGGAATAAGACCCCGTCACCAACGAGTGTCCTGTATATGACACCAAAGAATCAGATGTGAGGTGTCAGTGATGCTGGAGGTTTGAAAAATACGGAGTACCCCTTCATTGCCATCACTCCCCGGTCCACTCTTTCCCCGAGAGGTGGCACCTGATAGGGTCCTATCGATGTGTCAAATAGAACTAACCTTGATACTTAAGCTAAACTGAATTACTTGATATAGAACTGTGTTTGACATTGAAATTGAGTAATTATGCTGCATTGAATTGTTTGAAATAGAACTTTTTATATGTATAAAAGAAGCATTTGGCATTAAATAACGTACGATGGTTGATGTACCATAATTGCAAAGTAAAACTAAAGTAGGAAAAGTATGGGTATTATTAACCAATAACTTGGGAGGATAAAGGAGTTCAATCATTTCGTATGGAGATTAGTTTGAAAGTGAATGTAAGTGTGCGACGAGAGTTCGAACCTGCTTTCTACTATGCCACAGTCCAGTGAGTTAGCCACTGCACCAAAAGAACACACCCGGAAATGTTAATAAACAAGTGCTTGCTTGATTCTCAATTTGATCACAATTGAAATAATTAGAAATATTACAACTAAAAGCTAATGCCTTTACATTATAAACACAATCACTTTCGAATAAATCATTGGTCATTAACCCTTGTCTCCATGGCTGACTCTATCATTGCAGAGGAATAAAACCCAGAAAAACGGATGTTGTGAGTATTGCACTAAACTGAACCTGATTGTGAGGCTTCAATCCTATAACATTGAATGTATTGAGTACATCTTCCAAGCTATTACACCGTGGTGAACTCTGAACCGGTGTGGTAGAACTTCTAAGGTTCTCATCTAAGGGTAAAGAAGGTCTGTACAAAAATTATCTGTATTCGATTGAAAAGAGTGCAAAAATTTAAAGAATTATACAAAAAATGTAAATGTGAACGTAAAAGGTACTTAATTCATGACCCCTAGGGGTTAGAGAAAAACGTGCACTCGTGAAAACTGCCTCCAAAAGCTATCGGAAGAACCCAACTAACACAAATGCCCGAAAACTAGAAAAGGCACAATATCAATTAGCAGGAATATATCTAAAAGAACAGGCAGAATACATACAAATTCAGATAGATAAGATTAGAGACTCGGTAGAAGATAGACAATCCAGGATAGCCTGGCAAACAATAAACGAAGTAAGTAGAAGGAAGAGCACAGCCAAAGCAAAATTGAAAGCTGCAAGCCAACAAGAAAGAGTAAAGCTGTGGGAACAGCATTTCAAAAATCTACTAGGAAACCCACTTAAAATAAAAGATGAACCGATCACCAGAATTATCAGTAAGCAATTAGACATTAAACTGGGTCCTTTCACCAAAGAAGAACTCGACTCAGTTCTTAGAAGAATTAAAAATAGGAAAGCTGCAGGGCTAGACGGGATCCCCCCAGAAGTGTGGAAGACTAGAAAATTCGACGATATACTGCTCCGGCAATGCAACGCAGTCTATAGTCAAAATAGGATAGAAAGATGGACGAAGGGATGCATCCTTCCTTTCCCTAAAAAAGGTGACCTCGGACTAGCCAAGAACTACCAAGGGATAACACTTACATCCATAGCAGCTAAAATCTACAATGCCCTACTACGAAACCGCATAGAACCCGAAATAGACAACATTCTTAGGAAAAACCAAAATGGCTTCCGAAGAAATAGATCCACAACCTCACAAATACTGACCATCCGTAGAATCCTTGAAGGCGTTCGGACAAAAAAACTTCAGGCGACATTACTATTTGTCGACTTTAACAAGGCCTTCGATCCCATACACAGAGGGAAGATGGAGCAAATCCTACTAGCATACGGCATACCAAAAGAAACCGTAGCAGCGATAATGATTCTCTACAGAAACACCAAAGTGAAAGTACGTTCACCAGATGGAGACACGGAATACTTCGACATTGTTGCAGGAGTACTACAAGGAGACACGCTAGGCCCGTACCTCTTTACCATCTGTCTAGACTACGTGCTTAGAACTTCGATCGACAAAATCAGTGAAAATAGCTTCGAGCTGTCTAAGAGAAGAAGCAAAAGATACCCCGCAAAAACAATCACCGACGCCGACTACGCTGATGACTTGGCGTTACTGGCGAATACGCCTAATCAAGCAGAGACACTACTGCATAGTCTTGAACGAGCCGCAGCTGGCATTGGCCTCCATGTCAATGCGCACAAAACTGAATATATGTGTTACAACCAAACAGGCAACATTGCCACACGAGACGGAGCCTCTCTGAAACTAGTAGACAAATTCATCTACCTAGGAAGTAGCGTCTCATCAACCGAAAAAGACATCGACACACGACTGACGAAGGCATGGACGGCTATCGATAGGCTCTCGGTCATATGGAAATCAGACCTAACCGATAAAATGAAACGCAGTTTCTTCCAGGCAGCGTTTGTGTTGATACTGCTATATGGATGCACTACATGGACGCTAACTAAACGGCTGGAGAAGAAACTACACAAGAATGTTGAGAGCAGTATTGAACAAGTCCTGGCGACAACACCCCACGAGACACCAACTATACGGACACTTGCCCCCCCATTACGAAAGCTATACAAGTAAGACGAACCAGGAACGCGGGACACTGCTGGAGAAGCAAGGACGAGCTCATAAGTGATGTACTCCTATGGACCCCTACATGTGGCCGTGCAAAAGCAGGACGACCAGCTCGAACTTACATACAGCAACTATGTGATGACACAGAATGTAATCCTGAAAACCTGCCGGAGGCGATGAGTGATAGGGAGAGGTGGCGAGAGAGGGTCAGGGTTATCCGTGATGGCGGCATGATGATTAATGATGAATATAAACTGACTTAAGGATAGTTATTAGAATCAATTGGAACATGAGGGTGACGGTGATGCCAATTGCAATTGGAGTATTTGGAACGGTTCTCAAAGCTTGAAAAGAGAGCTGGAAAAGTTGGAAATCTGAGTGTAAACCAAGATCATCCGACTAGCGCATTGTCAAGTTTTGCCAGAATACTGAAAAGAGTTCCGATGACCTGAGAAGACTTGCTGTCACATAGACTGCACTGAAAGAGTATCAGTTAAAGCTGGTGAGAAAACTCACAACGTATTTAATAAAAATAATGCCGCTAATATCACATTATATATATATATATATATATATATATATATATATATATATATATCAAGTCACGCTGCTTGCAGGAATTTCCCTGACTCACACTTTCCATCTATCAATATCATCCATCGAACCCGGTTGGTCTTTTGACTTGCGTCCAATATCTGTGCAGATCTGGTGTAAGCAACTTCTTACCGGTCGACTAACACTGGCACTTCTGTGTGTAAAGCTACATAGGAAAATCTCACTCGTGAGTTAGTCCTTGCTTCTCCAACAGTGACACACATGTCTTGTTCGACTTATTTCTATGGTTTTAAAGATATGAGGCAAATGTCGGTACAGCCGTTGTAATCAATCTATCGATCTTGCTCTCTCTCTCTCTCACACACACACACACACACACACACACACACACACACACATATATATATATATATATTGTATTTTATACGTAAGTAGAATTTTACTAGCATTTTTGTATTTCATTCATATTGGTTTTATTTATCGCAGACAGTCAGTTTACGATCGATCTTTTCTGATACTTGTTGCTCACTCAAAAATTATGATCTCGCCAATGCGATAAAAATATACAGTAATAAGATGAAAGAAATACTAATCATAAGCGTTTGATAAGGACAGAATGTAATTTAGGGATACAAATCAGTACCTTTCAAGAAAACCCGCTGATAGATGTTTAGGTTCTTTTGTATAATTAAGGCTTACGCCCTCAGACTCACGCACAGAACACACAAGAGCTTATACATACGCATGAACGCTCAAATATATATACATATATATATATATATATATATATATATATATATATATATATATATATATAAACATGCGAATGTACATACCCCCACACCTATATATATATATATATATATGGGTGTGGGGGGTATGTAAGTTTGTGTATTTGTGCATGATTTTGTAAGATGAATAAATTGTGCTGATTGGTCCATACTCGATATAGTTTCCCATTTACCAACAAGGGATGTAATGAAGACAATGCAAAAATATGATTATGTTTAATGAAGAATTTCGAGCGAGATTATTTGTATAATTGTATCTTTCTTTCCATCTTGAATTCAATTCCAACCGGTGATTGACCACACTATATTTAAAATAAATTATTAGGCCGAATATGTATATGTGTGTGTGTGTGTGTGTGTGTGTGTGTGTGTGTGTGTGTGTGTGTGTGTTATCATGTGTGGGCTTCTTTGACGAAGATCAAGAAAATGGTGGTCCTCGCTGATTGCCGGTAAGTTCGTCGCTAACAATGCCATTGTGGGACAATCAGTGATGGTCGCAATGGTTCAGTGTCCGCTCAGGTTTTGGTGGAAATATTTTGGGATTCTTCTTTGGTCTGAAAATGTGTTTTGGCAGGTGTTTTCAAAGGAAAAGACAACGTGGCAGGTGTTGCAATGCATAGTGTCACGTTTATTAACTAAGGTGATTCTCCTGTGATGGTCAATATTACAAGTAACAAAAATGTTTTTTTCTAGTAGAGCTTGTATCGCTTGGAGCCCCTCTGTAGCAATGGTCAGTGGAGAGTTCCCTGAACAGTGTTATCTTGTGGATATAATGATATCTCATCCTGTATTGCTAAGTGTAGCAGTGATTTCAGTTGAATAGCATTGGTGCTAAGTGTAGCAGTGATTTCAGTTGAATAGCATTGGTACTAGTGTTCATGGGTTTTAAAATTAGCAAAGAAGCTACTTCCATGTATATTAGGGGATAGTGAAAAGGCAGCACTGGTGTAGTCGCCTGAAGAGTTGTGGGTGGTGTCAATAAGTGGACCATGACACTTAGCCATATAAAAGCGTTGCAGAGATTATGGCTCTATACACACCAACCTTGTTGCGCTTTCTGACATCTGTTGTACTACAAGTCTGCTAGTCTTTGCAAATCTTCTCTCAACTTTCTTTTTGGACTTGCCAATTGATGATAATGGCTGTGGCCTGAATTGTCCCGAAGATGATAATGAAAAAGCAAGTGAAAACGGAACTGACTGCAAAATATGTAACAAATATTTCTTAAGAGACATTTTAGGTTGCTTTTAATTGGGTAGTTTGTTGGTTGTGTTGTAATGCATATCAATAGTAGTGGGTCATTTAATATCACGTCTTCTTTGTCGATATATTTCAAGTAAAATATGGTTTGCAAACGAATATTTTAGGTAACAATTTTAGATGAATCAGAACACATTTGTTTGTCCACATTTAGATATTACTATAAAAAAATAATAATTTTATTGTCACAAGGGTAAATGGTTTCAAATATTACCGTCTAATATAACTATTTTTTTGTGGCATAAATAAATTGTTTCAAGTATTTCAATCTAACATAATAGTTTTATTTGCACAAACGTGAGTGGTTTTAATAATCGCTATTTAATATCATTCATTCAGATGCACACAACCAAGTGGCTCAAAGTATCGCAATGTAATGTTAATAATTGGTCTTATCTCCTCTGAAGATATGGACTCGGCGTATTAAACAGTCTCAGCCAACTAGACTTATATGATTTCTAAACTAATAGGCTGTAGGTAACATTATTTTTAAACGAGCCAGGAATCATTTGTCTGCACACTTAATTTCTTTCAAGCATTGTTATGTAACACTTATAGTTCTATTTGCACAGAAATAAAGGGTTTCAAGTTTTGATAAACATTGATAGCTCTATTTGTATGCATTAAAATGGTTTCAAGCAATGCTGTGAAACAGCAATAGTTATATTTTACACAGTTAATTGATTTCAAGAGTCGTTATCAAATACTAATAATTTAATCTAATATTAATTCAATATCATTTCTTTGCTTTCACGCATTTAAATGGTTTCACATATAGTAAAGGATTAAACAGTTTTATTTGACCTATACATGAGAACCTAACAAATATAAGTACTCCGGATCAGAGCATGCACCTTAGTCAATAGCAATGAAGGAGTACTCCATATTCTATAAATCTCCAGGACTGTAGCCTTACCATCGGAAGTTTTAGGGTCATATCGAGAACACACAATCGTGGGTGTCTTTCCCCTCTGAAATGCAGTCGAAGTATTCTACACATTCCGACGATAGAGCCATCTGTCGCTTCTCACAGGTAACTTAAAATACTCTTGTAGAACTCTTAAAACAAACGGTGCATCGTAATAGCGTTTCATACGAAAACAAATAATTACTTCTTTTCAACAAAGCAAAAGTTACATCTAATAAAATAGAAAGGAAATGTAACACTGCTCTCTAAATAAAGGGATACAGAATGGATAAAACAAGCAAAAAGTGAATAAATTTAGCAAGAGGACATTACGAAATACTGTTTAAAATAGAAAAATATGAATGAGAAAGTCAAACGATAAACAGAAGTGACCATGCAAGTTACTTGCTCCAAGATATGAACTCCCGTTGCCCTGTGATGATTATCGTTGCGTCAATCTTCATTAATGATTGAAAAAAGAAAAACAGCGTAAAATTGAAAATAAAGTTATTGCAATTAGATATTTACTCGTGTTTCAAAGTTTAACATTAAATAACCCATAAGATTTGATATTCTGTGCTACGGTAAGGAGTCCCTGACATTCTCTCGCCATCCATCTCTTTGGTCTATCACTCCTTGCTGGTTTTCTAGACTGCATCCAGTGTTCGCACAGAGATTATGTATGTTAGTATTTACTGGTGGGCCGAAACTGGTGTGTCCATGTATAGGAGTCCATAAGAGAATGTCACTTATAAATGTGTCCTTACTTCAACAGAAGTTCCCACCATGTTTTGTCCGTCTTCCTTGGATAGTTTGTGAGATGTGGGGCTAGTAGCCGAACATCTACTACTTTTTGGGTTGCTGCTTCTAAGATTTGTTCCAAACAGCTTGAATCAGTCTTGTGTAGTTCCTATCTAGGTTTTGTTGATGTGTTTCGGTAGAGTCTAAGTAGTGCATTTATACATCAGTACCAACCCGGCAACTTCTACGAAGAAATTCTGTTTTATTCTATCAGAGAGATCAAATTTCCCCTCGATCAACACATTCCGAATAAGAGTCCACACCTTCTCTTGGTATATATTGACATCGCCTTTAGTAGATGTGATATTGCTACCGTGGTATGTAAACATGTCACCTAGTTTCAGAGATTTGCCATTTAAATCAGATTCGGCTAACCAATATGATTTCATAATGATACCTGAGAAATAATAAAATTGTTTGTCTTTCCTTTAAAAGAAAACTCTAAAAAATACATTGTGATGGACATATTTATGGATGATAATGTAGGTATTACTAAAAAAACACCTCCCAAATACCTTATTAGTAACTAACGTTTACGAAGCCTAAGATGAATGCATAATGATTTCCCTGTTTTTGATTAGACGATGTCATTAAGATTTACACCCGTGCACACATACTAATATATAGGAAAGAGCTACACAGGATACAAACATTTTGATAATGTTATATAAGAGATATATGCTTAGATGTATATGGGTATTCAATTAGGTATCGAGTGTCACCGATCCCTCGTATATTAGTAAAATTACTGCGTAGGTTCCAGTGGCGATTACAGTTTTCCGGAGAGGAAAGAAAGTCTTTGGTAGGTGGGGCTGCGCGGCAGAAAGGCGTCAGTCAGAAGTTATATAAAAAAAATTAATGTAGAAAAAAAAAAAAAGAAAAGGAAAATAGCGTCGGGGAAACGTTGGCGTACATGTAAGAATCTTCTTGTTCACACTTTCTGCTGAGTTCTTCGGCTGAACCAGCATTTGCTGTCTTGCTAATGAGTACTTGAACTCTGCCAGGAGCGCTTGAGGGGATTGTTCAACGGCGTACTATGGTGAAATCACAGTTCTTGAGTGTCACTGAATGTAATCATATAGATTGCATAGTTAAATGCACTGCTGCAGGAACAATGGGCTATGGAATCTATCCGAACTCCACCCATTCGTCGCTCACATAAAAATAGATTGCAGGATGTTGAAGCAGAAGGAGCGGCTAAGAAGCATTATCAAAAAAAGCTCACACAGCACAGGCATCAGTATGAGCATGTGTTTTTCAGCTTAGTTGATTTATGTCTGGAATTCAGAAAACTATTTACGCATATTCATATTCATAAGTTGATGCTGTCATGTAAGGGAGCACCTATTCAGAGACAATACAAAGAATTTTGATTTCCTTTATATTTTATAAATATGTAGCAAATTTCTGAATGTTTGCATCTTATTTCGTGCTTGATTCAAATATCAAAAATTAGTGCCGTCGATATTATATACATTGGTTTGATATAGGTTTAGGCTGGCTACATGGGTTTAATTGATTATTAACCATCGTACTTCATTCAATGCCAAATATATCCTTGTAGAAAGACAGTAGAAGTAGTATTTAAACCATAGTAGGGGGATAATGGGTTTCATGCCTTTACCTAGGATAAAAGTGGGAAAGTGAACATAGTAGCGTAACTTAATACGATGTCAAATCCAAGAACGTCATTCACTACGTTACAAGTATTACTCTATTATATATATATATATATATATATATATATATATATATGTGTGTGTGTGTGTGTGTGTGTGTCTTTGAATTAAAACCTGTTGAATACCTAAGGATTATTGGTCACGGGGAGTAATAGTACCAGCAAAATGATACCTTGGTATTCTAATAGCAAAACAAGTCAATCTAAATACTGTTTTGTCTGTTTTATAACTAAATTTATATATATATATATATATATATATATATATATATATATATGTGTGTGTGTGTGTGTGTGTAGCATTGACATAAAATCAACGGCGCTTGGTGATTGTCCTCTTCTCGGCTATAGGATCATAGGACCAAGTAATACTTGAGTTCTATGAATCTATATTCGTAGAACGTTTTTTATGCATACATATCATCATCATCATGACGTGCGGCTAGCACGGATATCCCTGACCCTCTCTCTCCACGTCTCCCTATCATTCATCGCCTCCGACAGGTCTTCAGGGTTACATCCCGTATCATCACATAGATGCTGTATGAATGTTCGAGCTGGTCGTCCTGCTTTTGATTGGCCATATGCGGGGGTCCACATATAACTAGGAACAATATTAATATTCATTATATATATATATATATATATATATATATATATATAGTTCTATGTATGTATGCATGTATGTATCTGTGTGGCAGTGCATGCGTGTGTGTGTAATTGCATATAAACTTATTTGCATCAAATACAAAGATAATTATAGCCCTCAAAATTTATTAAAACTTTCCGAGAAATCGGCTCTCTCTAGAAAAGATTAAAAAAGTAACTATCAAATAGGTAAAAGATAAGATTGAATATATCTAAAACAATACTCTCCTCGTCACCGTCCCTGGAAACCTCCCAGGTATAAAGGTGTATATTTCATATTTGTTCCCTTTTTGATAAAGTTTCCCAGTTAACACACACACACACACACATATATATATATATATATATATATATATATATATATATATATATAATTGCATACATATAATAACATCATTCTGCAATATATGCTTAAAACAGTCTTTGTAAAAGGGTGAAATTCTCAGAGAAGGTATTCTTTATAGGTTTTCACCACTATATCACAATCTATTTTTACAATGTTAGTATTTTTTATCATTCTAAATTGCTATAAGAATAATAAGGACAGAACTGTTCTTATATCACTCGTGAAGATATAATAATAATAATAATAATAATAATAATATATATATATATATATATATATAAAAATGCTGTACATCTTTACGTATCCTAACAGTCTGTGTTAGTTAGTGAGCTGAGCTAACAAATTGCAATTGCTGGGTTCAATTCCAATTGAAATTTTCATATTTCAAGCTCGTGCCAAACTAATTATCGCATACACAAAATGAACACACATGAAAATGTATTGTGCTTTGGGGATCACACTGAAAGTCGTTGGTTTTAAGCTAGCCCTTGTTTGTTTATTCTTTGAGTCCTGGAAATGTCACATGCTCAGTGTTTACGAGTTCACTTCCTCCTTTATTCCTTGTAAGAAAGAATCAATCCACATTGTCTCTTGAAGTTAACGTCTCATTCAATATAAAATAGCCGCCCATATATTCATTTCTTTATTTAAGTTCATGTAGCTGATCAGTTCGGTTTTTGTTTCTTTGTTTAATAGCATATTATCATTCATGGTCTATTTAATGCCAAAGGCAACCTAAAAGAAAGACATTAGTGGTGATATCTTGCACATAACTGAAGCAATCATCATCATGATGTCGTGGTGGTAGCACGGATATCCCTGACCCTCTCTCGCCACTCCTCCCTATCGTTCATTGCCCTAGGCAGGTCTTCAGGACAACATCCCGTATCTTCATATAGCTGCTGAATGTATGTTCGTGCTGGTCGTCCTGCTTTTGCACGGCCATGTGTGGGGGTCCATAAGAGTACATCTCTTATGAGTTCGTCCCTGCTTCTCCTGCAGTGTCCTGCATGTCTGGCTCGTCTAACTTGAATAGTTTTCGTGATAGGAGGCAGATGGCCGTATAGTTGGTGTCTTGTGGGGTGTTGCCGCCAGGACTTGTTCAAGATTGCTCGCAGCATTCTTGTGTAATTGCCGTCTAGCTTCTTCTCCAGCCGTTTTGTTAGGGTCCATGTCGTGCATCCATATAGCAGTATCGATGTGACCGCTGCCTGGAAGAAACTGCGTTCCATTGAAGCAATAAGAGTGTTAATATCTTTCCAAATAGTATTAGATCGAAAGCGTGCATATTAGCGCGACTGGACTTGGAACTATCTTGCCGTGACGTCTCAGCCCAGCATATTAGCCACTATGGCACAGGACTTCTCTTCTGTTGTTGGATGTACAGAAGTTTTCATATCCTGATATATTCCTTCCTGGCTGTTATTTTTGCTTGATAGTTTCTTTTTCTAATATTCCCAGCTGTGTATTGTTTTCTTTTTCTTCGACCTTTCTATTTTTTTCTTGATTGGGTAATTACAATCCTTCACCTGTTTTTTCCTTTATAATTTATAAGTATTTATATTTCTCATTTTATATTTCATTTCTACCACTTGGCTGAACAGTTTTGATCAGTCCTAATTATTCTTTCTTATTTGTGGCCGAGCTAGTACATCTTTCCTTGTGACTTTGAATATATTCATCCTGCTTTGTAATTTTAAGAAAATAATTTAGTAGTATCATCGTATTTACGAGTTCGCTTTCTGCTTCATTCATTGAAATAAATATCATCTCTTACTGGTAATGTCTTGCTCTATACCTGATAGCCTATCCATATATTTATTTCTTTATTTAATCTCATGTTACTGTTCAGTTCAGTTGGGTTTTTGCTTCTTTGTTTAATGGCCTATCAACTTTCATGGGCTATTTAATACGAAAGCCATCCTATTAGAAGGACAATAGTGGTGATATTTAACCCATAGCTTGGATGATAAGAGTATTAGTTCAAAAGTGAACATTATTTGTTGAATTACAAATTTCTCATTTCCGAATTCCATTTCAACATGTTGACTGAGCAACGATGATTAGGGCTTATAATTCCTTCTTATTTGTGACAGACCTATTAAGCTGGTAATTATTTCCTTCTGATTTTGTAAATATTCAGCCTATTTTGCAATCTTTAGGATTTAAGTAAAAGTAAAGTTGGCCACCATAGTTGAATGTGACCAAATATTTCCCCTTTCAATATCTATGACACCAAGATGTAAGGTAGAGTGCTACTCCTTTCCTTGGATTGCTCCACTTTATCATTAATACATATCTTATAATATTGAGTCTTAAGCAAGGAGGTATCAAATACCACTTTTTGAGTCTTTCATATAATTCAACATGGGATTGAACACCAGTCTACCAGGCCATTGGCGAATGCTACCTACTTGGCCAATGGGCCTGTTTATTAAGGTAAGAGTTTAGTTATATCATGGTGATAACGATTCGGAGTGGTGATAATGAATTCTGAAAGCAAAATTTGAGAATATATGCGCGCACGCACACACACATATATATATATATATATATATATATATATATATATATATACAATTTGTTTTTGAGTGTGTATGTATTTACCAACACCTCCACACAGGCTGTAAGTGACCCTGGGTCAATTTTAAGCGGAGTTTAAGTGATTTTAATTTACAGTTTTCTTCTCTTTGATTGATCAAAAGTAAAGAACCCATTCAGCCCAACTATGAACCCATATCTGGAGGCAAAATAATTGGATTCATACCTTTCCAGAAGACGTTATATCAATTATATATATATATAGGAAAAAATTGGTGACCGTTGTCGAGGGCGAACCAGAGGCTTCCTTTTCAATAGCTACTACACCGAGGTGTATAAGAGGGCACTACTCCTTTCCTTGGTTTGCACCACTTTACCCTTGATCCTTACCTTATAATGCTGAGTGTTAAGCAAGTCAGCATCAAGTACCATTTTTTAGTTTTTGGTATGACTCGACCTGGGATTGAATCCTGATCTCCCGGACCATTGGCGAACACTATACCACTCATGCTATTGTTTTAAGACTTGAACATAATTCTTTTGGTATACATTTTTTATAATGAGAGAGTTTTTTTTCTGGATATAAGAGATCTCTAATCAAACTTAAAGCACGCTAATTGTAAGCAAATCAATAATTCATTATTAATGAACAACATTTACGAATACGAATAATTATATTAAACTTTTGAAAAATCCACTATACATCTGTATATTAATTGATAGGGACCATATTACTAAGATGGCACAAAAAGTTTCTTGCAAGCCATGATTGTCTATAATGTTTCGAAGCAAATATCCACTAACTGCATGGTTCTACTGCAAATGTCCTTGTACATGTGTTGAAACGAAGATGTCGTAAAGTAGGGCAGGGAAGCATTCTTTTAATGTCACAGAGTGATAAATGCTAAACTAATTATAAGTTCGATATTGCTTTCGTGGTAAAGTGGTTATTGTAGAAGGAAATGGACATGGCGGTCAGAGTTCAAATCCTGAAGTAGAATGTATATATTTTATATAGCAGTAAACCTTACGGAAAGGTAGAAATATAACGATTTTTCCACTAAGTATGAATAAATTATTGTACCCTGCTTTATTTAACCTTAATTAACCTCAATTCAAATCTGATAAACCCCGCTTGAAATACTGACCATGTGTCACAGGGGTTGGTAAATACATATATGTTACATAAGCCGTAGGTTAGGGACACTTACATTGGGACAACATTTTATAACTATAGTTTTTATTTTTTGTAAGTTTTTATTCTTTAAAACTGATTCATCAAAAATTGTTTTATTTCTTTCAAATTTATTAAGAGAAGGATCATAAATTTCATACAGCTTAGAAATTCAGCCCTCCAGTCTTGTGAGTCGTAATTCTATTTTGTTATGGCATTGTACTAAAAAAAAAATGGTTTGGTGAGTTTTTTTCCGTTAAATATCACCGGCTGCCTGTCATCAGAAGCATTGTTTTCTCTTCCTTACATCCCATGTGTATAATATATCCTTTAGGTGTCATGAGATTTTGATGGAGATGGCTGATAACGATATGGTTTATACTGAAATCTCTTGAAACTAACCTAAAAGATAACCCAGTATTATGCCTCACCAAAGTTGATTTTCACAATACATTTTTCGTTTCACATGTTCACATCGTTTCATTGAAGATTAGAGAAAGTGTATTTTGTCGAGGCACAGTGTCTCTTCGAATTGCTTTCTAAAAGCATATTTAAACTGCAAAGTTTTTATGCATCAGTATTGTGTGTATTAACAACTTTAACGACGCATGCGCAAGGAATTCTAATATGTTTTCTTTTGTTTTCATATTATAGATATGAACACCAAGTACTGTATATTATATTATAAATAAAGTATCCTCTATTGTTTATCTTCACGAATCCTCTCTTGTATCTGTTCATTTATATATATATATATATATATATGAATATTCATATTTGTGTGGGTATATATATATATATATATATATATATATATATATATATATAGAAAGACAGAGACAGAGACAGAAACAGAGAATGAGGGAGGCAGACAGTCAGACAGACATTTGGGATTTATTTTTTCGAATTCACGTTCATACTCGCGTTCCACTCTCGTGGTGGCACAAAATATTACATAAATGCATCGAACTCTGAAAAGTTTTTTCGGCAAAATATTGAGCTTGCTGAATTTCTCTGCTGATAACTCAACATTGCATGGTAATTACGATGTTCTTACCTCATCTTCAATATAATTCCCCGAAATGACAAAAGTGAAATATATTTACTATTCTCTTTTGTTTTATATAGTGATCAATTCAACTTTAGCTAGAACATTGGCTGGAGAAACTGACCCAAGACGACGAAGGTGGGCCTATCTGGAACTGATTATTCTGATGATAATATGGTGTA
>OY757904.1:38854567-38869567 GCA_963585895.1 Sepioteuthis lessoniana | reverse complement strand
TTTTTTATGCAATCTATCATATATGCAGATTTATGTTTCAGAACAATCCTTTTAGCTGATTACCATATTGGTTTGGTTTCTTTGTTTAAAGGCAGATCAACCTTTGCGGGTTATTAAATACATCCTTGTAGAACAACACCAGTGATACTATTTAAATGATTGCTGATGGGGATAACCATGTTTAAACATTTTCCCAAGGATATTTGTCCGAAAAGAATGTAATAGCGGGACTGAAGATCGAACTCACGTACTTCGAGACACCAATCCAGCACTTTATCCATTACACCAAATAGTGAAAACTTAAAAATATACATCTGATTTTAACCGACTCATTAAAATAGACATTCAATTCGAAATTAAGCACCACTAAATTTCTCAACAATAATTTTATAAAGTATTATCCCTTCAATCGAAATATATTGCTCTTTGTGTAAACATAGTGTCTCATAGGTAAAAGTTACCTGAGTGTCACCAAACTTCATCTATTTGTCAGGCTCTATCTTAACTAACGACATTTCTTGCGTCAATTTTCCTTTAAATCAAAGATATTAGGATTTACTTTATTCTAATGGAACGTTATATTGTAAAATGAAATTTATAAGGTTTTCTTGTTTTAGTTTCTTAGTTTTCGTGAGTTATTTGAATGAATTCTTAAACCATCCTACAAAGAATACTGTGATGATATTAACTTTTAGCTGAGAGGATAAGTGGGCTCATACCTTCTCAGGAGTATTTTTTCGAAGATGAACGTAATCGGGCGAGGGGAGTTCGAACTTGCTTACTACGATATTACAGTAAAGAATGGTAGCCAGTATGATACGGGAACTTTCCACCGAGTCCTATTAAGTATCATTTTTTAACAATTTTTTCAGTAATAAAACTATATCACAAAAAATGTAATTGCAAACCTTACGTACAAAACAGAATCAGCAAAATTTTATACAAGGTGTATACTTATCATTGGACAACAACACATTCATAATTTTTGTTTCAATGCTGGAGAATTTGGTAATAAATAATAGGGAATACTATCCTATTCGACTGATTTACAGGAATGACATGATATGCATCTGACGATGGGGCTGTAGTTCTGGAACTCTAGGGAGGATGGAGTAGCCCTTCATGGCCATTTCTGATCCGAAATGGTTGTAACAGTAAGAGTCACATCTCTGGGTGAAATAGATCTCTTTGAATAAAGATTATTATCAGAATTCTAGAAACAATATAACCCTATGTAATCAAATGCTTATTAAATAGGAATATTTACGTGAAACCAGATAACTGCATGCAAATTATTCGTCTTTGGATTACATGATATCATATTTCTATGAGCAAATCTGATTGTTGACAAAGTAAAAAGTCCAATGAAATATTGAAAATATAGTTATGATTAAAATCAAACATTTAGACATTAATCAAATTGTGGCATTAAATGACACATGAATAGTTTATATGTCGTTAAACACCTAAGCCAAACAAAAACACCAAAAGCAAAAGGAAATACACAACTACACCCTAAGCGTAAAATGTCACAGTTGGGTGTAAATGTTGTACATATGCATTGAAAATTCACATTTTAACCCTCTTTTAAATGGCATTTTTAAGTTTGTCTTTGTCTTTAAAAAATCTAAGTTTTTGTAATGTTCACTCAGCGTTAGTGTCCAACAATTCCAACAACGTTAGAATTCTCTTCTTTTTTTGATAGTCGTAAATAAGCGTACTGATGAAAATCTTTTCTGATTTCGGTTAGTCTCATCCAACGTTAGCACCGGGTTGGATATTTTGTTGCTCACCAAAATCCCAGGCAGACTTCCTCAGGCATTGCCTACTCAGTAGGACTGCGTTTACCGCTTGGTGCCTGAGGTACTCCTATAGAAGAATACCGTGGTGATCAAACATTTTTGTGAATACCATGCACGAGTCTTGATTCTTGAGAGACCCGCTCACTGTAAAATGACTTCATGCCACATCGAACTTGCTGAGATGTCGGATAATTTCATGCTTATTCCTGATAAGTTTGTTTGATTTTGTTTTGTTTTATGGCATATCAATCCTTGTAGGTTATTTAATGCCAAATCCAAAGTACACATATATATTTGATGTATATGATTTGTAAACATAAGTCAACAAAATTAAATAGTTGCAAGTATTGCCATGTATTGTTATCGATTCAATTAGATATCAGTCATATGTTTACACACAATTAAATCATCAAACAGTTCTATTTCTAACAATTTAATTTACTGTAAAGCATTTGTTTTCACTAATTTTAAATGTCAAACAGTTCTGTTTGAGAAATAGAAAGGACCCTATCAGGTGATACCACTTCTGGTCATAATAGTCGTGGAAGCGATAGCAATGAAGGGTACTCCGCATTCCCCAAAGCTCCAACGTTACAGGAGCCTCAAGATTTGATTGTTTAATGTTATATCCAAGACTGCAGAGATGCAGTTGGTGTATTCTACAGCCCCAGCCGATTGGGCTGGGTAAGTTTGTCATTACTTGCTTTAGCGTCACGGTTTTCGCCGTTGGAAACGATTTAGGTGATCCGAATTCGAAGCCATGTTTGCATTTCACTTCGGTTCAATGTTGTTGAGAAAGGCATGCAGCCACGTTTTTTCTGCCTAGTTAAAAGCAGAGCAGACTGGGTTTCTTTTGCCTTGGTTAGGGAACAAGTTTAGGAAACTCTGAATTCCAACCAGAATTAAAAGAATCGGCTTAAGTAAACACATACTTACAAAGGTGATATCATGATATACATTTTCTGTATGATATCGTTATTTAAGTTACCTTTACAACATTTGGTTATGATAAAACTAAAGGATAACATGCATATACCCAACGACTATACGCACATAGACTCGTATAGATACGCTCGCAACTACACTTAGGGATTATTGTATCAAAATCTGTGCCCCATAAATAGAAAAGCTTATTGTATAACGTCTTCTTCATGCTTTTGTCTACTTCTTCCCAGGGGCATATATGTTATTAGTTTAATGTTTATGAGTCAAGTCGATTTTGTACCCTGATAGAAAACTTTCGCGCAGGTGCAAAATCTTTTGAAATTTTAGGAAACCCTGATATTCAAACCGTTTCCGTTTTAATCATTAGAAAAGACCTACTCTTGTCTCGCATATCATTAGGCTGAAGATAATGAATGATTTTATAAATTGACACGCAGCTTCAATATCCAGATTTTGTTAGCAGTTATTAATGTCTCCTAAAATACTTTTTGAAATTCGTATATGCATGGAACCAAAAACTGTTTTAAGATTGCAGATTAAATTTCGGAACTTATTTTCTAATCAAAACTGCATTAACAAAAGAATGTGGACGCATTCTTAATGATTTATCAATTTTAAGAAAATCTTGAAACTGGTAACTCTAATTTCAGGGACCAGGTCCGTAAGGTCTGATGAATTCTATTGACTACTACGAGAACCGTTACGCTATTAAACTTTTTAGCAATAAATAATAATCAATCATCATGCTACAAGACGTAACGAATTCTACAGAATTTGAATTTTAAAACTTGAAAATGTGTTAAATAATGCATATTACTTAAATAATGATTATTACTTAACCATTTTTAACTTGATTCATTAATCATATTTACCAACCCCTCCGCTCCGGCAGGATATGACACAAGGTCATTTTTAAGTGGAGTTTAACTGGTTTGAATTCAGTTTTCCTTCTCCTAGACTAGTTGCCTCACCAAGGCTTAAGAACCCAGTATGCCCTACTATTTACACATAGCTGGAGGGGGAATAATTGGATTCATACCTTTCCAAAGAGTATAAGTGCTATGTGAAATGCAATCAGTCTCGTCCAGGATTTGAACTCGTGTCGCCGTGTCCATTTCCTATGACGATAACCATTACACCACGGACACATTCCACTTGATTCATTTATAGCATTTCAATCCTGGATATTAATTATTTCCAAGTTAGGACTAAGGATACAATAGAAAAAAAATGAAGTCCATAGATCTCTTAATTTTCTGTAATCTAATTCGATCTTTTTTTCGTTTTTCGTTTAATGACATATCAATCTTCGTGGCTTATTTAATGCGAAAACAATCCTTCTATAAAAAGAGAAGTAAAGTATGTTGTTGAGATAAGGGGAGTTATACTTTTGCCAAAGGTAATGGTGTGAAAGCAAATATAAAAAAGTGACTAGTGTTCGAACCCGCTTACTTAGAACTCTCTTTTCACGGCCACTCCCCCTAACTTAGTTGGAACTGCGCTTTTCGAGAGATTCATTGCAGTAAGAAATACAATCGATGACCAGAGTTGAAATTATGGATGCAACGGTAATGCCCTTAGTAAAGGCATGAACCGATCTGTTCTCTCTTCCTAGTAATGGATAACACAGCAGACTGTGCTCTTTATACTTGGTAAAACAATGTAGAAGAAGGAAAACAATTGTACTTCACCTGACCTTGTGCCGTATCTTTCCCGAAGTAAAGGGAAGAGAGAAATGCCTACAATAACCTAACTTAGAAAAAAATATTTTTTAAAACCTGTGAAAAAATATCAATGAACATATGGATGTAAACAATATGAACACATCAAAATTAATAAGCTCGCTAAACTTTTGCATTTTGTATTGATGTGTGATCTCTTTAATATTTTCATATATATTTTATATCGTATATGTTGAATAAACCTAATATTTCTTTATATTTGGGTACTCATATAACATTGCTTCCTTTCTGGCCTAAATCGGGCCCTTTTAATTAAGTAATACACAATTTATATATATACTAGATTCTAAAAAATCATTTTTTAAATGTCATCTGGAATAAGATTTCTTGAAGGAACAGTGAAATTTGTCATGTGAGTGTGTAATCCGTTTAAAGCGATATTTTGCATGAATCTGATTTATGTATATCTATTCAGCAAAGCAAATCCCTCTATTTTCTACTTCCCTCTTTTTATCATACCCTATATCTATCTATATCTATCAATATCTTAGTCTCTTTTGCAATTTTGCAGATAGATAGATAGATAGATAGATAGATATGTGACAAAGAGAGGGAACAAAATAGAAAACGACACATTTATGCAAAGAACATACTATAAGAATTCTAAATAGAATGTTCCTTTTAGAAGATACAAATGATGACTTAGGTTAGAAAATAAATGCATCATGTAACCCTTCATAAAAATGTTATTGTGGAATTTCTTGTCAGAGAAAAATAACATCGAAACCTTCACCGGGTGAGAGCAACAGAAACGAATATATATTCATTCGTTGCTTCAATTCCACCATCTACAACATTTTCGGAAACAGCACTCTCCACTATAAGATGTATCCTTTCACGGAAAAACTAGCAGACAAAGGAGAGAAACGGATTGGATGCAGTAGTTTATGGCGAGCGTCGGATCAATCTGCTACCCAGCATCATTACAAATAGTTTATAACTATGCACTCACCCTTGAAATTGAAAGTGTTTGGCTGTGTAGAGATTTTGTCATAAAACCGCTACGTCGTGTTCACTGCAACCTTTTGTATTGCAAGCAATGGGTTTTTCTCTATTATTATCAATAGAAAGAAGCAGTGACGAATGAATCGATTACACTTTGCCAATAAGTTTATGTAAGCAGATTCATGAAATAGACCGGGCATGCTTTTTTCACACGGACACATAGGCAAAAACAGAAACATGTATAGGTATATCATGTGTCCTGTCTAGCAATTTCCTTTTGATAGATGTTTATTTTTTAACTGAATGACAGAAAAAATTATATATATATATATATATATATATATATATATATATGTATATAATCCCTCTACATCTTGTATTGTATATATATATATATATATATATGTATATACAAATAAATGTGCTGAACGATTATATATATATATATATATATATATATATATATATATAATCTTTATGTACATAATATATATATATATATATATATGTATATATATATATATATAATGTAAACAAGCAAAATCTACTACATTATGCTCCATAATACCCAGGCTGACGTGGTTCCCTTGCTGGTTGAGTGGTATGATACTAAGTCTAACATAAAGTTGGGCGGGTTTCAATCCCAACTTCAAACGACCTACGTGTCTAGCCACACTGGAGAGTTGTGATACAACAAAACTGTGGATGACTATATATATATATATATATGGGGAGTTGTGTAAATGAATAGCTAGGTTGAAGTGACCTATAGTTATGCATAAATAGATAGCGAGATAACAGGTTGTTTGCCTTTCAGATAGAGAGGTAAAAAGAAAGTGAGAAGTAGACAGAGAAAATGAAAAAAATCAATCTTTTGGTTTTCCTTCTTTGTTTAATGGTATATCAACCTCTATGGATTATTCAATGCTATATTCATAAATCATAGCTTGGGTGATAAAAGGTTTATATCTTTCTCAAGGATATAAGTCCAACACTAAATGTGATAACGAGACTGTTACTCTGACACGCAATGATGTCGCAGTTCAGCTCATTAGTGAGTACGCCATCGGGACATCCCATCCATATTTTAATTAGCCCACAGAATGCTTAACCGTCACTTATACTTTCTGATGCCAGCATCTTTTGGTCAGCTCTTAAGACCACTTAGATGTTTGTTCGAGACTGCTGGCAACGTTATGTCCTACTTAACTGATGTTTTCGCTACGGAATTCAAAGTACATCTTGTTACATCTAGCCAACTGGACAAGATTTTGAACTTTGTAGAATCGCTTTACTTCCGACTGTTATTTCTTTTTACAGTCCTCAACAAAATTGAGTCTTGTTTTATTCAAAACACAGTATGTTTTTGCTGCTAGTTTAAAGCCATTATATCGTTGAAGAGGGTACGTAGAAATCTTTCTTTTGCACATAAAAAAATATTCTCTTACTTCTTTGTTTCATTTTTTGATTTTGTGGGAATGGATTCAAGTGGGCTTTGGTATTCATGACTTGAAGGTTCGTTACAGTATATTTATCATATCTGAGTGCCATGGCTCACCGCCACCATTATTTGTATAGGAGTAAGATAATTCAGACATTTGTACTTAAGGAAATATATTCAGGACGACTGAGCGAAAATGAATTTATTGTCTGAGCAAGATTAATGTAATAAATACGGAAATGAAATGAAAAACTAAAAGAGAACATTATAGAGAAAAGTCACATCATGCAGTTGAAAAGTCATCTGGTTTAAGTTGAGCGCCCTTAATTGAATGAAAATTGTTTTGTCAAGACTTAAGTCAAAGCCTTGTACCGCATATGGTAGGACAGGAGGTTTGCTGGGCATACAACCCACCACATCACTGTTTGGGTACGCACATGTTCGTACCGGCTCCTAAGTGTCAAAGAGTTCGCTTTTGCCGCGTCATAATATATGCTAATTTATTCATGCCATTAAGAGGCCATTAAAGTACTATTTGAAAGGCAAGCGTCATAATCCAGATAGAAGTGTGCGTTACACTTTGAAACTGTACGAGTCCACTATTTATCATTAATGTCCTTTAATATTTGTTCAACTTTCTTCCCGGTGTGCACGTTTTTACTGGTGATTTTACATTTACGTTTTTACTGGGGATTTTTACATTTAAGCATTTGGAGATTTTTATATTTTAAGTAAAACAATTTAAAGCTGATAATAAGATACTTACGAAAGCACTTTTTTCACGGGATAGACTAAATATGATACTTAGTTGCAAACAAATAATTATAATAATGTCTCATTTTCGACAGGATGTCGAGTCGAAATTTAGGCGAGAATAACATGAGGCGAACGAAGCTGAAAAGAGAGCATGCAATTGACAACTTGACAGGCAGACAACACAATGAATAAATTAAAATATAACAAGTTTTTTACTACACGCGGACACACGTATTTAACGTGTCGGCTATATTATCAGTGGATAATACATAAATATAAATGTCTTTCTTCCTTTTTTCTTTTTTTTCTTCTTTCTTTAAATTGAGAGAGAGAGCGAATATGTAATTGCAGAACTTAGATTTTTGACGGGTTCCTTTGGAGAGTATTTTCTCTTTTACGGGCCAGTGGGGTTTTATATATAGCTCTGGCTTGAAGGCATAGGTACTTCTTGTCCAAGATTCTTTTCGCTTTCTCCCGGTAATTTCGGCGGCAGTTTCAATATATCTGATCTCCTCAGCTACTGGCCTGAAAATCCCGGTTCTGCTTCTTCACCCGGTGTTTGGCACCAGATTCGCCCTATCAGTTCACGGTGACATCTGTCTTCAAAACTAATATTCTTTATCCTTATTTCCGCCGACAAAAAAGGGTGCTACTTCCGCTTAGGATTCTGGCCAATCATTTAGCCTCTTTCTTCTGTAGGTGATTCGGTCGGACTACTATCTTTTTCACCCGGTCACTGAATGCAAACATCTGCTGGCTTTCATTCTGACCTGGATTTATTACTTCGGCCGCGAAGAATTGACCTACATTTCTTATTCCTCTTTTAACGGTCAGTCTTTGGCGGCCTGCTAATTCAAACACGGAGGGGTAGGGGACATTCCTTATTTCTCTCCTTTCAGTGGTAGACCACGTGACAATATGATTAGAACTAAAATCGTTTAAATCCCTTTTATCTTTATTGAATTCTGTTGCGTTCTGGTTAGTGAAGACCAGTTGTAATAATAATAAGACAAACCACGATATGTGAGGAAAATAGTTATATTTACAGGACAGAGTATTTACAAGAGAGAGACTGTTAGTAATAAGAACATAGGATTAGTGATAGAGTAATGGTATACTTCAACAATAGGAACGGCTCTTCTCGTCTGACTCGTAGGCTTATTCCCAGACTGACCTCTGCTACTGCCATATATGGCAGATGGAACAGCTCATTATGCTGAAAAGGTAGGTGATACCCAACAAATTCTCTGCACAGGAATATCAAGTACTGTTACAATATATTTCAATGATCGATAATAATGATAGAAATAAAGAAAAAGCTCATGGGTCAGAGTTTCGCATTGTCGATCATCAGGTCAGCTGATATTCAACATATCTCTTTCTAGCTAATCTGAGAATCGGTAGCTGAATCTCTGAGTAACGATCTTGTATCCAATTTTGTGTTTTCCTATCATACTATATATATATATATATATATATATATATATATATATAGTCGTTTTAATGACTTTGTTGAAATTTAGATAATTACAACTTGAATTCTATTTTATAATTTATCTTTTAAGTGTCAAATATTTTTTTTTAAATTTATCTTTAAATGCTTTTATTTTTGAAATTCTTTAATGTAAACATAAGTATGTAAAGTTTTGAATAGCTACTACACCTAGTTGTAGGGAAGGGTGCTACTCATTTTCCTGGATTGTCGCACTTTACCCTTGATACATACCTTAAAATTCTGTTAAGCAAAGAGTTATCAAGTAATATTTTCGAGTCTTTAGCATAACTCGACCTGCGATTGAACCGTTGTCTCCCGAGCCATCCTCGATAGGCACCGGAACCGTAAGATAATATTGAAAAATGTAAATGGGACCACCCAAAATTGTAGACAGGGATTCACAGTTG
This sequence comes from Sepioteuthis lessoniana, assembly GCA_963585895.1. Lineage (NCBI taxonomy): Eukaryota > Metazoa > Mollusca > Cephalopoda > Myopsida > Loliginidae > Sepioteuthis > Sepioteuthis lessoniana. The sequence continues at coordinate 38,860,034 of OY757904.1, read as the reverse complement.
TGTACTTGCTAATATGCTGGACTGTCATATTGTAGTAGGCGAGTTCGAACTGTCGCCACGGTATTAAGCTAACTTTTAGACTTAGACTCTTAAGATAGGTATGAACTTCCTTATCCCAGCAATAATGGGTTAAATTGTACCACTACTGGTCTTCCATAAGGTAGGCTTTGCCATTACATAAACTGTGAAGGTTGATATACCATTAAACCAAGAAACCGACCCCAGCAAAATTCGGGAGACACAGAATCAGAATATTTTTCACACTACATTCAATATAACTTTTTTTGTAATTACTCAGTTCTAATCATAACGTTTTTGGATTTCCTTGTGCAGTCCAAAAGGCATTATTTTTCTGATGTTAAACTATGCTGACTTATAATAGTAAGTAAGTAAAGTTGGCGAGCTTAGACGAGGATAACTCGAAGGCTTCCTTTTCGACAGCTACTACACCAAGATATAAGGGAGGGCACTAATCTTTTCTCCGGGATTGCTCCACATACCCTTGATCCGTACCTTATAATGCTGAGTGTTAAGCAAGGAAGCATCTAGTGCCATTTTTGAGTTTTTGGTAGGACTCGACCTGGGATTGAAACCCAGGTCTCCCGGGTTATTGGGGAACACTCTAACCATTATGCTAATGTCCGGTATAAATAATTATTCAAAAACATGGCTGATCTTTTGCGGCACTAGTTTCCTTGAAACCTTTTATCTCGTATTAGATATACATTTTCTGTCTCGTATATATATATTGCTATGGATTCTAAACTTTGTCTTGAACAGTTGCAAGAAATCTTATCCCTCTTACCCAAAGAATATTATGGCCTGGATTCCTTTCTTGGGTAAATCTAAGCAGGTACTTTAAAGGGCAGTCCATAACTGAGTTTTGTTTGCTACATAAGGCTGCTGGGAATCCACTGAACCCTTAAACATTGCCGAAATGTATTAAATGTAGTGATAACAGACACATATTTTCTATCTAGAAATCGCTATTTTCATCTGCCGTTAAATATATACTGTTCATATGAAATTCAACACGTGTTTTTTAATCTAAAACGAATACACCATTTGAATGAAGTACGCAGGTCTGTCGTCCATTTCGTAAGCATTATTTTGTTTTAGGCAGAGAAGACAGTATTCTGTTTTAGGATACGAAAACTAGATAAAAAAAAATCGATGAAATCAACAAGAGCTAGACGTTACAATCAGTCGTTTAGAAGATGTTTTAAAAAAGCTAAACATTACACATTGGAATACTAGACGTTTACAAATGTCTATATTTTCTGAATATCTTTTTTTTTTTTATATTTTATATTTATATAGCGTTTGATTTATTTCTGTTTTTCTCAGTATACATATTTTGAACGAAATCAAAAAAAAAAAAAAAAAAAAAAAACACTTTCAATCAAAACAATATAGTTGCAACCATCTAACCATTTGAACTAGAAGAGAAAGAATACATAAAATAAATAAATAAATCTAAAAGCTTGAATATAACTCTCAATTAGAGAAAACTTGATAATTACATCAGCTGATAAACACTGAGCAACTCTCAACTGTGTCATCGACAGATATCTAAGAGAAGACAACTAAAGAATGAGGAATTCTATCATAAACACACAACTGATTCCTTCAAAGATCATCAAAACATCATCATAAATTCATTAAATGATATGATCAGAAAAAAATCTGGTTGATAATGAAACGTCAGAGATACTAAAACACATACGCTTCTATCAACTTCTGGAAACGGACAAAATGAACAACTGACAGAGACCAGTAATTTTCTTCAATTAGTTTTCTCACAATTAATTTATCCAAATATGTGAATCATTTAATACAACCACTTTCTAAGCAAATAAAGTCCTACGAACGTGACGGAAAGGATTTCCTAAACATGATATATGACATTAAAACAAAAACCATGAGATGCCATTCGTTTCACATTTGATGTCAGTCTCCAATACTATCAAACCCAACATAGGACATTCAGCTTTGAGAGAATGCCTCAACAAGAGAATAGTAAAATAAAAAAAAAACATTCCCACTGAAGTAATGACAGCACTAATGCAACACATGTTAACATTAAACAACTTCATGCACCAAAAGGAGGCACCATTGGCTCCGTTGCAGGTTGTTCATACGGAATCGTCTACATGGATGATTGCCTCTTGTATGTAATATATTTGTATATACATATTTATCATGTAAGCATGTGGAAGACCAAAACTGATTATTTTTTTAACCAACTTAGATAAGCACGAAAAGACAACATAATCAATCGTATTTTTTAGATACACTAGTACTTTAGTATACAGTGACAAGATTAGACAACTACAAACAATGCTACTCCCCAAACCCAGCAAACACTCAGCTATCTTCATAACAGATCTTCACGTGCCATTTATTTGTCGTTGCCTCCCACCAGACACGACTTGACACAAGGTCAAAAGCCCGAAGGCCGATTAAAGTGGGGATAAAGGGGAGGGGAGGTCGGGAACGAGCCGAGACTCGAACCCCGCTTGTCTGTGCTGCTCATCGGCTCACTTAGTGCAATGTGAGCCTGATGAGGCAAGCAGTTTCACGAACCCAAATGTGGGTCCGGGCACGTATGCCAGTTAACGGCTTAAACTAGACGCTTGGTCTAGTGCCGTGCATGGGGGACAAAGGAGACAAAAATGCAGCTCGCCCACCCGAAGGTAGCCTAGTCGAAACTAGGTGCCTAATTAAAGGCCCCAAGTCTGCCATTGTTCCTTTTCCAGGGCCACAAATATCATGATGATAGCCTTCTTTTTTGCCAAGTAATTAGACTAATACGAATATGCACAGACAACATCAAATTGAAAAGACTAAGCCATAAAATAAAACAGCAGTTCTCAAGCACGGATATATTACCTCACTTAAATAGAAAATAGGAGGTGTTCGTTGTGTAATTGATACCATTGAAGGAAATGTACATGGTGACACGCGTTCGAATCCTGGACGAGAATGTTTGATTTACCATTACACTGATACAACTGGGAAACGTATGAATGCAGTTATTCTCCCTCCAGCTATTGGTAAATAGTAGGGCAGATTGATCTTTTAAACCTTGTTATTTCAACCGGTATAGGAGAAAGAAAACTCTGAATTCAAACCAGCAATCTCTGCTTAAAACTGACCTTGTGTCACAGCATGCTCGAACCGAGCGTTGTGTCGATATATACATTAATAGAAAACCAAATAAAAAAAATATTTCCACTCCAAGGTAGAATATTCTGAAACTAAAATCAAAAGTGAATATGATTCGCATCTTTCTCGTAACAAAATTTAACACCACTCTCCGGCTACTAGCTCAAATAATAAAGAAGAATTAGGACATTTTAAAAATTAACCCCAACTTGAAAAATATATTTTGAGAATTAGGCTTATTATCCTATCGTCGACTAAATAATCTCAAAGAAATAATAGGCAGTAACAACATTTTTAATAATTCATATGAAAATCACAAGAACGTCTACGGCATTTTTCTCTCCATATAATAGTAAGAATAATCTATGCTGCAAACACCTCAAATCAGTCAAAGGATTCACAAACTTCATTACAAAAAACTTTCAAAATTTAAACACAAATCAAAATTCTGAAGCAAAAAATGAAATTTATTCATTGGACTGCACACACACCAATAGACAATATGTTTCAAAGTCAGATAGCCATTTTATTTTATACCAAATAACTCTGGACTCATAATCAAATCTATGGATCGGAGGAATTTAATATTTGTTGAACAACACTTCTGCTTGGACGGTCATAATTTTACAGCAATGCAAAATTCACCATCATACAAAGAATTAAAAAGATATTAACGTATAAACAATAATTTATAAAGTAAGAAGACAAATGCATAAAATGTCTTAAACATGAGCCATATGAATTTGATATGAAACTCAATCACCCTGCCTTGAAATAAAAATTGACAAAAACAAACACTTTTACAAACAAATAAAGCAGCTGATCTGCTACTCGTAATTTAAAAAAAACTTTCATTCCTAACGTAAAAAATAATTAGCCAGGTTTATATTTGACAGATTCATATATATATATATATATATATATATATATATATATATATATATATATATATATAATCAGTTAAAGGAATTTGTTGCAGAAGACAGTTTTCATTCTACAGATTGATATGCTACGTAACCAGGACATTTCTTGTTGCTTCTCTTGTAGCATATCAACTCCGTTAAAAACATTTTAAAACCGATTCATTATAATTACTTTTTTAATTTTTGATAACTCTCGATTTATTTTTACTTTATGTCATCCTTTCTGATGTTTCCACGAAGCAATTTGGTATTGTTCACAAAGTCAAGCACTTTCCACCATATCTTCAAGATTTTTAATTTTACTGGATAAATAAGTTCTTTTGAAGGATTTTAAAAAGTAATATTTGTTTATATGTAGGTATCATCATTACATACCATTCTCTATGGCATGTTAAATCATATCTCTATATTACCTTGATCACATCATTCAACCAATACTATGCCCATACATGGTCACCTAGTGGGATACCACCAAACATGTGATCATGTGGGAATTAAATGTACACTTGGAGTATGGAAAATTCCCGTTATTGGACACTCATCAAATTACAGGAATATAAGGTTAGGGCTGTCAAGTGTTATGCGAACTTTTAGAAATGGATAATAGAAAGTTTACTGGGTGGTCACTCTATTGGGCCTTGACATTGGTATAAGAACAGTTGCTAAAACGGGATGCATTTTACACATCAATGAGTCCGCTGACAAATCCAGTTGGTAGCCTTACATAAATAGAGCAGACAACCGATATTGCTGCAGGGATTCAAAAACGAAATTGACCAATCCTTGATGAGACACCTGATTCAGAGGTTCTCATGTTGAAAGACGTTAAACCCCTGATCAGCCCAAGAACATCATTGCCTTTATGAGAAGAGATTTTTTTTTATAAATCCATAATATACAATAAAATATTAATCAATTTATTGGTATTTTGCTATATAGTTTACCATTATACTACGTGCAAAAGTTAACTAATTTAATCTTCTTATCAGCCCTCAAACATTTATTGATACGTTTATTAACATTTATTTTTTGTCTGTGTTTCTATAAACCAATCATGTATGTTCTCTATTTTTAATCCTGATTGCGTCACCCACTTTTAATCCTGAAAAAATATAATTAATTTCCTTCTTTTAGTATATTATAATTAAGAAGTTCAAGTCTGATCACAACAGGCCGATTTTCCTGTCACCCGACTAACATGTAGACGAATTCACATTTACACAGTGTGTCTGCTTCTGAGATTCTGTTACATTTAAAAGAAATATCTATATGAAAAGAGGATAAACTATTTTATTGTGTTATTTATGTCCATCGTCAAAGACATTTAATTAAGCGTCAAATCTATTTATGGGCATTGTCATTAGAACCTTGAAGCT
>OY757904.1:38819567-38849567 GCA_963585895.1 Sepioteuthis lessoniana | reverse complement strand
TCGTCTTACTTGATGGTTTGTGTGATTAGAGGTCAGTGGCTATACAAATGTTTTCTATCTTGCAGCTTCTAGGCTTTGTTTAAAACAGCACACAGCATTCTTGTTTTTCCATGTAAATTTCTCCTCAGGCTTTTGTTAGACTTCAAGTGGTGAAACTATATAGAGTTCTTACATGGCTACAACTTTTGAGAATACTGGTTTTATTCTATTAAAGATCACACAACAAAATAAAAGTAAAGTAGTTATTTACTTAGCTTTTTGCTTAGATGTGGCACAGGTCCATATAATTAGGGCACCAAATGAGACTCGAACTTACTCGTGAAGGTTGGCTAGTCTAGCTTGCTAACCATTACACCACCGGAGGGGTTCATAAAAAAAAGTAAAATAGATTAGTTCATTGAAAGCACATGTTGGGCCATTGGCCTGATGAGTAGAGTGTTCGCCAAAGGTCCGTATAACTGAGATTCAATCCCAGGTCGAGTATTGCAAAAAACTCAAAAATGGTACTTGATGGCGCCTTGCTTAACACTCAACATTACAAAGTAAGGGTTAAAGGTAAAGTGGAACGATCTATGGATTTAAGTAGTGTCCTCTCCTACACCTTGGTGTAGTAGCTATGGAAAAGGAAACCTTTTTGAGTCACCCTCGACTAAGGTCCTTAGCTTTTCTTACTTACTATCTTAATAAGGCGTGTTTTTTCCTATTCTTTTAGGTTATTTTATTGGAAATAATCATAAAAGATAAAAGGAAAGTAGATTTTTTTCATTGAAAGAATTCGTCTACTATCTTTATAGAGAGTGTTTTTTCGATTCTTATAGGTTTACTGCCCATATGCTAATCAGATTTGTTTCTTTTTTAGCTGCCGTTATTTAATTGTATTAATGGACATTCATGTCAGGTGATGGATGTAATAACAAAGGGAATCTCGTAAAGATAAAATTGGACAGAAATTTCTAACCATTTTCTTTGTTTAGCTTAAACTGTTTCGTTTATTTTTGTAATAAATGATTGAAACAAAATAAGACTTAAAAAGTCGTAAATGAAAAAAATAAAGACATTTTCAAAATAATTAAAATAAAATACTTGATTATTTGTTCAACAGTCGAAAAAAATTACCGTAACTGTGACTGTGCTATTATCTTTTCCAATCAGTTTGGCTGAAGTCCAGGTTTTATAAAATGTTGACATTTGAGTGGCATCAGTAATGTGTGATTGCTTTAGTTGTTGCACGCAACACCCAAGGGAAGACAGACATTAAGGTTTAATTAAGCAGATATTTTTAATGAAGTATCAAAACTTTTAAGGAAACAAATGATGTTTACTCACGACAGAGGCTATTAATTATGACTTTTTTCGACAAATGTAACAACTAGCTTGCAAAAGAATTAGGAATATCTATCTATCTATCTATCTATATGATCACCATTGACATAATCTGCATCTTCAAGTCATGTCCATCACACGGAGTCCCTTGAATCTCTTTTTGCATCTTTTTTTATAGTCCATCGCACCTTGCAGATCTTCCTGCCTGCATCTGGTGGCCTAACAGATGATAATATGCAAGTCTTTGCTGGTTGGCGAACGTCGATTTGTCCGAGTGTACGAGTCCATAAGAGAACGTTACTTATGAGTTTGTACTTACTTTTCAAGCAGATCCACTTGCTTGGAAATTTTGTGAAATGTGAGGCAAAATGTCACACAGCGGCTGTTTTTTTTGTGTGGGGTTGTTTCCAGAATTTATTCAAATAATTTTTCACTTGCCTGTAGTTATATTTACTTGTCAGTTACTCAGGCGCGCGCACGCGTGCACACACACACACACACACACACATATATATATATATATATATATATATATATATATATATATATATATATATATATATATATATATATATATATATATATATCTTTAAGAGAAAACCAAAGACCAGTTAATTTAGGATTATAAATTTATTTCCATCCTGTTTTTCAGTTTCTGTTGTGAACCAAAAACACGAAGAAAAAAAAATTTATACAGGACTTCTTCAGATCCATTGGATAATTAATTAAAACAGAATAAACACGTGCGGTTGAGTTGGGGGGAATATCATGTCTGAAGTTATAAAGTTAATTACATAACATTTTAAAATTCAAATTTCTTTAGAAAAAATTGTCAAATTTTAAACAATCAATCTGGGTGTCGAAACAAAACCTGATTTAAAAATTTAGGTAGTGCCAGTATATTTTATTGATGGAATTGAAGTTATTTGATGTATTCTAAAAAAAATGCAGTCTATAGTTATTAAACAGAATCAAATAAGAAAATTTTACATCAATAAGAAAGTAATGAGATCATCAAAAATTGATAAACACCTACTAGAGAACAAATTATAAAAACATATAAGATTATGAATTCATTACATTTTTGATATATTGACCCTTCTTATTACCACTTGTAATATATTATCCATTGATTTTTGTAATTCTTTTTTTTTCTACTGTATAAGATTCCATTTCGGATATGATAGTTTTAATTGTTTCCTATACTTTTGAGTTGCAGTAATACTTTTTGCAACCTTCATTAATTTTTTTCTTCATAATTGATCAAATATATTTGATCAAATTTAGATCAGGACTTAATCGTTGCCATTCTATTTTTTATCACTTATAAATCTGTTCTGCTAAAAGAATTCGTAAGTTAGATTATATATATATCTGAAAGAGGATTGCCGAGCATAAATACAAATTTCACTTTTAAACTGCAAGACGGAGACTCATATCACGTAAAGAAATTCTTCAACAAAAATCCCATTAGAAAAAATATTTTATTAGATTTCAGCAGTTTTAAGCGAATATTACGTTAAACTGCATACTGATATTAGTCTATTTTTTGAAATTCCAAATATCTCAAAAACTTACCATTAAAAATAGCTGAAAATCTAAATATTTTAATAAAAGTGATAGGCCGAAATTTGTCAAATTTAGATTCCTTCATTTTTACTCTTATTTGAGTGAAAATGAAGGAGTCTAAATTTGACAAATTTTGGCTCATCACTTTTTAGATTATAGAGGTTTATTGGATTTGACTGGTTATATATATTAGACAGGTTATATATATTGAGCTGACGAACGCTTAGGTAGATGGCAAGCACTGATAAATCTGGGTTACTCTATCTTAAATATATATATAAGCTCTATCAATGATATTGAGCACACTGTATCTTCAAATATAGCAAACAAAATTTCCCTATATATATATATATATATATATATATATATATATATATATATATGAAGGAAAAGGAGAGAGTACAAGAAAAAAGTTAACAAAATAGAATCGTAGACTTTACGGAGTTCGTATCTAACTAGATGCACTTCCTGTATGATGTAATATTTGCTTCTTAAATATGAACACAAGAAAGAATTGTCTCGTTAAACAACCAACCAACACCAGGTCGCATAGTACGAGTTCAAATTAAAATCATAGATTCCCCGCTAATTTACAAGATACCTATCACCTTCTTTTTAGTAAAACTGGTGAAACACGATACTCCAGTACCATTGTCCATCGTACGTCGTGACTGTTCCCACTGCAGACTGGTAAAGCCCCAATAAAAAGGTGTCCTGAATATACCTCTTAGATGCATCTCGGAGGAGGTTTCATTTCGGGAAATCTTGAGACTGTCGGGTACCTTTACATTGGCATTACTCCACAGTGAGTAAGAGTGGTAGCACCTGATGGAATCTCAACTTTGGATCAAATTGACTGTTTGCATATCTATTCTGTAAGACAAGGATATCTGATATTACATAACCGTGTGCAAAATGATCTACAGAAACTAGGCAAAAATGTAAATGCACAATACACCCAAATCTCTAACTTCAAGGAAATAAATAACACCAGACAATTTGACATAGTGTTAAAATCAATCAATCAATCAATCAATCAATCAGGTTCCCCATCTGATATAATTTTGAAAAAAAAAACTAGTGGGTGTCTAGTTTCTTTGTTTGATGTCATATCAACTTTCGTGGGATATTCTATGACAAAACCATCCTTTTGCTGAACGCTAGTGCCACTATTTTACCTATTGCTGGGGTAACTGGGTTTCAAAAAGGTAAGTAATAAAAAAATCATCACTTCATTGGAATTTTTGGATTCATAATGCAGATTTTATATAATATGATAATGCAAATTTTATTCTGATAATAAACAGGAAGCCAAAAATGTCGACAGTGAATAACCTGAAGTTGATAGAACACATAAACTTTTAATTGGTTATCTTTTCTGCAAATATTCTACTAACTAATAAAACAGCAAACGGTTTCAAATGAATTGAATTAATATTCTTTTATCAAAGGCGCGACATTCAGTTACTTCGAGAACAATTACTTTCCATTTTTCTCAGTCATACTTGGGATCGTACGTATATTTCCAAGTATATCATTTTCATAATGGAAAAACGGCTTACTCTTGCAAAGTTTTTTTTTTCATTGTTTTGTCTGTCGAGTAGAAACAATGACACCCACGTCTACCTACAACTACATTAATAATTAAGATGTTTCATTTAACAGGTGGACTGCTTCACAACAGCAAGAAGAAGACAATGGACATTAGCACATTTTACATTCGATTATTAACAGCTCTTGTGTGTAATAACATTAACTATTCATCAGTTTGCGCCAGAAGGAAAGACCAAAATACAGAGGGAAGTCTCATAAAATCATTTAGACGCTATTGGCATCCTTTACGTCCAGGGTCATTTCTACTTTAAGATTTAACAGAAATAAAAGCAGTATAACAAAGAAAGAAAGATACAGAGAGCGGGTAATAGGTATATATATATATATATATATATATATAGAGAGAGAGAGAGAGAGAGAGTAAAGGGCTGGATGAAATATTTCTTATTTGTCGTCTTTTTCATATTTTCTTAACGTTCTTTTTTCTTTCCATATCCTTGAGAATACCTTCATTGTCTTTCTTTCTTCGTATTAGTTGTTTTCCCTTATTAATATTTTTTTATTAACTTCTTGAGTAAAACAGATACCAATATGTTACAATGAGCGATTCAGTAGTCTCATTTTAATTTTTTTTTTTTTTGCCAGACAATAAGAAAACATAGGAAGAATAGAACCTCACTAAGTGTTATAAAGTCGTTTTCATTGATTTATTGTCTGGTCTATTTTAACGGCATGCAACTCACCTGGGGTTATATTATGGTTAAGGTTTCAGGAATCGCATGTATTGGACGTTTATATTCACATTAATTTGTAGTTTCTGTAGCTTTCTTTCACTCGGTTATATAATATCTAATATTCATATCAAATCCAAATAATTTTAAAACAGATATATTTGAGAAGAACCCGTGGTTTTTTGGCTAATGTTCTGAACTACAAAATCGTAGAAAGTGAGTTCAAACTCCTGTCATGCTATTACGTTCACGTTCGGACTAATACATTTACGAAAGGTATGAATCCTCTTATTTCCAAGCTATGATATGAATAATACCACCACCCTCTTTCTACATGGTTAGCTTTGGCATTAAATGACCCATGAAGGTTTAACCTACCTAGGGCGATGAACGATAGGGAGGAGTGGCGAGAGAGGGTCAGGGATATCCGTGCTGCCAGCACGATATGATGATGATGATGAAACAAGGAAATCAGACTTGATATATTGGACCTACAGATAAGACCTTTATAACTACCTGAGATCTGAGAATAATGTCAATATAGAGGAAATCTAAAACCCCAGAGTGACAGAAATGGTTGGCCAACACTAGATTCAGTTTAGTATCATAAACATGGCACCTGTTTGTTTGTTTTTCGGTAGTGTTATTCCTGCACTGTAGATTAAATGAATGTATTCTAAGCAGCGGCGACTTGGCAAAAATGTTTTTTGAAATGTGCTTCATAAATCGGAGTGTAAAAATAAAAGTGGAAATAAACTATAAATAACTTTGAGTAATTATAATTATAAGTAAATACAATAAAATGGTTCAAAATTCCTTCATTAACATTACTTTTGGATAAATTTGATTCAATGGATTGTGCTAAGTAATCGAGGTTTAAAAACGTGCACAAACGGTAAGAAATCGACTTAACAAGCAAATTCCAAACTTTCTAATAGAGATTAATAGTAAGGACCACTAGTCTTAGTACAGCAACCAGTCACTGAGAATGAACACTCAGGTTTCAAACTCCGCGTGAAATTAACCTTCTACCACACTCTTCTCGCAGCAGATAAATTGGGTAAATACATATCCTACTCCCTAATAATTGATTCACTTGTTTGAATTCGATCTCATGAATATTGAAATGTTGTTTAGAAAAGACTTAAATCAATTGCTATGGTTGAAGATCAAACCTATTACTGTAAATAATCAAACTATTTTTAAAAAATACAGAATAATGATGCCCTTAAAAATCAGATTAAAATTATAAGGACTATGAAAATAAATAACTAGTAAATATTTGCTTGAATGTAGAGGAATCTTGCTGGTTAGGGTTTCAATACGCTGACTAAATCCTCTGTAGAGGGATAAGACCCTCCCACCGTTTGGTGTTTTTGTATATGAAGCTAAACTTCAGCTGATTGTGATGTTCCAATTCTAAAGATCTGGTGAGTTAGGAGATCCCAATAGTTGCTACTACTGAGTCAATGTTGATTAGGAATGGTAGTACCTGTTAGAGTCCAGTCTATTCGTCCCACAGAACTGTTAAAAATTGTTCGTATTCGGTTGGCAAGTATGCAAATAAAACACTCTTTAAAAAACAAAACCAATTGCTCAAAAATGTAATCATAAAAGTAGAGGTCAGGGAATCGCGTTCATTGGCATTGGACAAGTTCACATTTCGTTGAACTCAATCACTAATTGAATGCGGTGATTATATGATTATATGAAACTGACAAGAATAAATGTGTCGTCATTTTAACTGAAATTCCACAATAAACAGATTATTGTAAGGTTCACAGCTTTAGGAATAATCATCATCATCTTTATCAAGTTGTGGTGACAGTGCAGATTTTCCTGATTTTCTCTCTCTTTTCGTCCCTATCATCCATCACTACCGGTAGCTTTTCCAAATTAGAATCTGTGTCCGCACAGAGCTGCTGTAAATAAATTCTTCCTGATCGGGAAACATGGCACATCTATGTGTAGGAGTCACTCAAGAGTTCATCCTTGCTTCTCTATCAATATTCTACATGTCCAGTTCATCTAACTTGGATGGTTTTTGAGGGGGGGGGGTTAGTGGCCGTACCGCTGGTGTTTCGTGTTCTTCCTTCCAGTATTTGTTCAAGATAGTTGGCAGCATTTTTGTGTAGATCAAGTCAAGTCTTCTATGAGCTTTGTTAGCGTGCATGTGTAGCATCCATCCAGTGGTACTGACACAGCCAGATCACGTTATATCTTATCAGATAGATCGGACTTCCACATGATAAAAATCTTATCAATAGCAGCCCGTAAGCAGATCGATTCGAAAACTTTATGTTGCTTAATCAAAGCCAATAACTATTAGATAGAAATATGCAACGGTACGACTGAATACATGATATAAAAGGTGATGAACTCTTAGCGTAACAGTTATCATTATAATAAATGGAATCAGGGACTCGGAAGAGGCTGCTGGGCTTCAATTTGCCCCTATGACATCGAGAAAGGCACAAATCTACCTGTTCTCAACAGTCAAGTTTACAATAAGTAAACAATAAGTAAATACTTGGGCAGTAAAGGTCATTTCATCTTGTTTAGGCTACCTTTGTAGGAGAAGGAAAACTCTGAAGTCAAACCAGTTGTACTACACTTACAAAATTGACCTTGTCTCATCCTGCAGGTGGCAAAGATGTTCACAATATTCATACATAGTAAACGTGGAAAGTAATTATTGCTATTTATTTCCATAAAATATACTACAAGTACGAGGATCATTAAATAAGTTTCCAGATTTTTTCTTCTGTGAGGGTGTCAATGAACATCGTCACAGCCTCTTTTATCTTCTCAATTGTCTCATAACGACAACCTCTGAGCTTAGGGAATAACCAAAAATCACAGGGAGCAACGTTTTGACTATAGGGAGGCTGAGGAACTGTCTTGATGCCCATCTTGATCAAATAGTCTGTAACAAGAATGGAGTTGTGGACTGGTGCATTGTCCTAGTGGGAATGCCACTGAACCGATATGAATTGTGTTGGCCTCTTCCAACCGTCTCTCTTGCTGAACTCCCTTAAAAACTCAACATTGTAACCCTAACCCCTTGGCCAATAAACTCTGGTGTATTGACTTCCTTTACTCCTCTCACACCTCTCATCATCTCTCACAGATTCCCTGGCTTCCTTGAATCTCTTATGCCACTCAAAAACTGATGCTCGATTCATGCAAAATGGTCCAAAAGCAATCTGATGCATTCCATACGTTTCTGTGGTAGTTTTTCCAAGTTTAAAACACAATTTTATAGCATATCGTTCTTCTAAAGTGTCCTCACGTCCAGATTGCAACTATGAAATTCACCAGCTGTGACAATCAGGCTTTAGTAGGGTGTATTCCAATTGCTGCTGTAGTTGTTCATTTGAACCTGAAATTATAAAAATTGGTCAGTCATCTCATAAGATGAATAGCAATAACATACTGAATTTTGAAAGGTCCACAACAATGTTAAATGCCAGTAAAAATGTCTAGAAACTTATTGAATGCTCACGTAAAAGGAAAACACATTATATTGTAAGTTTTCAGCTATAAGATACAATTTTCCCACTCTGCCACTATTATTAGCTATGCTGTTTAAATTTCTATGGCCACTGTCAATCATTACACGCTCGTAAAAACCTGCATTATCGAAGGCACAGCAGCGAAGACGGCGTCGTTACCAGGAAAACGCTGTCCGCGATTTTCATTTGTCAATGGCTCAATTTTTGTGCATTTCTAGAAATGCATTAACCACTGAATGACTGAGTTCAGATCCACACATTTGTTCAACAACTGTTTATGATATTCAATTGGTGCAAATTTTTAAAGGAATTCAAAGATGCACCTTTTCTTTCATTTAAGACAATATTCTTCTCGACTGCCGCACTAGAGCTACTTGCCGTAAAGCAAAAAAAAAAAAAAAATGTTGCTAATTAACGGTAAGGTTCAGCCTGTTATGGCATATCACTAAATTATCAGTTTGAAGTTGTGGACTGATATAGTAAATTTGAATACGTCACTTTCGGAGTGACTCAACAATAAGAACTGTATGAAAAATCTATTTCATCATCGGTTACAAATGTACATTCTGTGACAAGGAGGATGTAGAGAAAGATGTTTTGTAGCTAAAAAGGTGCTCTATCCCACGAAGGTATTGTGTTCCCTTTCTTTTGGTAGATTTTCTTGATATAAATCGTGGGAGATATTACGAAAGACGCATTCAAATATTGTCTATAAGCTCTGTAAGGAAGAGAACGGTTATTTACATTCAGTAATATTATAGAACATTGATCTTCATTGTATTTTGCTGTTTGTTCGTTTGTTTGTTTTTTTTAACAACGGAGGATATGTGGGTCAGCCAAAACGTTGTGCAAACATAAAAAAAAAAAAACAAACGACAAAAGGTTTCATTAACCGAAAATTACAGCTATATATATATATAATGAATTGAGCACTCTGGTATCCAGTAAGGCTAAACATAAGCAAACGAAAGCTACAACATAATGCCTTATAATTCCCGAGCTGACGTGGGTCGCCTGTGGTAGAGCGGTATAGTACTATGTCTAACGTAAAGTTAGGTGGGTTTCGGTCTCAGCTTCAAGCATCCTATGAGTCTAGTCACACTGATGAGCTGTAATAAAACGAAAGAGTTTGTCTGTGGTTGACAGTATATATATATATATATATATATATATAGGAAAGCTGGAAATAAATCGGAATATATGAAATTGTACAAAGATAACAAACACAAGGCCTTCAGCCAATGAAATTACTCGCAGATATTCACCACTATTCAATTAACTTACACACCCTGATGAATGTTTAAAAATATAAATGTCTAACGGTGTCAAATATTTCTACAAATAAAATCATCCACAAAAGGACTGGAGCTTTTTCAAATCAATACAATTTTTTGTGAGTATATATATACATGGTGCATTCAATAAGTTTCCAGAATTCCTTTTGAACAGGCATTTAACAAAGTCGTAGACACTTGAAAATTCAGCGTGTTATTGCTATACATCTTCTGAGATGACTGATCAATTTTTATAATTTCTGGTTCAAATGAACATCTACAGCAACAACTGGAATACACCCTACTGAATCCTGATTTTCACAGCTGGTGAATTTCAAAAATGTAATCTGCACGTGAAGACACTTTAGAAGAAAGATATGCAATAAAATCGTGTATTTAAAAATGCCACAGAAACTTATGGAATGCATCAGACTACTTTTGGAGCATCTTGCATAAATTGAGCATCAGTTTTTCAGTTGCATGAGAGATTCAAGGAAGCCAGGGAGTCTGTGAGGGGTGATGAGAGGTGTGGGAGGAGTAAAGAAGTCCATAACCAGAGTTGATTGGCTAAAGGGTTAGGGTTAAGGTTACTATGTTGAGTTGTTAAGGGAGTTCAGGAAGAGATTCCGTCGAGAGAGGCCAGCACTCTTCAAATCGGGTCAGTGGCATTTCCACCAGGACAATGCACCAGTCCACAACTCCATCCTTATCACAGACTATTTGATCAAGATGGACATCAAGACAGTTCCTCAGCCTCCTTATAGTAAAGACCTTACTCCCAGTTACTTTTGGTAATTCCCTAAGCTCGGAGGCTGTCGTCATGAGACAATTGAAGAGATGAAAGATGCTGTGACGAAGGTCATTGACACGATCACACAACAGGACTTCCATGGGTCGTTCCAGAAGTTGTTGGAACGGTACAACAAGTGTATTGCAGCCGGAGGAGATTACTTGGAAGGAGATTAGAGTTTTATGTGTGTACTATCAAGAAAAGTGTCCATACCAAGAAAGTCTGGAGACTTATTTAATGATCCTCGCATATATATATATATATATATATATACTAATAATATGACTCCGTAGGCAGTAAAAACTTTTAAAAAATCATAACCAGCCCATGTTGGAATTTGTCAAATGCAATTTTACGTTATCTATCGGTGCAATCTGAAGAGAGTGTCACACGAAAAACAGAATTGTCAGAATATAATACGGCGGTCAAGTTTGCGACAGTGGCCTTTTAGCCAGCTCTGCTGTTTCAGCCTAAAGCAAATATTTTCAAAGCCAGTCCTTTTTCTCAGTTGTGATGTTGCTTGCAATCATATATATATTTTTCTATATGTAATGAAATTTACAATATATATAGAGAGAGGGAGAGTGAGAGAGAGATAGAAAGAGAGAGAGAAAAAGAGAGTGCGGAAAGAACAGAAAATCTTGAAAGCAACTACACGAGAAGGCTGCGAGCAATACTGAACAACTCCTGTTAGCAGAACCCCAAAAAACATTAGCTGTATGGCCACTTACCACCTATCAAGAAAAGTACACAAGTTATACGAAATAGACATGCGAGACACTGCTGCAGAAGTAGGGGCGAACTCATAAATGACGTTCTCTTGTGGACCCTTTCTCATTGATTAGTAAAGACAGGACAACCAGGTAGAACCTACATACAACTGATCTGTGCCGATACAGCATGTAGCCCAGAAGATCTGCCAGAAGCGATGGATGATAGAGAGGGGTGGCGAGACAGGGTCATGGATATCAATGCTGATGGCGGGACCTGATGATTATATATATATATATATATATATATATATATATATATATATATATATCACACTGCACGCGGAGGATGTGATACAATGTCAGTTTTTTAAGCGAGGTTTATCACGTTTGAATACAAAGTTTTCCTTCCCCTAGGTCGGATGCCATACCAAGACGATGGAGCCTAGTCTTCCTTTCTATTTGCCCATAGCTGGAAGAAGAATAGTTGGATTCATACCTTTCAGAAGGGTCTTACTGGTGTGTAAAATGCCAACAGTCACGTCCAGATTGGAACAAGGGTCAACGTGTCCAATTCCAACAAAAACATATATAACACCATGGGTATGTCCAACTATATATACATACATACATGTAGGTATCATACAATAACTGATGTTTGTACAACAGCATAGCTTCTAACAAAGCTTTCATCGGATGATGACTCTGGGTTCAAGCATGGTTTCGGAGCCGAAGCATCATTACCAGTACCCTAGAGCGCCCCAGCAGTATCTCACGACACCACCAGACTTTGTCAGATTGTTATCGCTCTATGGGATTGTCAGATCCATGCTGATGCCGTTAGAGACTTATCTTGGATCTTTTCCATGTATTTCCTCTTGTCTGATGGAGGAAGTCCAAGATTAGTCAAGAAAACGGATATTGAGTTGGAAATAAAACTTCTGCATCCGACTTCGATAGGAAATACATTTGTTATCCAGCCATTTCTGACACATTGTTCTCGCACATCCTCATATTTTTCTTACTTCGCCGATATGCCTAGTCGAAATTTTCTTCAAAAGGGACCGTTAACTCAATAACGAAAACTTATTTTGCTTTAACGGACCAAATGACAATATCTGGACGCTTTGTCGTTAACGCTATTTCAGTTGGAAATATGAAGTTATGTTGTAAATCGGTTGCGAGATGCCAGTCTGTGCAGCCCTCAAATAATGATGGTTTACGCATTTTTTACGTGCAATTTTCGAAATATTTCCTTCTTTAACGAACTGAATTGCTCTGTTGTTGATAATATTTAGAGCTTTATTGGCAGTCTCACAACATATTTTTGAAACATCAGAAAAAATATCCAGGACTTCGTTATGTCTTCTCGTATATCTTCCTGGAGCGTACTCACATCCAGTGAGAATATGTTTGAGGCTCGCAGTTTTCCCATAAGCTCTGCAACGGTCGGATGTTGTTAACCCCCTAGCATGAAGGTTGATTGGTGTTAGTAAGACCTCGTAGACTGCTTTTATGAGGAAACTTAATTTTTTTGGTTCCATATGCTTGAGGTCTCTCCCCGTGACAGCTCTGTCTTTTGCACTCTCCCACTTCGTCCATGCGCCCAGTTTTCTTTGTCCTACAGCTGTAGCAAAACGCCTAACTTCCTCAAGATGATGAATTTCTTCCGACAGTATTTTTCTTCTGTTTGACGTGGATTCTTTGGACCACCAACGCTGTGGATGTAGGCCTACACCTGCTTTTCCATTTGCCACAGTGCCAATAATTTCTTACATCCTGAGGGCCAATTCTGCATTCTCGACAGCTAATTTTGTCTTCCATTTCCAACCGGTTATCACAGAAGACTTGGCTTTCTTCACCAGTGGTTCGCGAGAGTCACGCAGCATTTGGAAGAGTCGCACTTTTCCTAATTTATATTCCTCAACAAGTGACAACGTTGGAAGTTTTAGTTTTGTTGATGAACTATATATTGCCACGTTTGTTAAGGAGTTTGATACTCCTAACCATTTTTTATAACTATATATATACAGAGAGAGAGAGATAGAGAGATAGATATAGTTTAGTGTACATATTTTTGTACATGCATAAAAAAAGAAATTGAGTATATATTTATGTGTGATAATGCTGTAGTTTACTATATATATATATATATATATATATATATATATATACATATATATATTATTCGATCCAGTTAAACCAAAGTCGGGAATAATTCCGTCAGGACAAAAAATCATTCAACTATGAACATTTAAAATTTCCTGGTAAAGAGATCAATGTAACTGACATCACAGATCAACAAATTCTTTAAGAAAAACAAAAACCGGTCTCATTAGGATTATGAATTTATTTCCATCCTGTTATGGGTATTGATATGTATCAATAACGCCAAAAATAACAGGGCTTCTTCGGATCTAATGGATCCAGTAGATCTGAAGAAACCCTGCTTTTTTTCTTAAAGAAATATATATACATATATATATATATATATATATAAGTTGGCCGACCGCTGTCAAGGGCTACCCGAATATTCTCTTTTCAATAGCCCCTAAAACGAGGTGTATAGACGACACCACTCCTTTCCTTGTGTTGATCCACTTACCCTTCCTGGCAGCAACACCCCACAAGACACCAACTGTACAGCCACCTGACCCCTATCACGAAAACTCTTCAAGTTAGACGAACCAGACATGCAGGACACTGCTGGAGAAGCAGAGATGAACTCATAAGAGATGTACTCTTATGGATCCCCACACATGGCCGCGCAAAAGTAGGACGACCAGCTCGAACGTACATTCAGCAGCTATGTGAGGATACAGGATGTTGTCCTGAAGACCTACCTAGGGCGATGAACGATAGGGAGGAGTGGCGAGAGAGGGTCAGGGATATCCGTGCTGCCAGCACGATATGATGATGATGATTATGATGAGTGTTAAGTAATGAGACATCAAGTACCATTTTTGAGTCTTTGGTATGACTCGACCTGGCATAGGACCCCTGACTTTCGGACCATTGGCAAACACTTTAACCAGTATGCTCATGTGCCGGTCAATATATATATATATATATATATATATATATATATATATATTGAATGTACTAAATGTACTGTTTTATGGAAACTGTGAATAAATGATTGTATCCCTGATAGATTTTTAGATTTACGAAAAAGAGAATCCTCACTACTGAACTAAATGATAGAAACCTCCAAGTAAAAATTCGGGATTCAATCAACAAATCATTCTATTTTTGTTTCCCACAACAATGGATTATTCCAGAATGACTAAGAAAAAATATACCATCAATTTATTAATTTAATCTAGTTTGCTGAAGGTATATTTTATGAAGCCAGAATGTTCATCTGTTAAATAAAAATGTTTTTGTTTTTATGTATTAACTGCTTTATAAGAAAATAGAATTGCACCACCAACAAAAGTCATTAAAGAGTTACTTCACCCTCTCTAAATATCCGAAAATAGTTTCTCATCACTGAATGTAGATTAGAATCTTTAAGGGAGAGTTATCTCTCCTAACAAATGATTGTCTCTTCACGAAAAAAAATGTAGTAGGACACAAGATCGCTACTTGACAACACTGTATTTATAGACAGTAATTTGCTTATCAAACCCAATCCTGCTGTATAGTGGTCGGAGGAAATGATAACGAATATTGTTGTGTTAAGAATATATTTAACTGTTTTGTTATATTTTGATGTTCCTAATATTCTGGGTTATAGCATAATCCTTTTTTGGCAGTTTAGAGGATCTTATTCGTTTGTAGAAAATACAGTCGGCATGGGGGTATCCTCGTGTAATGCTTAAAGCGATGGACTGCGGAATCGTAGTAAGCGAGTTCGTACTCTAGTCACGCTATTACGTTCACCCTTGGAGGTGCCCGTGGTGTAATCGTTATCGTCGCAGGAAATGGACACGGCGACACGAGTTCAAATCCTGGAGGAGACTGATTGCATTTCACATAGCACTAATACCCTTGGGAAAGGTATGAATCCAAATATTCTCCCTCCAGCTATGGACAGACTAGGTTCTTCAGCCTTGGTGAGGCGACTAGTCTAGGAGAAGGAAAACTCCGAATTCAAACCTGTTAAACTCCGCTTAAAAATTGACCTTGTGTCATATTCTGCCCGAGCGGAGGGGTTGGTAAATAAGTATTACGTTCACCCTTGGAAAATTATGAACCCCCTTATCCTTCCAGCTTTGGGTTAAATAGTACCACTACTATTCTTCTAGGAGAATGGCTTTGGCATTAAATAGCCTACAAAAGTTGATATGCCATTAAAACAAAGAAACCAAATCAAACCAAAAAGTCAGCGTGTTCTTAGTCCCACCGAAATGTTAGCCGACGGATAAGTTCAAACGTTGATTATGCTGAGACAGTTTTGCAAGAGTTAGATTATTTGCTTAATTATGATGATGGAATATTAAAAGATAGCTGGGAAATACAAACGAGGCTCTTATAATATCCTGGTTAATGAATTAATACTTTTAATATACAGGTTATGTAATGGTATCCTTACATCAACATCTACCACAATATAAGTGTAAACATTTAACTGTCAGCATCCATTCGAGCTTATCACGATTGAAGAAATTGATGAAAAACTTTGCATTTTAGGTTATAGTGTCATATTGCTTTAGTATTAGAAGTCGGAGGTAATTTTGAAGTTTAACGCTTTAGAAGCCACTTTATAAGGGTTTCGAGGGAATTTCCTCCTTCCTATGAAATACATTTTAGAAATTCACGGAGATGACCGATCTGAATCATAAACTGGTTTGTAAATGTATAGATCTAACTTTAAATAAGTGTTTATCTATTTCTTCCATCAACGGAATCAAGTAATAAATCGTATCAATATTCCAACGAAGTGAGAAACTTACAACGCTCTATAGATTTGTGGTTTTACTTTTGAAAAACTCGCAATAATCTAATGTTATGACTACTACATGACCTACATTTAGATATCCCTTTATCCATTAAACCCGGCCTTTCCAATCAAATTAACTCAACTGAAAATATGGTTATGTACACCTGCTACCTGGCATTCTAATATTGCTGTTATTGCTGGCAGTATCGAGGGAATCATTTTGCGAATTTTAATGTTTCCACATCTGGGAGCCCTACTAATGATTTTGCATGTTTAAAGACAGTGTCTTACTGAGCCATTTTTGTTAATACTTCAATTCTTACCTTTCAAAATGTTCCTTTTCCAATTTCTTCACAGACAAAAGAGCAATTATTCGGCGTCTCTTTGAAAATAAGAAGGGAAAATAGCAAAGATAATTGTTTCTAAGATAAAATCAGAGCATATGCAGCAAAAGATATAACAGTCGTTTTAAATCAAGAGTTTTGTAAATTGCTATCATACTTTGAAGCCGAAAATGTTAAATAAAATACCTAAGTTCATAGATCATAAATGTCTTGTAATACAGTGAAGGAAGATGTTTTAGCCAAAAGGATCATGAACTTTCTCTTTAACATTTTTTCATTCATTATTCCCTTTCTTTTTGAAAATCATATTCTCATTACTTTGGTGATACTGCTATTTTTCCTTCGATTTCTTTATTTAGATTTTTATTTCGTTATTTCTTTTCTATAATGCTTTCTCCTTTTGTCGTGATCAAAAGAAATGCCCTGCATACGCATTAACATGATAGAATTTAAGGAAGACACGGCATATCGCTATATCAAGTTGCTAAACATCCGTTGTGGAATCACGTGACAAACTGTACGTCACTTGATGGCCATATGGACATATAATGCAATCAGTTAATCTTTTCTTCCGCATTGAAGATGAACATCAACAACACTATTTTTTCTCCTTTCATGTGATTCAAAATGACTGGATCATTTCGTAAAAGTAAACTGTTTCTTATTTTGCTTACATTACTCTTCCCACTCTACACGTGACACCCGTGTCTGAGGGGATGTAGAATAGGATGACTGTATACACCTGAAGATTAAAACGATACTTCAAAGAGGGGTGCCCTGTGTATGAATTCAAATAGCACCTGATCGTGAGGCCCAAGAACCGGTGATTGAGAGACTCTACAGTACGCATTTATTGCCAATACTCATAGTGATAGAAACTGTTAGGGTTTAATCGATTGATCAAATTGTACTGTTTAAAAAGTATTCTTATTCGATAAGACAATGTGCCAAAAACAAACAAAATACAATAAAAACTCTCACTAAGTAACTACACAAACATTTTGAATATAAATGTACATTTAAAAATGATTTTCTAACCACAACGCATGACGGATTGACATGCCAGTAAAATCAATCAACCAATTTGCATGTGAATAAACTGAGAGAATTCAATGAAACACAGTTCAGCAATCAATATCGTGTTATTATAGTTACTGATACAATTGTAGATCACAGGCTATTAGACAATTTGATTATATCACATTTGGTGACTGAGGTTCAATCCAGCGAGGAAATTTACCCGCTGTTGTAGTATCTAAGAAATTCGAAATTCCAAGGTAGATAACACACCTTAGAATCAGCTAAAATTGATCTCAAAAGCAAAATAAAACGGTCGTAATTATGCCCTGATTCCAGGCAAATCGAAACAAATTATACGAAATATGATAAAAATATTCAAGACCGAAGCGCTAAACATTTTTGAAATTTTGGAGTTTAAATTTAATGGAAGAGGTCTGCGCAACTGTGCAGTTTTTACAATGAAGTTGTCATATCTAGTTGTTTAGATTCGTGTCAACGCGAGGAGTCAGTTTTTGATTCAATGTGATCAGAAGTGTTGATAATCATTTGATTGGCAATTTTTTGCGAAACACTGGAACCCTCAAATACAGTAGGCTATGATGAAAAGACCTAGTTCCGGACGACTAGTTGTTTTCTAAACAGAAGATCTCTTATCAGGTGAAACTTTCGAAGTGATTAAAAGAAATGCAATGATGCAGCTACTAATTAAATCAAAACAGGAATATTAGGTATGCTTTCACCAATACACAGCTCATTGGATTATTATTGAAATTTTACCGTTTTATTTATTTTCATCTTGGTATTGTTGTATAGCTGCTCGTACCACGTGTCTTTCGGTATTGCGGAGGTATAAAAGACATCGTGTTTCTTAAGCACAAGATTTCTGCAAGGTATCGGTCTGTAGTAAGACTAATTTAGGATTTAATTCCCACAGCGCGAGACTTATAATATTTGTTGGACAGTACCACTTGAGTTAATAAATAGGTAACTCTATTTCACTTTGTATCTCTTCCTTACCACGATACAATAGGTATATACAACTTTAGTTGCCATACCTTTCTGATACATCTCATATTTATACACTCACACACACATACACACAAACACACAACTATGCCCACCTAAAAACAGCACACACACACACACACACACACACACACACACACACACACACACACGAATGTATATATATATGTAAATCTTTAGCATATATATATGTATATATGTGTAGCTTGCCATCAATCTTTTATTTAAGCATGTTCATTATCTTTGAAATGTCTTTACTTTTTTTTTTTTAATTTCTTTTTAAATATTCTATATTTCTTAATAATATTCTATTTCCGTTGATAGCTTTCTGTTTTTTATATTCATCAGCATCTCAGTTTTATCCAACTCTGTATTTACGTAATTTTTTAATATTATAAAAAAACCCTAAATAATTATTTCAAAAAACTATTTAAAAACACACTCTTTATACATGAAAACAACCCCTGATGATGGCCTATGAAAGGTCCGAAAGTACTTGGGACTATTTTTTAAAAGTCATCGACCACTTCCAACTTGAAACCAAAACACTTACAAGGAAACTTGAAAGGATCTTAATAAATTTATACAGACAAAATGTGTCTTCATAATTTAATCAAACATGCTAATATATATATATATATATATATATATATATATATATATATATATATTTACTGATATATAAAGAGATAAATTGAAATTCTTTGCTGTCTGTTAAAGTATTATTCTTATTTGACTACGCTTTCCATTGAATCCTTCTTTTTCCAATTGTTTTTTCTCGTTTTCTTCCGATTTTTCTTTAAGTCCCAATGTGTTCTTTTTTCCTGCTTCATTTCGTTTTCCGTGTCGGAAGCAGATGTTTCCATTTTGCATTCACCATTGATCTCTCAGTGTAATATCCAGCTTCTCTATTTGCTTTCTTCTTTGGTTTCCCTTTTCCCACCATCAAAGGCATTTTATCTTCTCTTCGTATTTCTCTGCCGTTAGCTTATAGAGTATGGCAATTTTTATTTTCCTTTATTTTCTTTCTTTCTCCGAAGGATTATTTTTTCATTCGTATTTCATGATATTTTCTTGATTCATCCAGAATTCAGGTATTTTTTTTATCAGTTTACTTCTTTCGTTCTGCCGATTTTCTTTATTTTCAGTTCTACCTTTTTTTAATAAAAAAAATAATATTGATCTTTTCTCCTCTTTTTTTCTGCTAATCTTGAATAATTATCTTATATATATATATATATATATATATATATATCGATTTCCTCTTTCGATTTCTGTTATCGTTGTTTCTTTGCATTTACGTGTTTTCTTCTCGTTTTCCCCGTTGTTGTTTTTTAAATTATTTACTTTATTTCAATCTTTATTTTTTCCTTTCTGCCTTTCTCACCTTTTTGTATGTTCTGTCGGTGGGGCTTAGTATAAGCTAACTCTACCATCGGCAGAGGAATACGACCGACCCTCAAAAGGGGTTGTCGTTGTATGACACTAAACAACATCTGTTGGTATGGCTTTAGATCTGTTGCAAAGGGAAATGAGCTTTACCACTTTAGTGCCAATGCTACCAAATCAACTCTGGCTTGCAAAGGTAATAACAAATACGCTCGCATCTATAGGTCACAAAGATTTGTTTAAAAATTATTCATATTTTAAGTAGACTGTGTAAAAATAATTTAAGAATGAATCAAACGAAAATGTAAACATGAACGTACAATAAACTTGATTTCTTAAATTCAAGGCATAAAATAACCCAATATGAGTTGACATGCCATTAAAAGCAATCAATCAATCAGTCCTTTCTCTTGTTCTATTGTTAGCCATTCCATAAACTTAGCTTACTTTGGCGCAGGGTCAGGGATATGAGGCCCAACCGAGAGAATCTAACTCAACAACAATGCCCTGCTGACCAAACCTGCTTACCATTACATCATGCTAGGCATTCTCATATTCAACAAGATGTTCAATTAAAAAACGCAAACAAGTTATCCTTTACCTCTTCTTTTTACCATTTTATTTTACTGCAATTTGGTTTGGTGCTGACCAAGGTAATATCAACGTTAGTAACCATCTCGTCATTTTTTTTTGTAATCACTGATACTCTATTCTAGAAACCTTTTTTTTACGACAGTTAATTTTTTTTTATTTATTGCAGACTTTTTGTCCTCATCTTGGTAGTTTTTTGTGTTGTTTCTTCTTTGACTACGTTTCGGCCAAATTTCACCTCTGGCCTTCTTCAGGTGATTCTTACCGCGACCTCGGATAGGAATGCTGAGTCTTGTAACCGTATCCCCAGTAATTACTGCCTTCTATATTTGTTGTCTATCGCACCACGTTTTTAACCAAGTAAACCTCTGACCGGCTTGGGTTGGATTTGAAACCGCTATCTTCTGACAATGCTCACCTGGAACCGTAGAGACTCAACGCCTCTATTCGCTGCGCCACGGGCCCCGAAGGGCGATCAAGGATTGTTTTTTTTCGTCTTATAAATCCTTATCTGGTCTTCCGTAATCTGGTCGGTAAATAAAAAAAAATAATAATTCTCAGATTAAGAAGCCTCATCTCAAAATGATTCCAATTAAAGACTTTTTTACGACTTCTAGCATTTCTCAAAGTCGCCCGGCAAAATTGAATAGAACGGTATTCTGGGGATTAGGTATCTATTTTGAATTTGTTTATTTACCAGGGATTCGTGACCCAAACAAGTACATATGTGAGCCGATACGAAAATCAGAGTGGTCGCGTGGACGTATTTGAGCCCCTCTATGTAATAATAGTCAGAGGTATGCCTTCCATCACAAATTAACTTTGCACAGACTCTCACACAAATAGACACTATCTCCGATATGTTTAAAGAAACAGAAGCCATTTTTCTTGACATTTTCCTTTGCTATCGTTCTCTTTCTTCATGATCGCCCTGTGGCTTCTGTAAGTCAAGATCGATGTGAAGCTTCTCGTTCGTCACTTAAAAATAGATTTACCTCCTTGGAGCGCCTGTTACAAATTGAAAGTCAGAGCAACAAATATTACCAAAGCTTATGGTCAACATATCCACACACGTTCCTCTTGGCAAAGTAAGATGTTACACGTTGTATACCTGAAAATATCCCCATGAATATCAAGTCTGTAAAGCCTGTTTCAGACATTGATCTATTATTTCACTTTTCTTTCGCTGCTACTCTATTCATAACTGATATTGCGAGTATTCACTTTCTTGATATTGCTAGTCGACCATATCGATAGGTAGAAATTAAAGCACCGTCTATACTCGAGGATAAAAGGTTTTAATTTCATTAATCATTTAGATAAACATCCTCATCATTGCTGTATCGACCGTTATATTCTCTTCATTGGGTTTTCTAACAATTTACAATATTTTCTATAGGGTTTTCACTGCCCTGTCTATTGATCCTGGAATAGACGGCTGACAAAATCTGCAGAGACGTAAGACCTCCAACAAAGTGTGTCCTGGTATAACACGAGAGTAAATCTAATCCCAATGGCCAATCAAACACTTCCACTTCTGTTGAAGTTGATGTTAGTGGTTGGAAGCCATTATATAAAATATATATTCAAACTTAAAGGGTAATTTAGTGTCAATTCCTCAATGAGGGAATTATTGGGGTTTGGTTTGTGTTTACCGTTTGACTTTATAATAGCAAGGCCAGTATTCTCCTCACACAAAACTGTATCAGCATAGTCCAAATATGAACGTACCCACGGGCCTCTTTCACAGATGGGCCAAAAACTAGCCAACTGTATTCTCTGTAGACGATGAGTATTGTATAAGTATTTTGTCATAGCCCATTCAAAGGGATCTCATGTATCACACAAATCTGTAGTCAGGACTGGAGTGATAAAGAGTCTGGATCATTCTTTGATTGCTGTTTCTCCCAAGTGATTAGGACAATAGTACTTGTTAAGCGTACAACAGATCTGTTTGGGAATTTGTTCTACACTGGCGTACTTGAAACCATATCTTCTTGTGTAAATTATCTATACAAAAAAAAAAAAGTTCTATTCAAAAACAATCATTAGTTACCTGAAACCATATAATTGTTTGAAATCTTGAAACGGTATACATATGTGCAAGTTTCAAAATATTAAATAAGTATACTTGAAACAATATAACTATGTGCAAATCATTTACATTAGATAGGAATAGTTCAAACTATGTAACTGTTCGTAAATTATTAGTATTAAATAGGAATATATCAAAGTAGAATTGTGCGGATATTGTTTGTATTAAAAACAGATTCTTGAAATTATTATAATTGTTTAAAAATACTCATCATTTGTCACATCAACCCTCATAATTTCTGGCACAAAAATAGGATTTTAGTGTTAAACAACCCAATAAATATTGACGGACCAAACAGAACACAAGGAAACGAAACTATCATGATTTAGAGAAAAATATTTTCACATGTTTGTCATGTTTTCTCGAGTCTTGTAGGTGTCGCTTACATTAAACTTACTGAATTCTTTGCAAAAGGTAAATTAACTCCTTAAAAAAAGAAAAAAGTGAGGGTCCTAGATATGGTGAGGCTCAAATTTTGGAGATTTAGGGCGTACTGTGACACGATGGGTAGCATTCGTTTCTGTTTTGGCACGAAACCCACAAAAAAGGGTCTGAGCGCAAGACCGGAAGTGGAGGAGGGAAGCAAGGTACCAGAGAACAGAGAGAGTGAGTTGACAAAGGAGGGCAGAAGAGAACAGTCGACTTGAGATAGCTGTCCAGAGAAGGACGCAATCGGCAGAAGGCAGTGAGAAGATGGATGGGTCAGCATTCCTAGTGGCTTTGTGGAAGCTTCGCGCAAATATTCCCCCGTGATAGCCAGCAAATGCACGGAGATCTGCACAAAAGTGTCACAAACTCTATCTTATTGCGCTTGAGGCTAACCCAAGCCCATATTTGTTCGTTTGTTCTTTTCTTCAACTCTCTCGGTTGTGTTTTGTGTGTCCGTAAAGAAATGTGTAATGCCCCTGGTCGGAGATTAGAAAAAACTAGATGAATGACTGGCCATGAATAGTTTGGTTTAAGGAAGCTGATATAGTGGGTATTGTCACATTATGAAGTACCTCTTGATTACCATTACTCCCAGCTCTACTTTGACGCAGACTGAAAATATCTCTTAGGTTTTTACCTATTTAATAGATCGGTTTAAAAAGTATCCGTATTCGATAGGACGATGTGCAAAACAAAAAGAAAAAAAAAAATTTTCTGAAAAAACAACGATAAAATATATTTAAAAACGGACATAAACTGAACGCGATTCCCTAACCTCTTGGCATAGAATAACCGTTAATGATTTGTAATGCCTTTTTAATCAATCAGTCAATCGTATTTTTCTCCATGATTCAATTATGTCGCCTTTTTCTTGTTAATATAAAGGTTTCTTAGGTTTCTGCCGATGAATTCTCTAGTATAAGAAACATTGAATTTTTCTTTGAGCTTAGTTATGTGTTCATAAATAATTGAAACAGAAATACCACTTAATATTAATTAGTTTTTGTTGTTTTGATCTGGAAAATATTCAGTAGTGTTGGTACTTAAGAAAGAAACATAAAAGTGAAGGTAAACGCTCTGTGTAATTCAATTATAAAACGAAAATAATCACCTCAAAAGATGTACATCTAGCAAAAGGTCAACAGACAGAGATCATAACATCAGTAATTCTCTTAGCCCAAATAATTCACAAAATAATTGAGGTCTCTTAATAAAAGACTTCAGCTCCACTCGAAAGGATTTATACGACTAGACCCCCAAAAATATTTCTAAAAAGCTACTGAGTAATCAAGGTTCAGTAAAATAGAAAAGATAAGGGAAATAACTTATTCTGAATGATACACTTTTCCCTATCGTCAAGTAATCTAATTTTTTTTATTCATTTTATGTTGTCCAACGACTAAGCAGAGTAAATTCAAAACAATAATCTATGGGAAAACAGCGCCTGGATGTCTAAAATTCCGGCAGACAATTGGCTAGGCAGACTAAAATAAAATAATAATTTAATAGAAGGGAGAATATTTAGATAGACGGGTATTTTTTTTTAAAAAAGTAGTTGGTAATCGATTCCAATAAACATTACATCGTCTATAGATCAGATCAATGTGTTTCAGACCCTTTAACCCAATGCCTTGTTCTGGGGCAATTTCAATGATCTGAAACAGTTTTTAACTTCATCATAAAATCTATCAACTATAATTTATAATCTGAGGAATTATCTTCACTCATCGCTATTTTCATGACATGCAATATTTTTTTAATGAAATTATCACATGGTGTTTTTTCGATGCTGGCTGTCGATATAGGCAAATGTTGAAAATACAGATGCTTATATTTATAACTTGATGTATGCGTTTTGCTGTATGTGTGGGGAAGCCTGATTTATGCACACATACATGCACCTGTTTCTTCATATACATGTGCGTCAGTGTGGAAACTAATAATTTTTTTCTCAGAATATCTAGATTTCTAAAAATTTAAAAGTTACTTTATTTATCAGAATGATATCGCTTTTTTATTCATACCGAAAATACTTCACTGAGACATAAAAGAATATGCATTGATATATATATATATATATATATATATATATATATATATATATATATATATACATAAAGATGGTTGTTGTGGGTCCAAAGAAAGAATAAGGATATATTTTTAAATAAGTAGGCCCACGAAGAGATTTGTATTTTTTGAATTTATTTATTTATAGGTTTATAAATGAATAAATAAAAAAAATACAAATCTCTTCGTGTACCTACTTATTTTAAGATATATATATATATATATATATATATATATATATATATATATATATATATATATATATATAGCTGTAAGTTTGAAAAGCGGAAACAAAGTGTCAGGGAATCGTAGTGACTGATATTTTCTCCCCTATGGGATTATCAGAAGAGCCTCTCACATGAAGAATCTCTCTCTATATTCAATGAGGGAAGCATTTTGGGAAAAACGCTCAAGTTCATTCTGGGTTTTATTAATATCTACTTAGATACTGTGTTAAAGGAATATGCAAAATTTGTTTTAAAAACTAAAACTATATATAAAACAAACTCTTATTAAAATTCTTGCTGAAAACACTACGATAATAGAACATGAAATTAATAAACCACGACTACAAATCCTGGAAGCCCAACATATAAAAACAAAAAAGCCTATAATTAATAGTATTAATTTTGGAAATAGCCACAGTGTTTTAAAATAACTTTATTTTTTAATTTATTTTTATTTTCATTTTTATTTTTTATTTTGCATGAGTTATTAACGAAATGAAAAGAATAGAATAAAAAAAATAATCTATTAAAAAACCTCGATGATGGACTATGAAGGGTTTGAAATCAATCTGGACAATTTCGGTAAATTCATCTATGAACTCTTATCTAAAACAAAAACACTTGTGAGGAAACTTGAAAGGATTCTAATAAAATTATATAGGCAACATGTGTCATTATTATTTAATCAAACCTGCTTAAATGAAGAACTCCTACCAACTACACACACACATATACACACACTTAGATAGATATGTCGCATATTCCACCGCTGAACTAACAACGAAGACCATGTAGATATATAAAAATATAATTTATACTTTTATTTTTCGACGGCGATGTTTTGTTATATAATTACGAAAGGATATTTTTTATATTATCATTTTTCATTTTATATATCTTATCTTTCGGTTTTGTTAGGCTTAGAACCTTTCGGCTTAGTGCATGAGTAGGTGCAGAATTTAACGCAGGTGTTCACGCGCGCGCGGGGAGGATGTGACAATCACAGATGTCACAATAAAAAACCCAGATAGGAAATGAAAACTGGTGATGTCAATGACGTCATGTCCGGAAGTGATGGGCTGGGATTCTTAGTGATTTTGAAAAAAAGCAGTGCGTTGAGATTTGGACTTAGACGAAGCGAGTTGATTTTTCGGACCTGGGCGAGGCCAGTGCAGTGTGGACTGCGGGGTGCGCGCACGCATGTTGGTTGGGTCACTGAGTTGAGAGCTGACGATAGACGAACAGTCAGCATAGAAAAATTGTGACTCTCTCTCCTCGTGCCGAAAACCGAAACTTAAAGAAGGTAATAAATGTTTCGTACCTGAACCAAGAGAGTCGTCAGTGATTCGCGTAATTCAGGATTCCCTGTGTATATTTCACATATTCATATCTTGGTCGTATTCATGGCAATGTTACAGTTTTTTTTTATGTAGGAGTTCAGTCAGAAAAAGTTAACACATATCTTACTTCCGTGGCGAGAACCCATTGTGTGTATTAGAGAGACGGCCGGAGAACACACACGGAGCAGACATATTTGCTTGAGTGACCAACGGGTCTCTTCCGTCTAAAATTACAGATCTTATATTGTCTTTCAACTACAACGCGGAAATATGATCACACCTCTTCGCCCACATATTTTCTGTTTATGGCTGGTTATCGGAACTTACATTCTTCCAGGTTTTTTTTTCGGTAATTTGTTGATCTTATCTGCGAACGGAAATATCTGTCACTCTATCCACAGGCAATAAATTACATCCTCCTTTATGTTTCTCTTTCCTGTGAAACCGTCACAAGGTAAGTCAGTATATTACAGATAGATAGATAGATAGATGTATGCTATACAAATTTTGGGTGAATTTGAACCGTTTGACTTATCCTTCTTTTTTCTTTTTCCCCGGAATCAAATAATGCATCAAACGACATCTCATGTCACAATATGAAAAGCACTGAGGAATCTGGTTTGAGTCTATAAGATACTGGAAAGGTTGTATGGTTATCACAAACCGAGTATGTGCTTTACCGGTTTAGTTGTAATGTTCCCCTGCCCAGATTAGGTGAATTAACAGCCATTGTAGTTTAATCGAGTGTTATTTCCGTGTACACTCTTTGGTGCTTTGACAAATGTTTCGAATGGTACCAGTATTCAATTATTGTGGTTTTCATTATCTTCTGATTTTAGTACGGTTGTTTGCTTCACATTTTTGTACCTACTAGTTTTATGGACCGCTGTTTTTTGTAATTCACACAATAGTGCTATGCGGCTACAACTGTTAAAAAACGTGAGCATTTTCAAGTTGAAAAAAATCGAAAATATTTGGCCTGATTTCAATCAGACTTTTAGGAAATGTTAAGGTCATTTATGAAATAATTTTAGATTATATTCGG
This sequence comes from Sepioteuthis lessoniana, assembly GCA_963585895.1. NCBI lineage: Eukaryota > Metazoa > Mollusca > Cephalopoda > Myopsida > Loliginidae > Sepioteuthis > Sepioteuthis lessoniana. The sequence goes on along the minus strand of OY757904.1, from coordinate 38,821,643 downwards.
CGGATATTATTTGACTTTTACCCCCTAAATAAAATAACTTCTTTTAAACACAAAACTTGAAAGGAAAATCCTAACAAACAAATAAATGACAAAAAATATGAAAATATAAGTTTCATTGAAAATTTATTTTGAAACAGTAAGTATGAAAATAAATTCAAAGATATTATCCACTTTGTAGACGGGTAAACATTTTTATTTATTTCTTTTTACTTGTATTTTAATTTTGTATTGATGCTAAAATACTTTGAGATTGTCCTCTAAAGAAAATTTGAATATCACTTTCTATCTTTATTATGAGATTACTGTACCTATAAAAAGTCAAGGAAAAAGATAACACTTTCATTACCTTCCTACAAACCTATCAAATGAATCTTATTTAATTAATGATATCTGCAATGTTAGATAGTTTCGGTTTAGATTTTTTATTATTCTCGAAACCCAACAAAATTAGGGCAGACACGTCCTGAATATTTCTTTCACTGAGTTCAAAATGACAATGTATCTATTCATTTGATCATCTATTGTATTAATTATTTACTTATATCTTCATTATATGATTTAATATAATGAGATTTTCTACGAAATGCGTAACTTTTTCAACTTATTTTTGGGTTAAATTTTACTAAATTCGATTTGCCAAATTTTTCATTTATTATTTCAAGTATACTTTTTGACATTTCTTTTACATGTCTTTGGAATTTTCTTTTGAATCTACATATTAAATAGAAAGAACTTTATTACTTACGTTCACATATTCACAGTATATGCATTAAGGCTTGGTTGGGTATATCTATTTTTCTAAGAGAATATCAAACATAAATTATTATTTAATGCAACTGGCATCTTTGTAGAAGAACAGAAGTGGTATTATAGAGAGTTTATGCCTTTCTAAAGGGTATTTCTCCAAAAGAAAACGTAATTGCACGAATGGAATTTGAACTCGCTTACAACGATATCACTATCCAGCACATTCGCAACTATGACACACTGGATCCACCCATGCATCAAAGATACTTTTTCACGAATATGAATAATAATGGTCTGTATATTTTTTTATGTTTGTATACATTTATATTGGAAAGTAATGTAATGACATTTTTTGAACAGTAATAATTACCGACACAGGAATATGTACTATATATAAAAATGAAGCTGATTCTCTGTGGATCACGTCCTTACTTCATGATATAGTCACCGTTTCTCTTAATAGCAATATTCCAGCTTCAAATATTCGCAAGTTTTCCAGCTTTGTAAAATTCTAATGACTGTTCTTCGTGGCACATCATCACTGAAGTTTTCATTTCCTCGTCACAGGCATGTTTGCATCTTAATCCCTCTTTCTTAGAGCAGTAGAAATGATAGTTTGAATGTGCCAGTCGACATGCTGCATGACAATTCTTGACCACACATAAGCATCAGGACAAGGGAGACAATCGCCTTCTTCAACTTTACAGCATCCTGCATACACACCAGAGTTAGCGTTTTAAGACTATCATCTTTTGGGCCCCATGAAAGAGGGTTAAAGAGGCAAACATTCTGAGAAGTTGCCCACAAATCCTTCCCGAGCGCTCTCGATCATATCAGTTGATCAACTTCAGAGGAATTTTTCTTTTTTTGAGGTGCTTTTTTTATATTGTTTAGCTGCGATATTTATTTTGACGGCTGTGTCTATTATTGTGGGTGCTTTAGTTAGCATGTTATTTGTTAATTATATTTAGTATATTACTGCTAGTGTTGAATGCTGCTTTATTTATGTTGGGTTAGTTATTTTTAATTCTGATGGTTTTGAATATTTGTGGGCGCTTTTTGTTCCTATATTTATTTCTAAATTTTGTGTGATTGGTGAAGATTAGATGTATTTCAGCAGATGGAAATTTATCTCTTTTATTACAATAGACCCATAATCTCAAAAAATCCAAACACTATTTATCACATAACTAAAGCTATTAAGTTCCCCTACCTAGGAAGCAGCGTCTCATCAACCGAAAAAAGACATCGACACGCGACTAGCAAAGGCATGGGCAACTATCAGTCATATGGAAGTCAGACATGACCGATAAAATGAAACGCAGTTTC
>OY757904.1:38722067-38814567 GCA_963585895.1 Sepioteuthis lessoniana | reverse complement strand
TATTCATACATGAAAATACTTGCCGTCATGTACAAGTATCATCGGAAAATATCTGGTCCATAACGCTTTTGATACACTTAACTCTGCCGTTAAAACGATTGTAGAACTTGCACCGACACACAGTGGATAATGGTGTGATATTTCTATAATTCTGAGATAATTAATCAGCTGGTGTGGGGGGTTAGAAAACGTTAGTTGTAACTCCAAGAAATATTGTTTTGTTCTTAATTTTAAAAAACCCAGAAGTAACCAAGGAATTGTCAAGGACTATGGTATAAACTAGCTTTCTTAAATGCCTTAAAATAAAATACTTTTTTACCACAACTCACAACTAAATAATGTAAAGATCAGGCAGTTTCCTAAAGAATATCTCAAGTCACTATACAATCTGTAAAATAATTAAGGACTACGGTTGATTGTGAGTTGTTTCCTAGCAATATTTATTAGTCCACCATAAGACGGTGGAAAGAAAGGAACATATATAAAAAAGAAGAAAAGAGTAAGAAAGAGAAATGTAGGTTCCTGAAATCCATGTCCCTATAACAGCAGACGCCCTGACAAAAATAGAAATCACCAACAAATCGGCAACGAGTTCTGATTGGCAGGGGGAGACACAAAGAGAAAAGCTGTTAAAAGTGGATGCTCGATGGAAATCAGAAAAAAGAGTTAGTTCGTCGCGAGATGCAATGATATAAAAACACAGTTGAAGAGCAGCAATGACGATGGGAAGAAGTCTTTAGTTTGAGGCCCCGATTTTAGAGTGATCCCAGAAAAGGGGTCTCACACCCAGACACTAAGTATTGAGGATGGATACCGTGAAGAAGCAAGTGTTAGAACAACAAAGGACCACGAGAAAGGTAATTCAAGGTCTACTCATGATATTTTTTTACTTTGTCTAGCAAACGCGGTCGACTCAGTTTCATGCGCTGTTTCTCTCTTCTCGACGATCATTAAAATGTGCAGTAGCGAATGAACTTTGGTATTAAGGAACCCAGACTGTTTTTATATGTTTGTCACTACTTCTTATTTTCATCACGGTGTCCGACTGACATTTACAATGTAGTTCAACATGCATAAAACCGTTAGAACCGTTGTGGTATAAATGTCTGTATAGTGAATTAGAGCTACAAAGACGATACTGAGAACTGTATTAGTGCAAGCGTCTATGTGGTTGAGTAGTAGTACAAACGTCTAATGAGAGCGTATCAGTAAAAATGTCTATTTGTGTTGTGTCATGTTACAAACATCAATTTGGTATCTTAACGGTACAAATCTATCTTGAAGAAAAATCGGTGGAAAAATTTTCAGCGAGAATATATATATATATATATATATATATATATATATGTGTGTGTGTGTGTGAGTGTGTGAGTGTGTGTGTGCGGGGGGGTGCGCGCACGCACGTGTGTGTGTGTGCGTGTGTGCGTGTGTGAATCTGAGATAGTATGTGTTTATCTAAGCGAGTAGGTGTATGTTTACGCATCCGCTTCCCTCTTGAATAAATGAAGAGCATTGTTTACGTTTCTAAACCTATTCTGAGTAACCAAACTGATCACGTGATTGTACTTGGGTTAGGAGTGATTTTATCTACTTATGAAAAATGTTGTAAGGTGATTTGTCTAAAATCTCTTTGTAATTTTGTCTTGATCTAATTTGTTACAGACACCCGATTCTCTTATTAAAAGTTAGTGTATGTCAATATATATATTTTTTTGTTGTTGCTTTTATAATGTCTATGACATTTTATCAAATACTTGTTTTTTTCCTATTTCTGATTTGTCCACGGCTTTGTTTCTCCTAATCTCCTCTCTGTTTGCTATAAGCGAGGATAATACTTTTTGGTCTGTCTATATTTTGCTTCCTCTTTATCACCCTTTATGTTCAAATATTAACGGCTAAGGTACAAAATATTCTGTAAAGAATAACACTTGGTGAAGTTTTTAAAAGTTAGTTTTTATTCTGTTTTTTGTGTTTTTTTAAAAGTTAGTTTTTATTCTGTTTTTTTGTGTTTTTTTTTCTTTCTTTTTTTTTTTTTTTTACAGAGATCCTATCTAGATAATCTTTAAAGTGAAAGATTCAATGTATTGCCATTAACTTCCTAATCTGCCCATGCAAATTCTTCAGTTTCTTATTTCTTCAATTTAAGCATTGTCGATTCCACTGATTAAATTCCTGCTATTTAGTTTCATTCATTTATTATGTTATCTGAATTTGAATCTTCACACAAAATGTCTTGTGGTTATCGCTGAAGAACGAAAGACATTAAATCTCCTTAAATGTCCTCCATGCTTTTCAGTATTGATTCGCATTCTCCCGCAACAATCGACAAAGGGATTCGTAATTTCTTCATTCACGATTCTATTTAATTTCAATTTCTTTGTTTTAGTGGCATATCAACCATTGTGAATTCTGTTTTGAATGATTACAGCTTCCACAATAATAACGAGCACGGCCTTAAATTTCAAGTTTCACATTTTCCTTGAGTTCTCACGCAAAATTCTGACATTCTCTCAATATTTTAAAAGGTTAAACTTAATACATAATGAGAGTGGCGAATAATGGTCATTTGACATTGGAAAATGAGCTTTGATAAAATAAAGATGTGACTATAAATAAAGAGAGGATGATACACGAGGAGAACTGTTACTTAGGTGTAATATAATGGAAAACTTTGCGTTGTAGTATTGAATTAGACACAGGAGTTTGCATATATATGTGAAATGCATATAATCATCATCATCATCATCATATCGTGCTGGTAGCACGGATATCCCTGACCCTCTCTCGCCACTCCTTCCTATCGTTCATCGCCCTAGTCAGGTCTTCAGGACAACATCCCGTATCCTCATATAGCTGCTGAATGTATGTTCGTGCTGGTCGTCCTGCTTTTGCACGGCGATGTGTGGGGGTCCATAAGAGTTCATCACTTATGAGTTCGTCCCTGCTTCTCCAGCAGTGTCCTGCATGTCTGGCTCGTCTAACTTGAATAGTTTTCGTGATAGGGGGTAGGTGGCCTTACAGTTGGTGTCTTGTGGGGTGTTGCCGCCAGGACTTGTTTAAGATTGCACGTAGCATTCTTGTGTAATTGCCGTCTAGCTTCTTCTCCAGCCGTTTTGTTAGCGTCCATGTAGTGCAGCCATATAGCAGTATCGATGAGACCGCTGCCTGGAAGAAACTGCGTTTCATTTTATCGGTTAGGTCTGATTTCCAAATAATCGATAACCTATTGGTGGAAAAATGAGTAGGTGTTGGCACATATATATTCATATATCTTCGTGTATTTGTGAGTGTATATGTATCCACGTGGTCATATCAGCAATGTGTACTGTAATCTCCCGCAATGGAGATCGAACCAGCAACCGCAGAATGCAGAACCAAAACTCTACCCCTGAGCTACTGGCTTACATAGCACATAAACGATGCCAAATTAACTAATCATGGTTATTGCTCGACCAATTAAACTGATGTATCTTCTAAATTTCATCCGTACTCTTGCAGAATATACGGTCAGCTTTAGGGCTACGTCTTCCAAGAGGATTGGAGATACCCATCTGCATAATCAAAACATCATGGGCTAGGAAATAGATATATAAATATGTCTTTATTTTGGAAAATAAACGATGGATTCAAAATAACTTTACTGGGCTTTAAAATTGAGCTTCTGTTAGTCAGCACCGCATAAACTACCGGTCTGTAAATCTCTTCTGCTCAGGTTAAACGAAATTGAATTTAAAGTCTCATTTTTAACTTCTAGAAATCATAGCTATTAATCTTTAAAATCTCTCAATAAAATAGATACTTTCAGATAACATCAGGAGTTACAAAACGTCAATCACACTTTAGATAGCTAAAGCAATCTCGCTTTGACTCGAACAGTTTAATCCTTTTCAAAATGCACTATAAATAAAAGATTAGTATGTATAATCCATATTTATTGCGTATAAATTTTCGTTGATTACTTAATGCCAAAGTCACTCTTGTAGAATAAGAGTAGTCTTACTACTTAACCCATATCTAAGTGGATAAGGCGTTTATAGCTTCCCAAGGATATGAGTCCGAAAGGATATTAGTCCGGAACATAAATAGCGTGATTGGAGTTTGAACTCGCCAAATCCGATATCAGAGTCCAGCACGTTAGACACTGCGTCACAAAGAACCCCCCGACAACAAACAAAAGAGTCGGCCAATCTATAGTTTAACACATCTCATATCCTGCCTACTGTAATGGAGGGGATTTGTTAAATATCAACATTGATCTGTCACCGGCGTTTATTATCTGATTGATTCTCCCCAAAACAATTGCTTCAAATCCCATCAATAGTATGATTTTTCAGTTGTTTTATCTAATTAGAGATGTACAATATTTCGAATAAATGTTTACATGTCCATTCTCATATCAATATCTGTAGATATTGGCAAAGATCATACAAACAAATGAAGATGAACAATTTTATATATTATAATGAAGTCAAAGAACCGTCGCAAAATTCCAATGCTTGATGTAGTGTCTGCGGCATAGTATGAGTTAATTCCAGTGAGTCGAACTCCGAGTCAGAATCGATTTTCTTTGATGTTCCATCTTTTATTGATCTACTGCCTATTAATCAATAATTCCATATTGGCAAATCAATAATTGGCAGTGACGGGTCACAGGAAATGTTTTACATTCTTTCAGATTCATGTATTATCTTTAGAATCAAATAGAAAGATACATCGTTCTACTTCACCAATCCATCCTGATTTCTAACGCCAAAACCATAAAGTTATATAGCCAAGACTTATGTTTTGTACACAAAAGTGTCAAAATCAGAATACCGTCATATATATATATATATATATATATATATATATATATATATGTGTGTGTGTGTGTGTGTGTGTGTGTGTGTGTGTGTGTGTGTGTGTGTGTATTTGTATACCTAGTGGGTTGGGTGTTCGCCAATTGCTCGGTAGACCGGGGTTCAATCATTGGTAAAGTCATAGCAAAGACTAAAAAAATGGTACTTGCTTCACAATTAGCATTAAAAGGTAAGGACCAAGAATAAAATGGAGCAATATAGGGAAATAAGTAACGCTCTCTTCTACAACTTGGTGTAGTAGCGGTTAAAAAGGGAGTTTTCGGGTCACCCTCCAATATAGTCACCAACTTTACTTTTTATATATATTTATATGTATATATATATATTTTTGTATATATAGATATTTATATATATATTTATATTTATATGTATACGTATATATATTTATATATGCTTGTGCATGTTTATATATATATATATATATATATATATATGTATACACAACGGTAAGTAAAAAACTAATGCTTTTTTCTTTGATACACGAAAAATTACTGACACAAGAACGTGTATCATACATTACTATGAAGCTGGAACCCTGTAGATCACATCCCTATTTATAGACATAGTCACATTTTCATCAAAAAGTAGGCTCCACCTTTAAATAAGTGCATGTATTCCTGCCTTGTAAAATTTTTTGGACTGTTCTTTGAACTATTTCACTGTAGTTTTCACTTCCTCGTCACTTGTCTCTAAAACCCTCTTCAATGGGGTCGAAGAGATAATAGTCAGACAACGCTAAATCTATTGAGCATGGTGGATACGGTTAAGTTGTCCACGTGAATGAGCCGATTGTTTCGCTTTTCATGATGTTTGAGTGTGGTCGAACATTATAATGCACAAAGAGGACATTATCGATAGGTTAGTTCGCTCTCACTCGTCGGTAAGAAATCAATCAGAAAGAACTGTCAACAGAATTATATATATATATATATATATATATATATATATATATATATATATATATATATATGAAGGTAGCAGGAAAAAATATAATCCAAATAGGTGAATATATCATGATGTGAAGTCGACGTTAACGTTTCGGTTATAATAACCATCGTCAGGACTTGGATATAAAATAGTATATATATAAAGAGAGAGAAAAAGTGAGAAAAAGAAGGCGACGAAAGTAATGTCAACTATTTTATTAAGTTCTGACACGACATAATAGTTGGTTTTCCTATTCATGGTCATAGCAGTTGAACCTTGGTATCAATAACTTTTCATTGTTGGTATTCTTTTAAATTTTTACTGATAGCTGTGTCGGTCTGGCAAAGTGAAGTTTGACATGAAAACACGGATAAGTCATAAAATTCCTCCATGCAAAATAAAAAAGATCTGTATCTCTTGTTACTCTTTGAGTTATGTTGAAATTTTAAGGTAAATAAAAATTATTGTCTATACATTCAACACTGACTACTCAATCAGAGATGGCTAATCATCGGGTATAGATAGGTAAACAAAAAAATGCAACTTGTCTTGCATGGTAATACCTCTGTTATTTTATTATCTCCGTTCCGTTTCTCAGACCGAGTAGGTGGGTGAAAATGGATAATAGTCATTACGCTTGGGGTAACTTCTTTGATTTTGTCGGGAACTAACTCTTTCTCGATCTTTGAATCGTTCCCCGCTCTCTGTACAATCGAATGTTTCTCTCTTTTACCACTTCTACCAAGAAAGTGAACAAATCTTGACACCCAAAGTTCTTAGGGGCATTTATATCATCCAACCCTCACTTCAGCTTCAGGTTCCCGTCATCGTCCAAACAGCTGTGTCACCACTGCGATGGATGATCAAGCAATAGTGTCCAAGGTCACGAGTTTAAAAAAATCTATAACAGCCATACCATCTAAAACAATCCCTGATGTCGCCGGCCAAAATGATACAGAAGAATGAGAGCCAACATTGTCGACAGTGATGTTTATATTTTAAAAGTATTTCAAAACTCATCATCTGAAATTATATATATAGATATCCTCAGGCACCACTCATCACTTTTTATCCAACGATGGGGCTGAATGTCATCACATAATAATTATTTACACTGAAAAATAGGGTCAACGAGACTCTTACACTGTCGGAATAGACAGATCAAGTGGTTATTCAAACGGTCAAAACCCCGAAGAAGGGTTGGGTACCAGTTTGAAGAGAGTAGAACAATTTAAGAAGACTAGAAAGCTGGGAGAAATTCAAAGTCCAGAAAATAAAAACATAAACTTATACCTTCATCTTAAGTAAGGTGCCCGTGGTGTAATGGTTATCATCACAGGATATGGACACGGCGATACGAGTTCAATTCCTGGACAAGACTGATTGCATTTCACATAGCACTAATACCCTTGGGAAAGGTATGAATCCAATTATTCTCCCTCCAGCTATGGGTAAATAGTAGGGCAGACTAGGTTCTTTAGCCTTGGTGAGGCAACTAGTCTAGGAGAAGGAAAACTCTGAATTCAAACCTGCAAAACTCCGCTTTAAAAATTGACCTTGTGTCATATCCAGCCCGAGCGAAGGGGTTGGGTAAATAGGATCTTAAGTGACTGGTAATTATCGAATCAGATTTTCCGCAAAAATTCAAAGAAAATAAAGAAGTTTCATTATTTAATAAATCATTGTTGCAGACTTGCTTCGCTCAGAACATTAGTTCACTGTTTTTCTTTTCTCTCAAATTGAATGTTACCATTGGATAATTCAATCTACTATTATCACTGTCCCTTATGTAACAACACACACATATACACACACAGTGGAAGAGAGCCTAACACATGCAAATATTTGTACCCCCGCCACACACACTAAGACAGAGATAGAAACAGGCTGAAAGATAGATACAGACTCATAGACACACATATATATACACACACACAACCAAAAAAGCATATACACAGACAGAGACATATACAGAGTTTGACACAGATGGACACACAGCACATGCAGACTGACTGATAGACAAGCTTACACAGACAAAAAACCTTTACAAACATTAATACTAACATAGATACACATATGTATTCTTATACACACACATATATATATATATATATATATATATATATTGTGTGAGCACCTTTGGGAATTTTCGCCATTAATCGTTTCCGGGAAACTGATATATCCAAGGGAGGAAACCAACAAAACTAAAGAGAAAATAACAACAAAATGGTTGCATTTATCTGCTTAGCCTACCCAACCACAATGGGCAGGAAGCGAAACAAGGTCAAACAAAATGGCTGACAGTGTGCTAGTGAGTATGGACCAAATGCAAAGAGAATAAAAGGACAAACAATCAAGCGTAGAGTTACCAGAGGAAACACACCTAGGTAAATACCAATAGATACTTAACTACGTCTGAATCGGTGTCCTGGGTAAGACATAAAACTGCAATAAGGACGAATAAGAAAGTGCGATTAAATAAATGGCTGCAATGGAATGTTCAAAATATAAATAGATATCATTATTATTTTCAAATTATTTTAGATGAAACTTGATAATTTTTATCCTCAGAGTATACAGTCTATTGCTTTCATCTTTACTGTTATATCTTAACGTTTCGGCCGATGCGTCCCCCGGTCTTCTTCAGATGTTTCTTGTTGAACTCGGGAGGTTACACGGACCTTTGAACTGAACTCTTTATTTAATCCTCGGTGTAAAGTAAAATAAAGTTGGCGACCGTCGTAGAGGACGACCAAAAGGCTACCGTTTCAATAGCTACTATAACGAAATCTAGGAGAGGGTGCTACTCTATTCCTTGGAGTGCTTCACTTTACCATTGATCCGTACCGTATAATGTTGAGTGTTAAACCAGGCAGCATTTAGTACCATTTCTGGAATCTTTGTTATGACTTGACCTGGAATTGTTTTAATTTTGTGTACCATACCCGGGTACAAGTTTTAAGCTATTGTATGTATTCCTGGTTAATTTTAATTGAAGTCAGGATTTAATGAGCAACCACCAAATAATTTCACTTAGAAGTTCATTAACTAAGCACCTGTATCCGTTATGCTACCTGTCCTCATCATTATAATCAAACATTTATGAATAAACTGAAATTTGGCATGTCCTATGAAACGTTTGGTATGATATTAACAAATTAAAGAAAAAAAATAATCAAAAAACAATAGAATTAAAGACAGTCTAGAACTAAACAATGATACATGCCGACGTTCGTGTACTAAAAGGTGTTATCATCGTAGGAAATGAGCTTTTCAAACCATGTTCAAAACCTGGACGAGACTGTTTGCAATTTGCTTCGGGCTAATACTCGTTCAAAGGTATAAATATGCTGTATAGTGGCTCGTACCACGTGACTTCAGGTATCGTGGAAGTATAAAAGACGCCGTGTCTCTTAAGCACGGAGAAGCAGAAAGAGAACCAGAGAAACAGCTCTGGAAGGACGTCGGTCAGTAGTAAGACCAACTACGGAGGTAACACCAACAGCGCAAGACTTATAATATTAGTCGGACTGTACCACTTGAGTTAATAAATAATCAACTCTACTTCACAGTGTATCTTATCCTTACCACGATACAACAAAATGCAACAATTTTCTTTCATTAAATGTATGAGTGAGTAGTAAAAAAGATTGGAATATTTACCCTTGGTGTGGTAACTTATCGAGGATAAGCGGTTTATATGGTTTCTTTGTTGACGGCATATCAATCTTCGTGGATTATTTTACATCAAGGCCATTCTTTTTGAAGGACAGTAGTGGTTCTATTTAATCCATGGCTGCGGTGACAAGGGGTTAATACCTTTCCCAAGGGCATGTCTGAAAGTGAGCCTAATCGCGCGTCTGGTGTTTAAACTTGCTTAATACAGAGTCACAGACCAGAACGGCATTCACCTTGCCTCAAAGACACCCCTTCTTGGAAAAAAAAAACTTGCTTTTTTTATTGCACCCTGTTCGTGTCGGACGGGGTTTAGTAAAAAAATACGAAAATGTAATTTAGTAAAATATACAATGGCATACATATTTTGAATTTCAATGATATCAACCTCATGAATTCATCGAATTTCTCCGTCAATATCATGGAAATGATCGATTTTCAGATGTAATTATCTGCATCATTTATTGCCTACTAATTATTCACGTTATTTGATGTTGCTTCCTTTTGAGTTGTTGTTGGAAACGAGACGGCTTAATTCTTCTTTTTAAATTTTCTTATTCGCAGTTTTTATCTACTCATAGGTAGAAATCCAACGCTCAACGCTTTCCTCATGCGACACTACCGTTTTCATCCCAACAAACAACGGCAGAACAACGATATCTTCACATCCTGCCAACTACTGACAAACAATCTTCCTATTCCAAACTACCCCAAAACCTGACGTCGTTCATTTAAACTCTGCACTTAATTCTTTAAGTGTGCACTTTATCAGCACTCAAGGTTACTGAGCATCAAACTCTATTTGTCTTTAGGTCATAGCGTGTTTTTTTCCCCTTTTTCATTTTTTTTTTAGCCGAGTTAACGCGGTCAGATCACATTATTGGGTTTCTATCAGAATATTGATATCTAAATCTCAGGCAAATAAGGATCAAAACAATATATATATATATATATATATATGTGTGTGTGTGTGTGTGTGTGTGTGTTTGGTTTGGTTTCTTTTTTTTTAATAATATATCAAACTTTGTAGGTTATGTAATGCCAAAGACGTCCATCTAGATCAGCAGTAGTGTTGTATTGTCTTTTATGGATTCAACCAAGAACATAATCAAAGATAATGAACGAACTTCAACGAACGAACGAAACACACTTCTTTATAAAAATATATCTCTCTCATTTTATTCTCGAAAAGGGCACACAGTTTGTTGTAAATTTGAGAGATAGATGGACAGATATATACTGAGAGAGGGGACATCATCTTGCCCCCTATCTTCTTCCTGGAGCCAGTGAGTGCCAACGCTTGCACCCCCTTGGAAGCCGTACCGTCCGAGACGCCTCAGATCGGATGCGTATCCCTGGTTTGATCCTCTTCTGACTGGACACTAAATCTGACCACGTGGTTTTCATATCCCGTGGTCCCCTTCCGGTTACATACCTGCTCAACCGGTCTACCTCGACGCACTGTTTACTAATCACAACGTGACAGCTTGTCAAAGCACATGGTCTCATCAGGAACGAACCCAAAATGCATATCAACAGTCATTATATAACACTAGTACTATTTATCACATATTTCAATGTTCAAAAACAGGAAAAATATATACACCTCCAACAAATATTTGCACATATATATATATATATGTATATTTATTTGTGTGTGTGTGTGTGTGTTCGTGCTTTTATTTCTCTTGTTTTTACTTGAATGCATGTTCATGTTTATATCTATAGATATATATCAGTAGAAATATATTTCTATTCAGACGGTAACCTGCAAAAACAATTACCGACGCCGACTACGCTGATGACATAGCGATTCTGGAAAATACATACAACCAAGCCGAAAAAACTACTGCATAGTTTAGAACGGGCCGCCACAGGCATTGACCTCCATGTCAATGCACACGAAACTGAATATATGTGCTATAATCAAACAGGCGACATTTTCACACTAGACGTAACCTCTCTGAAACTGGTAGACAAATTCCCCTACCTAGGAAGCAGTGTCTCATCAACCGAAAAGGATATCGACACACGGCTAACGAAGGCATGGAAAGCTATCGATAAACTATCGATCATATGGAAATCAGACCTAGCCGATGAAATGAAATTCAGTTTCTTCCAGGCAGCGGTCGTATCGATACTGCTGTATGGATGCACTACTTGGACGCTAACAACATACATGCAATAGCTATGTGAGGATACGGGATGTAGCCCTGAAGACCAGCCAGAGGGGATGAACGGTAGGGAGAAGTAGCGAGAACAGGTCAGGGATATCCGTGCTTGCGGCACGACATGATGATGATATATATATATATATATATATATATAGAATAGCGCAGAGACAGAATCAACAGCAGTGGAGACTGTTAGTTTCTCTTCTATGAGAGCAATCTTTGTCTGTTGATCGCATATGCGAGTCACTGACAGTCACCTGGGCCGTTACCTCTGCGTCTACACTATCTTATGTGAGATCAGCAGGATATATATATATATATATATATAATTTGTTTTTGTGTATTTGTAACTGTATATGCGTGTGTATGCTCTTGTGTGTGTACATCTGTGTGTACGTAGTGTGTGAACAGGAATTCCAGTTATAATTTCAGTTTGGACGAGCCTTAACAGAAGAATTAAACAATGCAATGTTTACAAGAGTCGGTTTTTATCATGCATTCCTTTCTTTGAATAATAATTAATACCGGTGTATTTAGATTCCAGTTTTTTAAGGATGAGGAATCTAGTAACTCATATATAAAAGAGAAAAAAATTTTTCCAGAGGCCATCAGAACCCCACCCCCCAAAAAACACTAGCACTCACAAAAACATAACTTAGCACTTGATGATCGTGAAACCGTGAAAGTGCCAGTTGTAATATATACCTTTCTATTTCATATTCGTGTTTTTTTTATTATATATATCAGCACTTCCAGGAGAAGGGGTAGTGCGCCCCCTTACAGCTCTGTGTAATAGCTATTGAAAAAGGAACATTCGAGTCAAATCCCCTTTATACACATATGGTTTGTTAGTGCATAGTTTGTTAAGAACAATCTTAAATGAATCATAGCCCATTTGTTTGAATGCAGTTAAATCGTTATATATATTATTTTAACTGAAAAGTTTGTATGCAATCTTATTTTTAAATGTGTCAAAGCTATTTTGCAGGGCGGGGGGCCTTGAGGTGAAATGGTTAAAGCAATGGACTGCAGAATCGTAGTAAGCGAGTTCGTACTCCAGTCCTGTTATTACGTTCAATTTCGAGCAAATGCCTTTAGGAAAGGTATGAACCCCTTATCCTCCCAGCTATGGATTAAACAGTACCACTACTGTTCTTCGCGGAGAATGGCTTTGACATTAAATAACCTACATAGGTTGATATGCCGTTAAACAAAGAAACCAAACCTAATTTTTTGCACACAAGTATATCTATTATTTGAAACCAATTAAATGGTTCCAAACATTCAAATACAAATAGTTCTTAGTTGCTTGAATTTTTTAGGTAAAGCTTGATGATAGCATAATGTTTATAGGCGTTGGTTCCTTAAGCTTCTATGGAAATAATCATCAGGAGTTTGCAGGGTTAAATCCTGACTACAGGCGAGTAACAATACAGGAATACTCAACACCTGTACCCGGTTATGGCTTATAGAATCAGGACAGATGACTCCTGTGGATTCAATAGTGAACGTAGTTTGAAGTTCCGTGTAGGTTCCCGAGTTCGGTAAACACCTGAAGAAGGCCGGAGGATATATCGACCGAAACGGTGTGTAAATAACAATAAAGATGAAGGCAATAGTTCCAAAATACAAAATGAAAACAAATAGTCCTATTTAAAATTAATCATTTGTTTGCACACAGTAAATTAGTTCAGAGTATTGCTATATATATTGTATAATAGCAATAATTCAGTGTAGGCGGGAACTTAAAGAATTCCAATTAATGCCAATCAAAAGTAATAATTATTCGTTCGTTAGCGCGCAGATAAATTGTTCCAACTATTACTGAGAATCCAATTTGTCACTTGTTTGCTCATAGTTAAATGTTCAAATAGTTCTATTTCTAATAATGCAATATAGCATAAGTCATTTATTTAAATGTCAATGAGCTCTATTTGACCGATAGATAAGACCCAATCAAGTGCTAACACTACAGTTCAGGATTGACTTTAGATAATGTCAATGAGGGAGTAGCCATATTTTCAAATCTCCAAGCCTGGAGACTTGCTATTAGATTGTTCAATGTTATATCCAAGACACTCCGATGGTTCTTATCCCTCAGCTGAGATGCAGTCGGTGTATTCTACAGTCCCAGCTAACTTGGCTTGGGGTATTTGTTTTTGTTTGTTTGGAAGTGATATTTTTTTTGTCGAAAGTGTTTATTATTAATGACGTTTATTTTGGCTAATTTGTTAGTTTTTGAACATATTTGATATGGAAGTGCCGGTATTGAATGCTCTCTATGGTTCGCTTTTTATTTTTAATACTTATAGCTTCCAGGATTTGAAGGCGTCTTTGTTGTTATTATATATTATTCATACCACCCATTAAAATTAACTAAAATATCAGCAGAAATAATAACTCATAATTTTATAAAAGGAATCAAATGTGAAAAAAAGAAAGAAAATCATGAATTAGATAAACAATCAATAAAGTAAATTTTACACTAACACTCTCAACCAACCGAACACCCGAACAAAATTAAACTCTCTTCTACTCCACTTTATTTAAAACATGAAATCACATTGTTAAAAATAATACAAAGTCTCCAAAAACCAACCTTATCGAAAAGAGTGAGGTTCGAAAATTGACATATCTCTTTCAGAGGTGTTTCCTGAACAACATTCGAACCCCTAATTTTTATATTGGCCAAAAAACTACAATTCTGTCTCGTCGTCTTATCTCATATCAAATACTCGTATAACGATCATCATGATCATCATGTCATGCAGCAAGCACGGATTTCCCTGACTCCCTCTCGCCATTCGTCTTCATCGTTCACTGCTTCTGGCAAGTCTTTTAGACAAGTTCCTGTGTATGTGCTGATCAGTCGTAGAAAAATTTTAGCTGTGTTATATAGCCATGATATGGCTACGTAAAACATACATATAATGTTCATAACACATTTACATAGAAGATAAACACTTACGACTTCTTAGTTCAGGTACCAAACTTTTTATTACCTTTGAGTTTAGAGGTTCTTCGACATAAGGAGAGAGATACACATTCTTTCTATTCTGGCTTTTTCATCTGCCCCCACCCCCACCTCAACACGCATGGCGCCCGTAGCGCACAAATTCGTCTGGCCTCAGCGAGCCCCCAAAGTCGACCCTTCCCGTTCAAAGTCTAGTTCTCTACTCAACTAACTGACTTTTTCAAATCTCCCAAAATCCTCTGCGCGCTTCCGATGCATGACATTATTCACATCCCCCTATCTGGGGTTTTTATTTGACATCTCTGAATGACACTCCGCCCCGTGCACGCGCGTGAACATCTGCGTTCATGTTGCACCTAGCTAACCCATGCACTGAGCCGAAAGGTTCTCAGCCTAACTAAACCCAAAGGCGTAAAACGAAATCCCACGGCCATTATATTACATGTGGTCGTTCCACACTTGTTCGTTTGTTTGCCTGCGTCCATAGCAGAACGCCGCTTATGATTTTGTTCTTACTTCTCCAGCAGTGTTCCGTATGTCTTATCCGTCTTATTTGGATGGTTTTAAAGACAGAAGTTAAGTGGTCGTACAGCTGCTGTTTTGTGGGATGTTGCTACCAGGATTTGTTCAATATAGCTCCTAGCATTCTTGTGAAATAGCCCTCTAGCTTTTTCTCCTACGCTTACTGAGCATCCACATGGTGCATCCATATAGTAGAATTGCATGAACACAGCTAGGAAATATTGAGTTTTTGTTTATCGGATAGGCCTGACTTCCATATGACTGATAACCTATCGATGGCTGTCCATCTTTTCGCTAGTCGCATGTTGATGTCATTTTCCGTTGATAAGATGCTGCTTCCGAGGTAGGAGAACCTGTCCATTAGTTTCAAAGAACTACCACTTTGTGTGATGGTTCTCGTATAAAATATTAAAAAATAACAGCAAAAAACGGCTACCAAATGCTTCAAGCCATCGGTATCAAAATCGAACATTAATAAAATTCATTCAATACTGTCAATAACGTATTTAACATCTTCAACAAATAACATGCTAACATAAGCACCCCAATCAATAACAAACCCTTCTCAAGAAATTGTACTTTTCATATATCTTAAGTTAATACCGGTTTTTCATAATAGTTTTTTTTTTCGGCCATCTTTCTTTCATTTAAACCCACTGAGAAAATGTGAGGGAAGGTGGTGTATTCTCAGCACTACAGTGAAGGTGTAGGTTAATTTCCAATTTTACTCTCGATTCTCAGAACCTTTTGTCAAGGTTAGTAACTGTCTATTCACTTGAAGTCTTTACCCTTAAAATGCGTTGTAAAATCTCTGGGTTTAAACACAAAGGTGAGATATAAAATTTTTATATGACACTTTTAATATTAATAATTTGCGACTGCTGGTTTTTATCGAATCATATTAAGTTTTTGTAGCTTCAACATCAAGGAGAAGTACGTTTTTATTAATACTAACTCTTCAACCTGAATAAATACATTGTCAAATCTCAATCCCTTCAGATTGTTTGAAATAAAATGATTCATAGCTTAGTTTTAACGGCATGTCAACCCATCTAGTGTTATTTTATCTCTAGATGCTAAATAATTACATGCATTGTATGTTTATATTTATATTTTTGTGTAATTTCCTAAGTGTGTTTTTTGCACACAGTGATATGATAGCTATGATTTTCAAACATTTCTATTTGAGCCATAGATGAGAAACAAGGAGGTACTTGCTCTCAGTGTAAGAGAGGACCTGAGATTGATAGCAATGGAAGGGTACGTTACACTCCCCATTATACGGAGAAGAAGCCTCAACAACAGATGAAGGCTCGTGTCATATCTAGGACACCCTTTTTTGTGGTGGCGTCAAACCCATTTATTTGGCTTACAACCAATGTATTTTAAGTCCTGATGATAGGAAGGGGAAAATAAGTTAATGTTTGCGTGTGCCAAATATATATATATATATATATATATATATATATAGTTATATAGTTATATATATATATATATATATATATAATGTGTATGCATATGTGTATGTTGAATATTGTGTGCTGCTCCTCGATTTCTGAAATTATTTTAACTGGGTGAAAGTCAGTATACGTACAAATAAAATTAATTGCATACTTCTAAAATGAATGACTCCTTGCAATTCTTTGAAATATAATCAGAAAGCTATACGCATGAAAAGAACGATTAAACTCAGCGATTGTTTTAATCAAGTTTTTTTATCGGGTTTTCTGACATCAATTTTCTGAATTCGGGAAATAATAAAAAAAAGCAATTTGTTCAGATCGAATATCACAGTATATTCCTTTCATTCAAACCACTTAAAAAAGATTTCATCGGTTTTGTTATTTCATTTAATTTTTTATTAATTTTATTTCAATCAATCACGTCTTCTATATTTATAAGTTTTTGCTCCAAATACCTACATTGCGGAAAATAATATTTAATTTATATTATTATCTTCAATTCTGTCCGGGTTATTAGTAGCTTTGTGTGTCACTGAGTTATAGAAATATATTCTAATTATCAGCATAAAAAAAAACAAAAACAAATGATAAACTGTGTCTATAATTTTAATGACCTTGGAGAATACCTAAACTATTTGGCACAGATTTCAGTTACTTCTGTAGTAAGTAACGTTGGCGACGCTAGTCGAGGGCGACCACAAGTCTCCCTTTCAATAGCTACTACACCGTGGTGTAGGGAAGGGCTCTACTCCTTTCCCGGGGTTGCTCCACCTTACCCTCGATACGTACCTTATATTGCTGAGGGTTAAGCAAGGTGGTATAAGTATCATTTTTAAAGTCTTTGGTATGACGAGACCTGGGATTGAACCCAGGTCTCCCGGATCATTGGCGAACACTCTACCCACTGTGTGGTAAATAAGAAATTTTCAGGCTACTAAAAATATTTTTTATTCATTCTTCTATTAATTAATTGCCTTTAACAGCAAATATACCGCTCTAAGGTTATTTCAACCCTCTAGGTTAGGGAATCGCTTTATTTTACATTTTTATTTACATTATTCATGGAGTTTTTTCCTTCAGAGTTTTTTTTTTTAACTCGGTTATATGATATCAAGTGTTCCTATCAAATAAAAATAATTCGTACACTGCAATATGTTGGCCCAGTCAGTTGGGGTTACAGAACACCTATATTGCATCTCTACAGAGGGTTTAAGCCCCCACCCACAACGAGTGTCCTAGATATGACGCTAAGCAATCTGATGGTGAGTCTCCAGTAACGCTGGTGTTTAGGGGAATACGGAGTTCCCTTTCATTGCCATCGCTCCCAGGTCTACTCAGGCCCGGAGTGGTAGAACCTGATAGGATCCTATCTATGGGTCAAATAGAACTAAAATGTGTATTAAACTGTGCTGTTGAATATAAAACAGCATTGTTTGAAATAGAACTTGTTTTGAAATTTAAGCTATGTACTTATGTTAAACTGAATTGTTTAAAATAGAACAGTTTTTACATTTGACTGTGTGAAAAACCAAAAAAATGTACTTATGTTAAGCTGAATTCTTTAAACAGAACTGTTTATATGTATAAAAATAACAACAAAAAACAAATCGAAGCAGCTATATATTTTTAAGCATTCCTATTTAATACGAATGATTATATGATTTCAAGTAATTATCTCTAATAATTGTAATTTATTTTTCATAAATTAAGATTATTTAAAATAACTTGAGGAGACCTTGTGGCGTAAAAGCCAAAGTTCGAACTCTTATATGACGTATATTTTCGGACTAAAAACTTGGAAAGGTATAAACAACATTATTCCCCCAACTATGGGTTAAATAGTATTATTAGTATTCTTCAATAAGGATGCATTTGGCAAAAGATAACCAATGAACGTTGATATGCCATTAAATGAAGAAAACAAACCCAATAATTATAATCCTTACTAAAAAATTATAACTTCAATTTACAATTCTTAATACGAATATATTTTCGTTTGTTTGTTTGTTTGTTTGTTTGGATTTATGCCATATTAACCTTTGTAGATTATTTAATGCCAAATCCGTTTTTATTCAATAAACAGTTCTACTTCAAACAATTCATTTTAGCATAAGTACACAGTTTAGTTGTTAAAAACATTTCTATTCCAAGCTCTTCAGTTCATTCCAATTGTTCTTTGTCAAACAATTCAGTTTAGTATAAATATAGTTTTTATTTACACACAGATAAATATCAAAACATTTCCATTTCAAACAATTCAGTTTAGCATAGAGTTTCAATGTCAAAAACAGTTATATTTGAAACAATACAGTTTGGCATAGAAAAACAGTTCCATTTCAAACAATTTAGCTTAGGATAAGTATGCAGTTTAAATACCAAAACAGTTCTACGTCAAGCAATCCAGTTTAGCATAAATACGCATTTTTAAATGATAAAACCCTTCTATTTCAAGTAATTCAGTTTAGCAAAAGTACACAGTTTAGTTCTATTTGACTCATAGATAGGAGTCTATCAGATGCTATCAGTCCGGGCCAGAGTTGACATGGGAGCGATGGCAATGAAGAGCTACTCCGTATTCTCCAAAGCTCCAACATTAATGGAAACTCACTATCAGATTGTTTAGCATCATTTCAGGACACTCTTTTTGGGTGGTGGAGTCTTATTCCTCTTCAGAAAAGTATTTGGTGTATTCTACAGCCCGAGCCGACAGGGAAAGAATACATTTTGCATATGCAGCACAGTATTTGATCCATAGATTTCCCCCTAACAAGTACTGCAAGGCCTGGCAGTAATAGCAATGGAAGTTTACTTCACATTACCCAGAACTGGAGCTTCAGAATCCGATGCTGTTTAGGGTCCAATCCAGAGCTACCTTTTGGGGTTGGTGTGTCTTGCTCATCTGCAGGAACATACAGTTAGCTTATTCTCAGCCTTGCCAATTGGGCATTGTTATTCATTTTATCGATATTTCACAACGTTATTCAATATACTTTTCTTCCAATGTTTATTGACTAAACCCAAAACAAATATTTATAGAAAGCCTATTATTTCTTATTAAATTTCAAGAATGTTTCTTTAACGTAAGTCCAATAATCAAGAGCTATATTTTCTACTGATGTTGAATTCTGCGTAAATAAAGAAATATATTTCATGCTAGATAATATGTTATAAAAACGAAAACTATCACCTTATAGAGAAAAATATAAAGTTAATTATATAAAGACAATTATTTGAATAATTAATTGATTGAGCGAATTGTTTCACGGAAGTATTCACTGATATCTTGATTGAAATGTGAAAATTTACAACGTGTGGGGAATAATCTATATTATAATTCCGCATGTCCGATTGTTTGTTTGTTACGTTTATATAAATTCCCTCCCCACGACCTAGTGACATACCCACTCTTTCAATTGGGAATTTCGTACACTTTGCATTCATTCCATATGGAAATGTATAGCACTACTTTTATCTTTTCTGCTAAATGAGAAGGCAGGGTTGACTCTCTAGCAATGTTGGAAAACTAATCTAGGAGAACTCTCATGAATACAAATCCTGGCTAGAATATGATGGATCAATGTTAGAATAGGATCCATGCCTTGCAGAGAGTGAAAAAAGACCCGAGAGAATAAAAGTGGAAATTTCCTCTTGAAGACTATTTTATTCGAGCAATATACATACTATTTACAGTTGTATTTTATACAGTATTCTCTGTGTCACCAGCAACTGTTTCTCGATTAAGACGAGCTGATGAATAACAAATTTAAGGGGATTATTAACTGGTCGAAAAATATTGAATCTACATATTTTCGATATCAAAACGGGAATTCAGTATGCTACTGAGCGATCTTTAGAGCTTTACCCTCTTTACAAACCCCTCCGCTCGGGCAGGATATGATACAAGGTCAATTTTTAAGCGGAGTTTTACAGGTTTGAATTCAGAGTTTTCCTTCTAGACTAGTTGCCTCATCAAGGCTGAAGAACCTAGTCTGCCCTACTATTTACTCATAGCTGGAGGGAGAATTATTGGATTCATACCTTTCCCAATGGTATTAGTGCTATGTGAAATGCAATCAGTCTCGTCCAGTATTTGAACTCGTGTCACCGTGTCCATTTCCTACGACGATAACCATTACACCACGGGCACCTCCAATCTTTAGAGCTTTACGGTCTTTGAGCGAACTTTGTATTTACCCAACCCATCTGCCGAGAGTGGGATATGACACATCATTTTTTTAAAGCTGAGTAAATCAGGTTTGAATTCAGAGTTTTCTTTTTTCCAGTATGTTTTTTAGCCAATGCATAACAATCAGTCCTACTGTTTACCTCTACGTAGATGTAAACGTAAGAAATACAGAACTTTTCCAAGGAAATTAGTTGAATATAAAACGAAAAATAAATCCTGGATTTGAACTTGGTGTCACCGACTCCATTTCCCACGGCCAAAACCGTTATGTTAAACATGCCTGTTTTAGCAAAGATAAAAGTAGGCAAACTACAACAGAACTAATAAAAATCATTGAACCAATGAAAATAATCACAATTAAAAGAAATGGTTAAACTTGCCCCGAGTGACTTTGAAATACGCAGTATAAAGGCTGCACAAAAGCAATATGGCTCATAAGTAATAGTAATTCTGAATGAATTTTCTTTTATCAGATGGCCCAGTCCGCTGGGGCTGTAGAATACACCAACCACAGCATTGCAGAGAGCTAAGATGTCACTTGCCACCTAATCAGAGTCCTGGATGTGACACTAAACGATGTGATAATGAGGCTCTTGTAATGCTGGAGCGTTGGGGAATGTGGAATACACAACATCGCAATCGTTCCCAGGTCCAATCTGGCCCGTTGTGGTATCACCAAAAAAGGCCCTATCTATGGTTCATATACAACTATTTAACATTTAAATTGAGTGCGAACAAATGACTTATACTAAATTCAGTTGTTTAAAATAGAACTTTTTGATCATGTATATGAATATAAATTACTGATGTTTAATTGAATCGTTAGTGAAACAGCAATTTGCGCAACCATTTAACTTTGTGCAACCAAATGAGTAATGTTGAAAAGAATTATAAGTGTTAGAGAATACTAATTAAACAATGGCGGTGATACTGTGCAAAGAAATTAGTTCTAACTCATTTGGAAATGAAATTACCAACAAACTGTTCACTTAAAACTCTTATATGTACACCCATTTGAAAGTGTGAAAAGAAATGACTTTTGTAAAAATATGACTGTCATATAGCAATACTTGAAACCATTTGGCTGTGTGCAGAAAAAGAACTCAGTCTCGTTTAAAAATGTTTTCTATGAAATGCGTTTTCCAAATCATATATATTCAATATATATGTAAAAACAGGATTTGGCATTAAGTAACCTACAATGATTGATATGCCATAAAACCAGACCAAACCGATCTTTTATTAAGAACTTTATTTACTCGAGTTCTGAAAGCGATTTCAAACCTGAAAACTCAAGACAATCTTGCCGCGCATTTATATTAATTTAAAAACGTTATTTTATCATCAAAAATCGTAGTTATTTTTAGAACACTTATTGACAGTCTTCATGTTGTTTTGCACTTAGTATTTCTTTGAAATAATTCTTTGAAGCTGCACTGCATGGAATGCTCATGTGAAAATAAAATTTTTCCAACCAAAAACCATCGGTAAAAATACAAGCACACCAAAGCGTCCTCTTGTTACGAATTTTAAGACAATTAGGAGAAGAAAACAATGTTATTATCTTTCTCTTTGCGAGATTTTCTCACCTGAAAGATCACTGGAGTCTGAGTGGCAGAAAATCTCCTCAGGCCTCCAGGACTCTTCTCTGTATTTTGGACAATCTCAGCAATTTTAGTGTTTGGATGAAAATGATTCTTCCTCTTCCAGTCCCCTTTCATAACTTTGGAGATTGTTCTAAGCGTACCGACTACAATTGACGTCTTCGTCACCCGCATGTTCCATATTTTATTTTTTTAGTTCTCTTGCTATGTTCAAGTGTTTGTTTATAATTTCACTTTCTTTTATTTTCACTCTGTTATTCACTAGGACGGCAAAATCCACAAGACAACATGTTCTCTTTTTATGTCTATTCTGGTCTTCTGGCATGGATTAGGTGATCCGTTTGTATCTTAAAATCCAAGAAAATTTTATGGGTTTTATTTTCTAGGACTGATTCTGGCTTGTATATATCACTAGGTATCTATGATCAAATTTCAATCTTTTGCCCAATTTTTATTGGGTCGTTTTTCCCACTCAGTCATTTCCTAGCAATGTTTTCCTTTTGTGCTAGCTTGTTGCATTCGCTAAAATGGGATTAATCGTTTGAAATCTTTCTTCTTCACTTCCTATTCAGTAACGAATTATAATTTTCATTATTATTATTATCAATTATTCATTAGAGTTTTTCACATCAGTGTAAGCTGATGGTCTTTCACTGGAGTCTGAGTGACAGCAAGTCTCCTCAAGACTCCAGAACTGTTCTCAGTATTCTGTCCTTTTTCAATAATGCTGTTGTTTGGATGGTCTCCACTCGGTCGCCAACTTCTAAATCTTCCAGGCCCTTTAATAATCCTTTAGTTACCGTGCCAATCAGAATTGGTATAATTGTCACCTTCATGTTCCATATTTTTTTTCAATTCTCTAGCAAGGTCAAAGTACTTATCTCTCTTTTCACATTCTTTCAGTTTTATTCTTTGGTCTGCCGCGACAGCAAAAACGACAATTTTGCAGATTATTATTATTATCATTATTATTATTATTATTATTATTAGTAGTAGTAGTAGTAGTAGTATTTTCTCCTTGATAATGTTTTACACTAGTGTTAGCTGATGGTCTTTCACTGTAGTTTGAGTGACAACAACACCCCTCAAGTCACCAGAACTCTTCTCAATAATCTGGCCGTTCTCAATAATATAGTAGTTTAGATGGTCTCCGCTTGTTCTCTTATTTCCAAGTCCTCCAGTCTTTTAATAATCCTTTGGTGACTGTAACACAAGCACCAATCACAATAGGTATAATTGTTACTTTCATGTTGCACAGTTTTTTTCAATTCCCTAGCAAGGTCGAAGTACTTATCCTTCTTTTCACTTACTTTTAGTTTTATTCCGTGGTCAGCCAGGACAGCAAAGTCCACAATTTTGCAATTTTTTTATTTATTTTTTTATTATTATAACGTATGGTCTTCTGGCCGAGATTCGGCGATCCGTTTGTATATCAATGTCTCATAGGAGTTTATGTTTGTCATTCTCCAGGACAGATTCTGGGTTGTGAATATACGATTTGTTCGTATGGTCAAATTTAAATTTCTTTCACATATCCCAGTGGATCACCTTGCCCATCCTGTCATGTCTTATACTCATTCTGCGCTAATATGCTGTATTCGCTTCATAGGTGATCGAACGTTTCGTCTCTGTTACCTAATAATCTACACTTTTTATTTTGTTGTGTTGTTTTGTGCTGCTATTTGGGGTGATTCTCTTTCTTTCGTAAGGTTTCTTTTTCTTAGCTACATTCAGGTTTTCTCATGTGAGATGTCGCTTATTAATTGTTTAAAACGCCCATAGAGTTATCATTATTATTATTATTATTATTATTATTGATTTTTACTCCCAGAGAGTTTTTCACGTCAGCGTTAGCTGATGGTCTTTCACTGGAGTTTGAATGTCAGCAAGTCTCCTCACGTCTCCAGGACTCTTCTCAGTATTTTGGCTGATCTCAATAATGCCGTAGTTTGGATGGTTTACAATCGTTCCGTTATTTCCATGTCCCCCAGTCCCTTTGTTAATCTCTTGGTTACTGTACCAAGAGCACCAATTACAATTAGTATAATTGTCACTTTCATGTTGCTCAGTTTTTTCAATTTCATAGTAAATATGTTTCTTTTCACTTTCTTTCAATTTTACCCAGTAGTCAACAGGGTCAGTAAAGTCCCCAGTTTTTCAAGTCCTCTTCTTCTTCTTGTTATTATTATTATTATTATTATTATTATTATTATTATTATTATTATTATTATCTGGGTGTTATGCCTCTTGGGGGGATTTGCTCTTTTTACTGTATTCTCACGACAACATTTACAAAACAATCTTTGCACCTAACATATACACTATTGATCAAATATTTGTATACCGTTTAAATTCTGTTAAGTAATTAATCTTAAAAACATTTTAAATATTGTTAAGTCAATTAGATTTATTTTAACAGAGGGCTTTTAAAAATACGTTCAAATACAACACATACGCACATGCATATATATATATATATATATATATATCATCATCATGATATATATATATATATATATATATATATATATATATATATATATATATATATCATTATCATGTCGTGCCGCTAGCACGGATATCCCTGACCCTCTCTCGCCACTTCTCCCTGTCATTCATCGCTTTTGGCAGGTCTTCAGGGCTACATCCGTATCCTCACATAGCTGCTGTATGTATATTCGAGCTGATCGTCCTGCTTTTGCTTGGCCATAAGCGGGGGTCCATAGGAGTACATCACTGTTGAGTTCGTCCTTGCTTCTCCACCAGTGTCCTGCGTGTCTGGTTCGTCTAGCTTGTATAGTTTTCGTGATCGGAACCAAGTGGCCATATAGTTGGTGTCTTGTGGGGTGTTGCCGCCAGGACTTGTTCAATATTGCTCTCAACATTCTTGTGTAATTGCAGTCAAGCTTCTTTTTCAGCCGTTTAGTTAGCGTCCAAGTAGTGTATCCATATAGCAGTATCGATACGACCGCTGCCTGGAAGAAACTGCGTATCATTTTATCGGTCAGGACTGATTTCCCTATGATCGAGAGCCTATCGAATAGCTGTCCATGCTTTCGTTAGTCGCGAGTCTATGTCTTTTCAGTTGATGAGACGCTGCTTCCTAGGTAGGTGAATTTGTCTACTAGTTTCAAAGAGGTCTAGTGTGGGAATGTCGCCTGTTTGGTAGTAACACATATATTCAGTTTTGAGTGCATTGATATGGAGGCCAATGCCTGCGGCGGCTCGTTCCAAACTATGCAGTAGTGTTTCGGCTTGGTTGGGTGTATTTGCCAGTATCGCTATGTCATCAGCGTAGTCAGCATCCGTAATTGTTTTTGCGGGGTACCTTCTGTTTCTTTTCTTTGTCAGCTCGAAGCCATTTTCTCTAATTTTGTCGATCGAAGTTCTAAGCACGTAGTCTAAACAGATGATAAAGAGGTATGGGGCTAGCAACAAATATATATATCTCTCTCTCTCTCTATATATATATATATATATTAGAATTAAAAATTGTTTAAAAGAGGTTCAATAAATCAAAATTGCTCGAATACTGACAAGCAGGGCAGTATTAAACCTAAGAACAATTCAAATCTCTCCTTCTTAAGTTTGTTTTAAGACCAGCAGTTCTACTTGATTTTGCTAGAATGGAAAGCACAAACATCACATGGAACTCTGTGTGTATGTGTGTGTGTGTGAGCGCGCGTGCGATGTTATTTTTGGCTGCAGATAATAGGAATCATTTCTTCGGTTGTAAATGTTATATATTCTAGATTTCGGTAATGAACAATATATAAAAATATCCATTTTGAAAGCATAATTTTCCATCAAAAATAGGGTTGCTTTGTGTATAAGGTAGTTTAATAATTATTGTCTGGTAGAATGAGACCGGTGTGCCAAATTCTAAACAGGGCTGCTCGCATTCCACTTAGGACTCGAGTAGTTAGGAAAAGCAGAAACTCACATGTTTGGCAGATTATTCGTAAATAAAATTAGTTTGAGTAACTGCTGAAGGAAGACTGATGAATGTTGTTGCCTATACGTACTGATAAAAAGCAGCAACTCTCTGAGTTGTTACTACTTTTTAAAACTAGGATCCTTCTCATTTAGCAC
Source organism: Sepioteuthis lessoniana (assembly GCA_963585895.1). Classification (NCBI taxonomy): domain Eukaryota; kingdom Metazoa; phylum Mollusca; class Cephalopoda; order Myopsida; family Loliginidae; genus Sepioteuthis; species Sepioteuthis lessoniana. The sequence continues at coordinate 38,788,091 of OY757904.1, read as the reverse complement.
AAGTTAGCGCGTCCGCTCCAGTACTATTTCTTCTGTATTGATGTACATTCTTATTTCTTGTCCTACTGTCTTTAAGGGATTGTTTAAGAAAAGATCAATATTAATGTTTGGCCTACTGTTCGCCAATGGTCCGGGAGACCTAAGTTCTATCCCAGGTTGCGTCATACCAGGGACTTTAAAAATGATACTTGATACCTCCTAGCTTAAGGTGGAGCAATCCAGTGGAGCAATCCAAGGAAAGGAGTAGCGCCCTCCCCTACACCTCGGTGTTGAAGCTGTCGAAAAGGGAGCCTTCTGTTCACCCTCGACTACGGTCGCCAACTTCACTTACTTACATATAAATAAGCGAACTTTCAAATTACCTCATACATACAACTGACAATATTTATTAACATAATTTAACCGAGCTTAAGTAAATGGAAATGCTATGTAATCATTTCATTATCTTAGCTTCTCTTACAGCATAGAAACTTTTTAAAAACTATTTTAAAAAGTTATTCCTTCAAGCTTTTCCCCAGAACAATGGAACAATAAATCACATAGAATGAATGATTTTATTAGTCCTATCACTTTTGATAATTTCTCTTTCTCTACTTCCATATATATATATATATATATATATATATATAGAGAGAGAGAGAGAGAGAAATAGAGAGAGAGAGAAAGATAGATAGTCTAATGATCAAATAAGTGAGAAACTGAGAGTCACCCAGCACCGTTACCTCTATACGCTATCAAAACTTCAATCTACGTATTCTCTATCACTGATATTGTATTTATGGATGTAATTTGAAAAATATAAGCAAAAAATACATACATACTTATATATATATATATATATATATATATTTATATATATATATATATATATATATATATATATATATATATGAAGGTTGCTCTGCCATAACACAAAGGAACCAAACCAAATTAACTGTCTAAGAGAAAAATTAATTTAAATCTGTATAACCCACTTTATCCTTGTTCGTTTCGGATTCTATCATACTGCTTTTAGAGATACATAGCCTTTATATACGCTTGACATTGTTGTTACTAATTTGAGATTTTCTCAATAGTTTCTCATTTTCATCCGCTTTCTTTGTACTTTGTTAAAACGATTACATCAATGTTTACTTTGTTTAATCTAACACTAATGACCCAAATTTATGTCTCAATCTATTCGTCTCTGTAACATACATTTATGTGCTGTAATTATCAAAGAAAACCTATTTACCTAAATTGCTGAAGTCTGTTGAACTTTAAAACGACATAAGTTTTTGAAGCATTATTTAAAGTCTTATCTTCTATACCCAATTAATACGTTGCCACTTGTCGCATTTGACATAAACAAAAGACAAATATGTGCTGTGTTATTGTAGATAGAATGGCTGTGTTAAATAGGAGAAATCTCAGACGATAACGTGTTCTTCCTGCTTTGGGTAAAACTATTGCAGTCGTTTTCTAGATTATTATTTGCATTCGGTAAAAGCAATCATCCAAACAACCTAAAACTTTACCAAGTAATATTTTTCGGTAACAGAATTATCGGAAGCGTATTTTTGGTTGCATAACTTAAATGAGGAGGAGTCCCTGAGGCGTAGTGGCTCACATGCTCGACTGCCATGTTGGAGTTAGCAACTCCAGTCGCAGTATTACATTTACATTCCCACTAATATCCTTACAAAAAATATGAATCCCCAATCTCCACCAGTTATAGATTAAATGGTACCCCTATAGTCCTTCTAATAGGATGACTTTAGTATTAGATAACAATCGAAAGTTGATATTCTATTTCACTAAGAAAAAAAACCATAATTTCAATGCAGTAGAGTTCTCTTAAGAATAATATATAACATTTGTTTTGATTGTATAATATTTCATTGGAAATATGTTTGCATTATATATCAAGTGGTATAAGGTGTTGGTTATATTACATTATATTTATATTATATTATATTATATTATAGAATCACATAATAGTACGTATATTACGTATGTAGGTAGAGTGTAGACAAAAGAATGGAATGAGTGGGGAAGACCAAGACAGATACATAGACAGATAGACAGAGAGGCAGGTGATAAGATAAAGTGTCACGCTAAGAGCAGTGGATAGCAATCTATTCTTCTGCATAATTAATATCCAAGTGAGATCACTGATCTTGTGCCTGACAAAGATGTAATTAATTATTTCTGACTGGGTCTTAGTCACACTGAAATATAAACACGCGCACTATTAATAAATAAGACACCGGAATCTTTGCATCGAGAATCTATACAAGTGCAGTCCTGGCTTGTTCACGGCTGAGGTGTGTTTTAGGGGCTTACCGACAGAAAGCTGGTGTACTTGGTATTGCTCCGTCGCTTTAAAATATTGTGATAGTTCTCTCCAATTTGTAGTTGATGATTTATTCTATGTCTTCAAGAATCACCGAAACCCTATGCTGGATCCTTAATCTAATAAGAACGCAAAATATTGGATTACATTTTATTGTTATGTATGTATATATGTATTTCATATATAAGATGCTAGAATCTTTGTATCGTTGTATCTATTCTGATAAGTCAACAAAACTTAAAATACATCGTCTGTATCACCTTTAGGTTGTACACCATCAGAAGAGAGATATCTTGGGTATGATACTAAAATGAATCTGATGGTGAGGTTCCAATTCTGAATCTCTGGCGAGTGAAAACATTTTCAATGCAAATAATTAGCACTGTTATTTTGTTTAATTTATTTCATTCGAACACAAATGATTTATACACAATTATAAGCCTTCATTATTTACTAAGCTTTTCTTAATTGCAGTGCAAGTTAACAACAAATTAATCGACCTGAACTCACTATTACTGGTTGGCTAGTCAAGCTTATCAACCCTTACACCATGTTAGGTAACTACTTCTATTTGATAATAATAATAATAATAATAATAATAATAATAATAATAATAAGAAGAAGAAGAAAGACAAATAATAATAACGATAAAAGAAAACCCTGTCGTATAGTGAACTTGAACCGTCCCAGATGACTACAGAATGTAAGACAAAGAAAACGAAATGAGAGACAAGTACTTGGACCTAGCCAGAGAACGAAGAAATAAAAGGAACATGAAAATGACTGTGATATTAATAATATCTGGTGAATTCGGAACTGGCCCCAAAAGCATGATGAAGGGGACTGGAAGATTCAGGAATTGGAGGACGAACCAAAACCGAGGAAATTACAGCATAGTTAAGATAGAAAAGAATGCTAAAAAGAGTTGTGGAGACCAAAGGAGGCTTGGTATTACTCAGACTCCTGTGAAAGACCATCAACTAGCGCTAATATGAAAAACATGCAAAGAGTGAAATAATAATAATAATAATAATAATAATAATAATAATAATAATAATAATAATATGCCCAAACTAGCACCTGTCCTAAAAAATGACACACATAAACTCCTATGGGACTTCGGCATACACACCTAATCTCGGCCAGAAGACAAGACAATAAAAATCAACAAAAAAAGAGAACTTGCAAAATAGTCGATTTTGCTGTCCTGGCTGGCTACATAATAAAACAGAAAGAATGTGAAAAGAAGGATAAGTACCTCGACCTTGCTAGGGAACTGAAAAAACTGTGGAACATGCAGGTAACAATTATACCAATTGTAATTGGTGCGTTTGGGACAGAAACTAAAGGATTACGAAAGTGACTGGAGGAGTGGAAGTTGGCGGACGGTTGGAGACCGTCCAAACGACAGCATTATTGAGAACGGTCAGAATACTGAGAAGAGTCCTGGAGACTTGAGGAGACTTGCTGTCATTCAGACTCCAATGAAAAACCATCGGATAACGCTGATGTGAAAAGTTCTAATGAGTTAATAATAGTAATAATGATAAACTTGAATGGGAAATTCTGCTGGAAACGCAAATAAAAATACTACGAAAACCAGCCAGAATGATAAAAAAGAGAGGCACTGGAATAAGCGGGAAAAAGAAACTGGCAACAAAGAAAAAATAACAGTACAACTTGAGGAAATAAACCAGAAAGTGCTGGCGAAAGAAGGAAGATTAAAAAGATATCGACAAAGGGTAAAATAATATGGACAAAACAGGGCTTTCCAAAGCAACGAAAGAAAATTCTCTCAACAATTGGGAGGGAGTAACACGAAAACATACCTACAACCGGATCCAAAAAAAAAAAACGATTTTGGACGAAAATATGGCAACCAAGAAAAAAATAACAAAAATGATGAATGGATAAACATTACAAGAGAACTAGACGGACTTGAAGAAAGCCCCAAAACGGAAATACACATCGACTTACTCAAAACAACACTGAAACGAATATCAAACTGGAAAATGCCATGCCATTATGGAATACATGGCTTCTGGTTCAAGAAATTCACCTCCATTCACAGCAGACTAGCACTAGAAATGAACTGATGCGCACAAGTTCCTGACTGGATGACCAAAGGAAAGACTACATTAATCCAAAAGGACCCTAGCAAAGGAACTGCTCCAAACAATTACAGACACATAACCTGCCTACCAATGATGTGGAAAATACTAACTGCACAAATAAGAAAAAAGATTTACTACTCACTAACAAGCCGTTCATTGTTCCCTGACAAACAGAAAGGATGTCGCAAAGGATCCAAAGGCACAGCAGAGTTACTCTACATAGATCAACACATCCTAAATGAGAGCAAGACAAAACGGAAAAATCTAGGTATGGCCTGGATTGACTACAAAAAGGCATATGATATGGTTCAACAAAGCTGGATAATACACTGTCTCAGAAAGTACAAAATATCACATGAAGTCTTAAACTTCATCGAAAAGACCATGCAAACCTGGAGAGCGGAACTGACAGCAGGAGGAAGAAGCTTAGATGAAACAAAGATCCAAAGAGGCATTTTCCAAGGAGATACTCTATCACCCTTACTATTCATAATAGCCATGATGCCCCTTAACCACATACTCAGGAAATGCACAGCCGGATACAAACCCAGCAGATCGCAAGAGAAGATCAATCAGCTAATATACATGGATGACATTAAACTATTTGCTAAAAAGGAAAATAACTGGAAACTCTCATACACGCCGTTAAAATATACAGTCAAGACATAGAAATGGAATTTGGCATAGAGAAATGTGCCATGCTCGTCATGAAAAGTGGCAAACGACATATGACTGACGGAATGGAACTACCAAATCACGACAAAATTAGAACGCTCGGAGAAGAGGAAATCTAGAGATACTTGGGTATCTTGGAGGCTGACGCCATCAACTCGAGACAAAACTCTCCAGCAAAAACCTTATCAAAGGAATAAATACCTGGGTTGTGCCCCACATTAGATATTCGGGACCCTTCTTCAAGTTGACCTCAGATGAACAAATACAAATGGATCAAAGAACAAGAAAACTAATGACCATGCATAAGGCATTACATCCCAGAGACGACGTTGACTGACTATATGTACCAAGAAAAGAGGGAGGAAGAGGACTCGCCAGCATCGAAGACAGCGTAGACGCATCGATACAACGGCTCAAAGAATACATAGGAAAACACGAACGTGGACTAATTACAACCATCAGAACAACACGATAGATGATATAAGGACAACAACTAAGAAAAAAATGGGAGAAAAAACAACTCTATGGCCGCTTTAAATGACAAAAAACAACATCTCACACCAGAAAATCTGGGCCTAGCTAAGAAAAGAAAACTTTAAGAGAGAAACAGAATCTATCCTAACAGCAGTACAGGACAACGACATAAGGACCAATTATATCAAAGCGAGAATAGATAAGACGCAACAAAGCAGTAAATGTAGGCTATGCTGTGATAGAGACGGAACGATCAATCACATAATAAGCGAATGCAGCAAAGTAGCACAGAGGGAGTAAAAGGCGAGACACGACTGGGTCGGCAAGGCGATCCACTGGGAAATGTGCAAAAAATTTAAATCTGACCATACTAACAAATGGTATATACACAGCCAAGCACTTGTCCTAGAAAATGACACGCATAAACTCCTATGAGACTTTAACATACAAACGGATCACCTAATCCCGGCCAGAAGACCAGACCTTATAAAAATCAACAGAAAAAAAAAGAGAATTTGCAAAATTGTCAACTTTGCTGTCCCAGCGGACCACAGAATAAATCTGAAGGAATGTGAAAAGAAGGATAAGTACCCCGACCTTGCTAGAGAATTGAAAAAGCTGTGGAACATTAAAGTAACGATTATGCCAATTGTGGTTTGTGCCTTAGGCACAATAACGAAATGATTATTAAAAGGCCTGAAGGAATTGGAAGTTGGCGGACGGGTAGAGACTATCCAAATGACAGCATTGCTGAGAAAGGCCATAATCCTGAGACGAGTCCTGGAGACCTGAGGAGACTTGCTGTCACTCAGACTCCAGTGCAAAACCATCAGCTAATACTGATGTGAAAAGCTTTAAAGGAGTGAATAATAATGATAATAATCAGATGAAGCCATAAACTTTATCGAGAAAAACATGAAAACCTGGAAAGTGGATTTTGTCAGCAGGCGGGAGAAGCTTAGCTGAAGCGAAGTTTCAAAGAGGTATATTTTAAGGAGATGCACTATCAACATTACTATTCATAATTGCGATGATGCCTCATAATCAGAAAATGCACGGCCGGATACAAACATAATAAATCGCAGGTAAAGATCGATCACCTAATGTACATCGACGACATCGAACTGTTTGCAAAAAATGAAAATGAACTAGAAACACTAATACACTCAGTGAGAATATAAATTTAGGACAAAGGGATGAAAGTAGGCGTAGAAAAATGTGCCAAGCTAGTAATAAAAATGTGCTATGCTAGTAATGAAAACGACACCTGACGGATGGAATGGAACTGCCAAATCAAGACAAGATTAAAACGCTCGGAGAAAAAAAAACTTAAAAATACTACGGGGTTTTGGAAGGTGAATCCATTAAACAAGTGAAGATGAAAGAAAAATTAAAAAAGGATATCTCAGGAGAAGCAGGAAGCTACTCGAGACAAAACTATGTAGCACAAACCTTATCAAAGGATTAAATACCTGGGCTCTACCCCGCGTTAGGTATTCGGGACCCTTTTTGAAGTGGACCAGAAACGAACTTAAGGAAATGGTCCAAAGAACAAGAAAACTAATGACCATGCATAAGGTATTACATCTCAGAGATGATGTTGACAGACTATTTGTAACAAGAAAAGAGGGAGGAAGAGACTTGCCAGCATTGAAAACAGCGTTGTCACATCGATACAACATTTCAACGACAACATAGAAAAGCACGAAGAAGGATTGATTACCGCCACCAGAAACGATACTGACAACACAAGGACAAACAGAATGATAATACTAGAAAACAAAAGTAGGAAGAAAAACAAATCTATGGGCCTTTTTAACGACTAATAAGTAATATGATTATACTAGAAAAGAAAAGTAGGAAGAAAAACAAGAAAACGTGGACGTAGCTAAGAAAAGGAAGCCTTAAGAGAGAAACAGAGTCTTTTCTAATCCTATTTACCCAACCCCTCCGCTCGGACAGGATATGACACAAGGTCAATTTTTAAGCGGAGTTTAACAGGTTTGAATTCAGAGTTTTCCTTCTAGACTAGTTGCCTCATCAAGGCTGAAGAACCTAGTCTGCCCTACTATTTACCCATAGCTGGACGGAGAGTAATTGGATTCATACCTTTCCCAAGGGTATTAGTGCTATGTGAAATGCAATAAGTCTCGTCCAGGATTTGAACTCGTGTCGCCGGGTTCATTTCCTACGACGATAACTATTACACCACGGGCACCTCTCTTCTAATAGCAGCGCAAAACAACGCCATAAGAAACAATCATATCAAAGCGAGAATAGATAAGACGCAACAAAATAGCAAATGTAGGTTATGGGGTGATACAGACGAGACGATCAATCCTATAATAAGCGAAGGCAGCAAATTAGCACAGGAGTATAAGACTAGACATGACTGGGTGGGCAAATCGATCCACTGGGAGAAATTAAATTTGACCATACGAACAAATGTTATATGTACAACCCAGCATTTGTCCTAAAGAATGGTACACACAAACTCCTATGGGACTTTGACATACAAACGAATCGCCTGATCTCGGCCAGAAGATCAGACGAGACCTTATAATAATCAAAAAAAAAAAAAAGAAAAAGAAAAATAAGAGAATTTGGGAAATTGCTGTCCAGGCTGATCACAGAATAAAAATGAAAGTGAGTGAAAAGAAGTTAGTGCCTGGGCCTTGCTAGGGAATTGATAAAACTATGGAACATGGAAGTGACAATTACATCTATCGTTATTGGGGCTTTTGGTACAGACACCGAAGGATTATCAATGGGACTGGAGAACTTGGAAATAAGAGGACGAGTGGAGACCATCCAAACTACTACATTATTTGAGAACGGCCAGAATACTGAGAAGAGTCTTGAAAATTTGAGGAGAGTTGCTCTCACTCAAACCCCAGTGAAATACAATTAGCTTACACTGATGCGAAAAATTCTCAAAGAATAAATAATAATAATAATAATTGATGTAGTAGTAGTAGTAGTAGTAGTAGTACCAGAGCAAGCGGTAATATACAAGAATAAAATAATTTTTTATCTATGGGATTTTGCCGTCCCGGCAGAACGCCGAATATAAATAAAAGAAAGCGACAAGATAAAAAAAAGTACTTGGACCTTGTCATAGAACCAACAAAAAATAACTCAAGAAAACAAAACACTGTGAAACATGGGGTGGGGGTGTCTGTGATACTTATTGTGGTATGTGTGCTAAGAACAAACCCAAAAGGCCGTGAACAAAAAAGACTGGAGAAACTGAAGACAATCGGAAGAATCGAAGCCATTCATATAGAGCATTGTCAAGTGTGGTTTGAATACTGAGGAATATCCTGGAAAGCTAAGGAGACTTACTGTCAATGAGATTATGGTGAAGGTCCACCAGTTGACGCTGATTTGAAAAACTCCAAAGAAATGAAATGATATCATCATCAACATCATCAGCAACAGCAACAACAATAGTAAAAATCTCTACACAATCCCAATTAATACAATTAATTTTCATAGATTTATAAGGTTTTACTTATTCCTATTCAATAAAACTAAACAGCACCTAATTAGATATATCAATTGTTCTTATATAATACAAAAAATTTGCACTCAATTATAGAGTTTTAATTATTCTTATCTAATAGAAATACCTTGTACACAACTTTATATGGCCCAGTCGACTGGGGCTGTAGAATATACCGACTGCATCCCCGGAGAGGGGTAAGACTTCCCCAAGTAGGGTCCTTGATATAACAAGACAATCTGATGGCGAGACTCCAGTAATGCTGGAGCTTTAGGAAATGCGGAGTACCCTTTCATTGCTATCACTCCCAGGTCCACTTTGGACCGAAGTGGTAAAATCTGATAGGGTCCTATCTATATGTCAAATAGAACTAAAAACTGTATTTCCCGGCAGAACACCGAATATAAATAAATAAATTTACGGAATTATTTGAAATAGAACTGTTTTGATATTTAAATTGCTTACTTATGCTAAACTGAACTGTTTTTCATTTAACTGTGTGTAGATAAATAAATGATGTTTAATTGAATTGTCCCTTCCTTAACATAGTATTATAAGATACGTATCAAGAGCAAAGTGGAGTAATCCAGGAGAAAGAGTTTTACCCTCCCCTAAACCTCGGTGAAGTAGTTATTGAAAAGGGAGCCTTCAGGTTGCCTTCAACTACGATCGCCAACCTTACCTTCTTTCTATTTTAATCTAAATAGTTTTCCAGCATATATAATTTTTGAAATATTCCTATGCAATGCTATTAGCTTTAAAAAGTCTAGTCGAAATATAGACAGGATCAGAACGGGTAAAACCCCTGGGATAGAGAGGACATGAGAGTAATAGCACCGAACTCCTAATCCACGTCCCTGAGAGTTTCAGAATCGGAGACTGATCACAAGATGTGATGCAGATTATTGTCATATCGAGAATATCGTATTTTTCCGAGGTCGGAATGTAGTTAGCGTAATCTAAACCCAAACGACAGGTCGATACTTGATAGGAATATGGAAAACCATATGAATGTGCAAGAAATGATTATTATTTTGTAAGTAATGTTTGTAGCTGTATTGTGTAAAAAAAAATGATTTCAGTATAAAAACAAGCAGTCACAGTAAATACAGGCATATTCACGGGTTGTTAATAACTTAGACTTTGCTTGTTTGGTTTAGCTGCATGGAATTTAAAGGGTTCTGCCACATAGCCTGAGGGGTTTAGATTTAGCGATATTTGGGGCACATCATTATGTCAAGGCTAAAGCATTATATTATATTAAAAGCATAACATTAAATTATATTATAGTATTTTATATTATATTATATTATATTCAGGACATAGATTTCTATATCAGTGATCTCATAAATCCAACTACCAATCCCATCTCTGTAATTTAATCCTTTGAGGAAATTAATTTATTTCATTGTTCCTTTGCTTTTCTCTCTGTCTCTCTCTCTCTGTCTCTCTCTCTCTCTCTCTCTCTCTATATATATATATATATATATATATATATATATATATATATATATATCACACTGTTGCAAAACAGAACGCAACTAACGGCTATTGAATGCTAAGATTTTTCGTATTTTTTCGTTTCGTTTTTTTTTAAAATAGAATATCATTCAGAAGATTCAAGATCACAGATCAACATTCCTCTGATGATTGTTCCATATAAATGATAGTTCTATATAAATAAACCAAATTTTTTTTTTTCGTGGGCAAATATCTTTCCTAAATATAAAATCATCTTCTGAATACCTTTTTCACACACACACACACACACACACACACACACACACACACACATTTATATATATATATATATATATATATATATATATATATATATATATATATATATATATATATATATAAAGCATTTCCTCTATTTTGCATTCCTTCTGATCAGGACATTTATCAGATTCCTTTATCATCTATAAAACAAAATATTCTACAGCATTTATCATCTATCATCGAAATTTAAATTCAATGTTAATTGGTTTCCTACGTTCATGTCTAAACGTTTTTTGGCAAATCAAAGCGAAAAAAAAAAAGAAAAAAGAAAAGAAAGAACATATATTCGCGGAATAGTTTTCATAATACTAATCGTTAAATCCTACAAAAAATAAAAACAAAAACAACATAAAAAAAGGAAAAACAAAGGAAATTCCACCAATATTTCTTATTTTTCTCATAAAACCAGCAAATTTTCTGCGTCATTTAATTCTTTTCTTTGGTGTTTTTTTTTTGTTCCCCACCGACACGCCTATAAAACTATAACTTTTAAGTCTCACTGTTTTTAAATCTTTCTTAAAAGAAAAGGCAAAAATCTATATTCTACTTTCATGTTAACATTTTGAAGTATAGCAATATATATATACACCAAACCAAAATTAAAAATAAAACCCAACACATATTACATACATCCAACTAAAATTCACATTATGTTATGAAAAAAAATGGCATTATATTTCTTTTACAAAGATAAGAATGATATTTTACAATGGTATTTAATTTTTTCAGTTTAGGATGGATTCCTCCATTAAATTAAAGAAATAACAGGTTTATATTTGAATAAAAAATCAGGATCAATAGCTTAGAATAATTTTGTTCTCACTCTGTTTGTAATACAATTGATTTTGTTCTTGTAGCGTAGCCATCGACGATTGTTGTGTCAGTGATTGTTAATCGACGAATAAGGAAGGTAAAGACAAAAAGCAACTCATCTTAAACGTTAGAACCTCTCTTGCTTTATTCTCTCCGTTCACACACTGACGCCATGGACACTAATGGAAATGGATAAAAGCTACGAGTGGCTGACTTACTTCTTCGTTCGTCGTTTGTTAGATTTTTTTTTGTTTAATGGTATATCGACGTTTGATGGTTATTTAATGCCACATTTTATTATGTACATGTTTCTTAAGTGAATTGATTATAGGTAACATTTTTAAACACACCAGAGCTCATTTGCCTGCATACAGTAAAACATTTTCCAATTTTACTCTATTAATAATTCTATTTAATATTAATTGTTTGTTTGCACACACTTAAATGGTTAAACAGTTATATTTGACCCATATATTGGACACTAATAGGTACTACCTCTCAGATTAAGGGTGGGCCTGGAATTAATGGTAAAAAAGAAGTGTTTTATATTGCCGAAAGCTCCAGAAAGGATTCCCCACCATCAGTGAAGCGTGATTGGAGAACAAGGCACTTTTAAAAAGATACAGAAATAATCGTTTCCAAAAAGAACAAAGAACAGCCCAGTCGGCTGGGGCTGTAGAATACGACGACCGCATCTCTGAAGAGGAGTAAAACTCCCCTGATCGAGTTTCTTGCATATTAGACTAAATAGCCTGAGGGTGAGACTCTAATCCTGTATCTTTTGGGAATGTAACTTACCCGTTCGTTACCCTTACTCCCAGGTCAGCTCTGAACCTATCAGAGTTCCATCTATCTGTCAAACAGAAATAAGTAAGCATTTCTTCTGCCTTGTGAAAACTAATAAATTGAATAATTTCTATTTCATAGCAATACGTGTTAAGTGTTAGATCGGAATACTTGAAATCATTTAATTGCGTACAAACAAAAGTACTAGTGACAGATAGCAATATTTAAAATCATTTAACAGGGCGGAAACAAATGAGCCTTGGCTTGTTTAAAAGGAGTTACCTACAAACACTTCGTTTGCGTATCATATGTTTAATATGTTAATATGAATAGGATTTGGAATTAAATAACATACAAAGGTTGATTTGCAGTAAAAACACAACCAACCAACCAATCAACCAACTAAATAATCAACCTCCTGGCGGTGAAGTGACTGAATAAATACATACTAAACACACTTTAACATGGGGATTGTCTTTCTTTATACAAGCGACATAATGACTAACGTGCTGGAATACGGCATCTTAGTACCACTAATACATTAACTTTCGGATTTATACGCTTCGGAAAGATATACGTGGTGCCTTCCATGCGTTTCCAGACTTTTTTTTGTACAAGCATTTAAAATGGTCGTAGACTCTTGAAAATTTAGTATGTTATTGTTAAAAATCTTATGAAATGACTGAACAATTTTTATGAGTTCAGGTTCAAATGAACAGCTACACCAGGAATTTGAATACAACCTACAGCTGGTGAATTTCAAAAATATAATCAGGACGTCAGGACAATTTAGAAGAACGATATGCAATAAAATTATGTTTTAAACTTGGAAAAAAAGCCACAGAAACACATGGAATGCTTCAGATTGCTTTTGAACCATCTTGCATCAATCGAGCATCAGCCTTTGAGTGACATAAGAGATTCAAGTAAGGCAGGGAGTCTGTGAGGGATTATGAGGGGTATGGGAGGAGTACAAAATTGATACACCACTGTTGATTTGTCAAAGGGATAGGGTTAGGGTTAGGGTTACTATGTTGAGGTTTTAAGGGAGTTCAGATAGATTCCGTCGGAAGAGGCCAGCATTCTTCAAATCGTGTCAGTGACATTTCCACCAGGACAATCCACCAGTCCATATCTCCATCCTTGTCACAGACTATTTGACCAAATGAGCATCAAGACAGTTCCTCACCCTCCCTATAGTCCAGACATTGCTCCTTGTGACTTTTGGGTATTCCCTAAGCTCAGAGGCTGTCGTTATGAGACAATTGAGCAGATGAAAGAGGCTTTGGCGAAGGTCATTGATACACCCACACAAGAGGACTTCCGTGGGGCCTTCCAGAAGTTGTTGGAACCTTACAACAAGTGCATTGCAGCCGGAGGAGATTACTTCGAAGGGGACTAAAGTTTCATGTGTGTAATATCAATAAAAGTGCCCATACGAAAAAAGTCTTGAAACTTATTTAATGATCCTCGTAAACATCCTTACCCCACAGCTAGAAGTTGAATAGAATCACTACGGTACTTCTAAAAGAATAGTTTTGGCATTAAATAACCTCTGTATATTGATATGCTATTAAAAAGAAAGAAACTAAACAACGCAATAAAAATAAAACTGGGTTGTAGTTATACTGCTATCACGTGAACATGTTTTTAAATTTTTGCTGTTTGCTTATTCAAAGATAAAGGACGAAAAAAAAACTATTCTTATGAGTATATTTTTGAATTTTATTGATCACTGTCAAACTGATCAGGTTTATAAGATCTTGGAGCATCGTTAAGCAAGATATAAGTCAACAGCTAGCGATCGTTTTCGAAGGCGCACAAAAAGCTCTCTTTTCAAAAGCTACTACACCAAGGTGTAGGAAAGGGCGCTACTCCTTTCCCTTGATTGCTCCACTTTACCCTTCATCCGTATTTTATAATGCTGAGTGTAAAGCAAGGATGCATCAAGTTCCATTTCTTTGGTATGACTCGACCTGGTATTGAATCCAGGTCTCTCGGTCTATTATGCCTATGCTCAGTAATTGACAAATATGCAACTAAAACATCCGATAAGTTCTCATAATCCTAATGACTTCTGAATGAAGAGCTCAAAACTGTTTTGTTTTTAAGTCCTATTTTTACTGGAAAGAAAAATATTTAATTCCTAGCGATTTTTCAAACGGGTGTAAGCCGGTGTTTTTTTTTTCGCTGGAATCTAAGTGACATCAAGTCTCCTCAGGTTTTCAAATCTATTAATCCAGACGTTATTAAATATGCTGAGGGCTAGATTGTTTGCATCCTTCCTCTGATAACCAATTTCTCCAGTTACATTTCCAAGCCTTTAGGGATCGTTCCAAGTGCACCAACTGCAATTGATATCACCACTGCCCAATGTTCTATAGTTTTTTTTCCATACAAGCCCCAAGTATATTTCTGTCGTTTCCCTTACCTTTATTTTCATTCTGTTATCCACTGGAATGGGAAAATACACTTTTATGTCTTGTTATTTTCTTATGTTACTCCTCGAAACCTTTTCAAACCAGCGTTAGCTGATAGTCTTTTTCTGGTGTTTGAATAACTGAGTCTCCTGGACGCTTCTCGGTAGTCTAGCCGATCTAATTAATGCTGTAGTCTGGGTGTTTTCACTGGGTAATCCCTTTACCAAACCTTTGGAGTTGTTCTGAGTTCACCAGTTATAATTATCATAATGTTTTCTTTGTTCCATCCATAGTTTCGGTTGTTACTTTTGCATTCAGATTGATAGGACTCTCCAAAAGAGATGAGAAGTTCCGTTATGTGTTTTTTTTTCTATTTCATATAAGCTGCGCAGCCAGGTACATTGCTAATCTGTTTATCTGTTATTTTTAAAATTATATTCAGTGTTCGCAATATTACCGCTATGGTGTCACATTTTCACAATTTCTATTTTCTGGTTGTTTTATTATTATCATGAATAATAATAAGTGTTCTACCGACTTGAGGAGCCTTGCTGTCACTGAAATTCCAGTTAGAAACCATCAGTAAACACTGGTGTGAAAAACTGTCAAAGAAGTAAATAATAATAATAATAATAGTGATAATGATACTCGATCACATACCTAGGGAATCCACAGGCGGCTACAAACGTATGAAATCACAAGAAAAATCAGTCACATAATGTACATGGCCGACATCAAACGTGTTGCCCAAAAAGGAAAAAGAATTAGGAATCCTTTTACAGGCAGTGAGAATATACAATCAAGACATAAGGATGGAAGTTGGCGGAGAAAAATATGACATGCTAATAATGAGGCGTGGGAAACAACTTATGACGGAAGGTCTAGGAACACCAAACCAAGGAAAAATCAGAACCTTCAGAGAAAAGAAAACTTACAAGTGTTTGGGAATATAAGAAGCGAACAACATCAAACAAGCGAAAATGACCGACCAAAAAATTTAATCTCAGGAGAACGAGGAAACTAATGCAAACTAAACTATATAGCAGAAATCTCACCAAACGTATAAACATCTGGGTTATACCCCTCGTAATCAATCTGGCACTCGTCGACTGAAGAACTTCAACAAATGGACCTGAGAAAAAGAAAACTAATGGCGATGTATAAGGTTTATATCCCTGAGATAGCATAGAAAGACTATACGTGTCAAGAAAAGAAGGAGGTTGAGGAATCGTCTATATTGATAATAGCGTCGATTCATGGATTCGACGATTCAATGGCAACATAAAAAAGAGCAGAGGAAAATTGATTACAGTGACAAAAAACAATACCTACAACGTATCGATCAACAGAACATCATTACCAAGGAAAGAATTGGAAGAAAAACAACAGTATGGATATTTATTTATAAGCGACAACGAAATGAAATCTCACATGAGAAAACTTGTACACGACTAAGAAAGTCATACTTTAAGAGAGAAACTTAATCTCTTCGAAGAGAAGAACAAAAACACCATAACAATCAACTACGTAAATGCAAATATAGATAAGATGCAACAAAATAGCAAATGTAGGTAATAAAGACGAAACGATCAGTCATATAATGAGCGATCACAGCAAATTTGAGCAAAAAGTGTATTATACTAGACACAACTGTGTGGGTAAGGTGATCAACAGGGAATTGTTCAATAAGTCTAAATTTACCATACGAACAAATGGTATGTTCAAATTGTTTGGGATTTTGAGATGCTCACAGATCACTTAATCTCAGCCAAATGACCAGACTTAGTGATCGTCAACAAAGGAAGAGAATCTGCTGAATAGAGGATTTGCCGTCCCGGCAGACCTCATAATGAAATAAAAATAAATTGAAAAAAAAAGAGAAGTACATAGACATTGTTAAAAAAAGAAACTAAAAAATACTAAGGAAGATGAAAACGACGGTGATACCAATTGTAATTGGTGCGCTCGTTACAGTCACCAAAGGCCAAATAAAGGGACTGGAAACTTGGAAACAAGAGAACAAAGGCAGACCATCCAAACTACTGCATTGTTATGATCGGCCAGAATACTGAGAAGATTCTTGGAGACTTGAGGAGATTTGCTGTCACTCAAACTTCAGTAGAAAACCAGTAGCTAATGCTGGTGTGAAAAACTCTTAAAGGAGTCATATGATATTTTTAGCTGCAAGTGTTTTTCACGCTAGATTTAACATGTGCTATTTCACCGAAGTCTGTTTGAAACTAATTGAAGCTAACTAAATTTCTAAGAAGCTCCGTTTGAATGTGAAATAAATCACTTCTTATTCGTCCAATTTCGTTCAAGGATTACAAAATTTTAAAATATCGGCATCAAACCTGTTAACATTTTAATATTCGGACACGAATGATAAAGGCCAAAACTGTTCATCTTTCTGTACGTGAAATTCAAAGGTTGTTTAAATTTTGATATTTTCACTGGATACTGCATATTTTCAAATTTTATAAGGCCTTTATTCCATATTTTTGGGTTCATCTTAAAATGATAATCAACATTGCACATTTCGTGTTTTAAACGGAGCCATACACCGAACATTAACAACGATGATCAATGATAGCCTATTTCACCCATCAGAGAGATCATAACAGTTTCATTATTAACTTATCACCCCAATGATAGTTTTATGTCTAGTGTATATCAATTGTAATCCAAAAAGCAATTTTTTAAATCCACTGATAGTTTTTTAAAAGATATATTTGTTATATTATTATGTATATGTGAATTTTTATAAAAATCTCTTTTGGCCAAAAACTGAAATGCAAACTGCAACATCTTAATTAAAAAACTAAAGATAACTCCAAAGTATATGAATAAACGTATGTTTCGCATATCCTAACTGTCATTCTTTATACTGCTATTGTCTTTTGTTTCTTTGGCAAACCCTTAGAAAATGTGGAGAATAACGGCGTCGTTAAGGAGCCTCATTGAACATTGATGTATTAAATAATTAATTAGTATTGAGAGTCGATGAGTGTTGAGATGGCCCTTTCGCTAATTCTCACAATTATCGTTCTCTTTAATAAATCTATTGATTCATTGTAGCCAACTTGAGAAAATGACTAACTGAATAACAAGAAAAGGAAAAGCTGTTATTTTGTTTCCGTTTTTTTTTTCTTTTTTCATCTTAATCTCCTTTGTTTCATACACATAAAATTCACTTAAAGCAGTTTTAGTAAGAAGTAAAATAGCAACGTGGTGAAGCAATAACCTTTTTATGAAGAAAGTTATTCGGTTTAATTGCCAATAGTAAAGATGCTTACTCTACTAAGGAGAACTTACTGAAGAGAAGAAAAAATTAAAAAAATATGCTGAGTAAGTATAGGTGCAGAGTATCATTGTCGTATATAATAGCCTCACAGTCGTCTCTGGTTGTAAAATACACCAACTGCTTCTCTGCAGAGTGGTAAGACCTCGCCAATGAGTGCCCTGGATATCACATTAAACCATTTGATGAAGAGGCTCCAGTGTTCGAGATTTGGGGAAGGTGAAGCAGATTGCCATTGCACCAGGTTGACTCTGACCCGAAGTGGTGACACCGGATAGGGTCAAAGAGAACAAACTATGTGTGCAAACAAATGAGTGATGTTATTTTTTTTTTTTACTGTTATATAGAAATATCTAAAATCGTTTAACTGTGTGCACAAAAAAAGCCCACGTTTGCTTAAGAATGATATCTACATGATATCTAATTTGAATAGCAATAACTTAAATTATTTAACTGTGAGCAAGTCGATGATAATATTAAATAGATTTATTTGTGTTAGATAGGGATACTTTAAACCATTTAACTGTGTTCAAACAAAATAATTCAAACAAAACGTTCGAGAAATAATGTTATCGAGAAAATATTTACTTACAACTCGTATATATATATATATATATATATATATATATATATATATATATATATATATACACACATGACAAAGATTTGGCATCAGATAACCAACAAGGATTAATATGCCATTAAATATCAATCACTCAACCAACCGTCATTGCCATTACTTCCAGGTCCACTTTGACCCTAAGTGATAGGAACTGTTAGGTTCCCATGGATGGGTCAAATAAATCTATTTAAAATTATTCTTAAAAACAACTACGCAACTAATGAACATACAATGATCGCGATTCTCTCTAATCTAGGCATAGAATAGCCCTCGACGAGTTGACGTAGCATTAAAATCAATCCATCAAGCAATCAATCAATCCTTATGTATTACATTAACAAGGTTCTCGGAAGGATTCGATGTAATTATTGAATATTATCTAATAGATGCACGCTGTTTCTAGCTGAATAATATCATTGTATGTATTTACCCAACCCCTTCGCCACGAGAAAGATGTGATACAATATCATTTTTAAGTACAGCTAATCTACATAAGGATTTTTCCTTTTCTTTGTCTGGTTGCCTTAGCAAAGATAATAAACTTCTATCCTACAATTTATCCGTAGCTGTGGTTTGTAAGCCATGAATTCATGACTTTAGAACAACGTGAAACACAAACAACCTCGTTCAGTACTTGATCCCGAGTCACTGATACAATTTCTTACGACGATGACCGTTACGCTAAGTGCGCCCAAGTGATATCACCGAATACAAATATAACTTTATGCGAGTAAATAAATAGGCTGAATAATTTTAATGCAACAAAAATATTATTCAAACTGTATTATTCTAAGTATAAAAAACGGATGCATTAAGTGTACTTTTGTGAAGACAATACTGGTGTTTTAACTCGGTTCCCAGTTTGGTCTTAAACGTGTATCGATGGGATCTCAAGATTTTATTTTCCTCATAAAAAGTATAAAAAAACATTTGAAACATCCATAGATAAAATCATGATTGATTAATACTTGTTCTCTATTTCCAAAGTCAAAACAATGAGATAAGTGCTTGGCTAACTTGGACAGGTGGTCCTTACGGCTAAAAGGAGTCATAATTTTATTTGGCTGAGTTTTATGACATAAGAACAATTGTAGGTTATTCAATACAAAATCTTTTTTACACACACACACACACACACACACACACACACACACACACACACACATATATATATATATATATATATATATATATATATATATATAGGATATGCAAACGCATTGGGTAGATAACATTCTTAAACGAGCCTAAGCTCTTTTTTACACACTGTTAAATGGTTTCAATTAATACTGTATATTAGTCATAAGTTAAACATCAATTATTTGTTTGCACACAGTTTGTTCTATTTGGGACTCTGATAGGACCCTATCAGGTGCTACCACTCCCGGCCATAGTGGACCTGGAAGCAATGGCAATGAAGGCGTAATCCACAGTCCCTGAATATCCAAGGCAGCAGCCAAGCCATCAGATAGTTTAATGTGATATCCAGGACACTAGTTACGGGGAGGCTCTTATCTCTCTGCTAGGATGCAGTCGGTGTATTTTGCAGCCCCACTCGACTGGGCTGAGAGTCATGATTTATAGCCATATTTCTCAAGTGAAGTTTCACGGCATAATTTGAGTCTACAAAGTCTTAGACACAGAACCAATGACAGTTTTAAAGTATTCTAAATATAAGATAAAGTATTGCAATCAGTACTAAAGACGTAGTGTATGTAAGTTGAGTTTTCGAAATATTTGATAAAAATACAAGGCTCTTAAGAATCTAATTCATTATTTTAGATTGACGTAACTATAACCTTTGAACGTTTTTTATACGTTTTAAACAGTGCGATTAAAAGCCTCTATTAGACGGTAAAAAAATTCTTCAGATATCACAGTCAAAGTATATTACACATAATGCAAAATATAGCCATAATACAACTATACAAATATACGGATACATAAAATGTTAGGATATGCGAAATGTTCACATGCATAGGAATTCCGAAACACTGACGACTCTCTGTTGTTCAGGTACGAAACGTTTATTACCTTTTTTGACTAATAGTTTTTCGACACGAAGAGAGAGAGACACAATTTTTACTTTGCTGACTGTTCCTACATCGCTCTTCAGTTAACCCCCAGCTGAACTCTCGGCCCAGAGTCGGAATCTCAACTCACTGACACAACAAACGCACGGTGCATCCCGTAGACCACAACTGAACTGGCCCCGCTCAGGTCCGAATTTCAACTAACTGCTTTTTTCAAAAATCACCAGAATTCCCAGCCCATTGCTTCCGGGCATGACATCATTCACACCCCAGTCTCATTTACTTTCTGGGCTTTTTATTATGACATTTGTGATTGTCACATCTTCCGCACGCGAGCGTGAACTGCACTCAATGTGTGCACCCACACGTACACTAGGCCGAATAGTTCTAAGCCTAAACAAACGATAACATATAACCAACTAAAAATGATAATATAAAAAAAATCCTTCCTCAATTATATAACAATAATAGAACGAAAATTCCTGTCATGTATATAGACTAATGTTATGAGTGTTACTAGTTCCATAGCTAAGAAAATATTTGAAAGCTCAAGTGCAAAAAGAATATACCAGGGATATGGTCAAAGAATATTAATAATAACGGTCGGTTCTATATAATTCATGTTCATTAAGGAGGGAGAAAATATCATATTATTAGTCATAAAGTTTTCTTAGTTAGTCATTTATTTTTCTGTTGAAAAAGGTTTCGTCGAGTACATATTAGAAAGAAGATCAATATAATTTTGTTGCATCAATTTCAAATATTGTCACCCAGTTTTTGTCAATCAACGCTCGAATCCCCAACATTCCTTGGGCAACGACTACAATGAACAGAGAACATATGCTATTATCTTAACCATCACAGGATTTCCAAAAGTTACACAGTGATTTTTTTAAATGAGAAAGTGTTTATGAAGACCATGTTGCTAAATATTTGATGATTTTCGTGATTTTAAGTTTCCAGCTTAAATCAAATCATAAATTCATTAAATGTTTCGTTTTCGTGCGATCAATTGTATTTTTAGTGAATTAGAATTTGCTGATTATTCTTGGATGCTTCCATTGGCACTGGTTGGCATAATAAAATAAAAGTAAAGTTGGCAACCTTAGTCAAGGGTCACCCAAAGGCTCCCTTTTCAATAGCCTCTACACCGGGATGTAGGGAAGGGCGCTACTCAATTCCCTTGATTGCTCTACATTTTCCGTTGATCCTTACCTTATAATGCTGAGTGTTAATCAAGGCGGCATCTAGTGCTTTTTTGAGTCTTTCGTATAACTCGAAGTGGGATTGAACCCCAGTCTCCCTGAACATTGGCGAGCACTCTACTCATTAGGTTGGCATAATAAGTAAATTGGCAACCTTAGTCGAGGGTAACCCTGAGGTTCCATTTTCGATAGCAACTACACCAAGGTGTAGGGGAGGGTGCTACTCCATTCCTTGGATTGCTCCACTTTATCCTTGATCTGTACCTTATAATGGAGAGTGTTAAGCCAGGAGGCATCGAGTACCATTTTTTGAGTCTTTGGCATGAATCGACTTGGGATTGAACCCAGGTCTCCTGCCCATTGGCAAACACTCTAATTCAAGTTTTTAACATTGATGCAAATGCACAAAATATTTGTTGTTTATTATAAAGGTCTTTGTAAAAGTGAAAATTCTACAACCTTTGTTTTTCTTTTTTTCTTGTTCAGATAAAAAAAAAAGGATTTCTATTTAGATCAAAATTTTTGTGAATTCAACATACCCGATCTCTAATATCCAGCTCCTTTCTCTTAGCTGCCATGAAAATTCTTGTAAGAATTACTATAGTTCTAAATAATATTTCTCCTCATGAACAAATATCTAAGCACTTCGACAATTAAGAAGATCAATAATTCAAGTCATTTTTTGAATGAGGCAATCGGTTTGAAAATACCACAAGGCGCAATCAAAAGTTCCACTGAGAGAAAAAAAAATCTAAATCAAGCTTTTTTCTGACGTCACTCTCTCTTGCCAATAACAATACAGCTGATTACATTCGTTAAATCGCCGTTTTTTCTGCAATTCCCTTTGGCTAATCAAATGGATTATTCTAATAAACATCAAATTTTAAACCGCTAACTGGAGCAAATTACAGTCCTTAATAACCGAATCAATTTAAAGAAAATGCAATTCTAATATCTTTAATGTACTGGAAAAAAGTTTCACTTCATTTTTAAATATGAAGTTTTTGCTGTAGAAGTAATGCTTTTCCAGGTTATGAACGCAGTCGTTATTTTTGTTACTATATATAGATGGATCAAATCCTAATTAGTCCTGTTCTTTCCAAATAGTCCTTTACAGCTATAAGTAAAGTAAAGTTGTCGACCTTAGTCTAGGGTGACCCGAAGGCTCCCTTTTCAATAGCTACTACACCAAGGTGTTGGGAGGGCACTAATCCTTCCTGCTCTACTTTACTCTTGATACGTATCTTATAATGCTGAGTTTTAAGCAAGGTGGCATCAAGTTCCATTTTTTTAAGTCTTTGGTATGATTCGACTGAGGATTGAACCCTGGTCTCCCGGACCATTGGCGAACACTCTTTTCTACCGCTATACTGATGCTTTAAAAATACGAAACAATTGTTCGATCTCCTAATGGAGACACAGACTTCTTTGACACTGTCCCTGGAGTCACTCTGCCACGATTACGTACTTCGAACTTGTATATATCTAATAAAAGAAAATGATTTCCCAATGAAAACGGCAAGAAGCAAAGGATATCCTTCAAAATTGATGATAAACGAACGCTTCGTAGATAAGCTAGGTCTTCTTGTAAAATACATACTGGTGTATGGATGCATCAGGTGGACACTAACAAAATGCACATAGTTAAGGCTTAATAGGTTCTATATAAGAGTACTGCGCGCTCTCTTGAATAAATTCTAGAAGCAACATATCACAAAACAGCAGCTGTATGGTCATTTGCCTCCCATCTCACAAACCATTAAGTTATGGTGAACAAGATATGTGGAGCACTGCTGAAGAAGCAAAGATGAACTAATAGGTAACATTCTCTAATGGACTCCTGCACACGGACTAGTGATTAGCTGACCAGTAAATACTAATGTTAGCTCTGTACGGAGACAGGATGCAAACTAGGAGATCTGTTTGGAGTAATGTATGTTTGGTATTGGTGGCGAGAGAGTCAGGAAACTCGGTGTTGTAAGTGCGGCTTGATAACGATAATGATGTTGTTGATATTGATGATATATTTAATATATATATTTTCCATTTCCCTATTTATTATCTCTTATTACATCGCCATATTACAAAGGATAATTCTTAAGCTCTATGGTTGACAACAGATTCAAAGAGGTTCAACTGTGGAGAGGGGTTATTTGCTTGTTGACAAAGTTTTTTTCCGACTTTAATCTATCTATGTGTTTGTATGTGCGTATCAGTACGTACGTGCGTGAGTTTTTATGGGTCTCAGTTTGTATTGTGTATGCATATATATATATATATATATATATATATATATATATATATATATATATCACGCACAGTATATATATATATATATATATATATATATATATATATATATATATATATATATATATATATATATAATTTTTTGTTAAGTTTTTTGCATTTCACGTGCATATTTAAGTAATGTCATCCTTCTGAAAATTTAGTTCTAAATCTTTTTTATTTTGCTCAAATGTTTGTGTCTGGTTGAATTCGGTACTTATTTTCTGGTTTGTAATTTATTTTAACCTTTTAATCTTGACTCTGTTCATGCAACATTTCCTTTTCAACAACTGTTCTTGATTATATTCTTGTGCGGGTTGAATTTTAAATAAATAAAAAAAAAATAACAAAAAAAAATGAAATAAACACAAAATAAAATAAATGAATGCAAAAATCAACAGATTTCTGAAAATATGGGCTTTCGGCGCCAAACAGAAACCTCTTCTCAGAACCATTAAAACACCTCGACTGGGTAGACGGTTATTTTCCTGGCTCGGGAAAATTACAAGAAACGGACCTGTAAGGATGAGATGACTACTTACTTTAACCAATAGCTTTTCTTTCGTTTACCCTTTGTCAATTACCATTGTACTCATGCAGAGTATACCTTAATATTGTTTATTGTGCCAACATAGTTTTTTTAATTTGTTGTTAAATATTTCTCATAAAGAATAAATGTTAGAAAAACATTGAATCTTTGACTAGAACTTCTCCTGAAAATATTCAAAAGGTCTAGAAGAAAAAAATCATTTATCTTAGATTTGTCTAAAAAGTTCTCAAACTACCTACAAGTAATGTTTTAGTAATAAACATTGAAATAAATTTTATCACAAGTATAAAATCAGAAAAAAAGAGGTGCCCGTGGTGTAATGGTTATCCTCGTAAGGAATGGACACGGCGAGACGAGTTCAAATCCTAGACGAGACTGAATGCATTTCACATAGCACTAATACCCTTGGGAAAGGTATGAATCCAATTATTCTCCCCCCCCAGCTATGGGTAAATAGTTGGACAGACTAAGTTCTTCAGCCTTGGTGGGGCAACTAGTCTAGGAGAAGGAAAACTCTGAATTCAAACCTGTTAAACTCCGCTTAAAAATTGACCTTGTGTCATATCCTGCCCAAGCGGAGGGGTCGGGTAAATATGATAAAATCAAAAAAAAAAAGAAAGAAAATTGAAGCATTCGATCGATAAAAAAAATCATGATCGAAATTTTATTTTGATTTCATTTACAAGAAAAGCGAATCAATCTTATAATCACGGAAAAGCGGTGGGAAAATAACTGATGGGTAAGTCATGTTTTTAAAACCGGTTTCGGTTCGATCACATAATTCTCGGTACGTTTTTTGTATAAAGTTTCTATGTAAAAAAAATATGTATTATTATTGAACATACACTTAAAGACAAAACCAGTAATCCAGATATTGCATTGGCCGGACTCTCGCATAGCAGGCGAACATTAAACAACCTAACCACCAATGCCCTTATTGTCAGCTGCTAAAATTTACTTAATGGGTGTGCATGGTCAAAAGTGATGTGATTTAATATTTTTTTCCTCTTTTTCATTAAAAATATTTCTTTTACTTTTTAAAAATGTTGAATGACACCCATCGAGAGAAAAAAACGATTTTGCTGAAATATAATTTATTAAATGTTTTCAATCTATTAAAAAATATATCAAAACAAGATTGCCTTTTCTCAAAAAAGAACATGAAAGGGATTTTTCCTTTTATTCTATTTTATAAGATAAGTGTAGTATTCATGAAGTTTTTTCTACCATTCGAAGAATTTGTAAAGAAGAATATAAGTCTTTCTTTTTTATTCATTCATCGCCGACAAGCCTGAGAGTTTCTCGTGGTGAAAGTTCTTTTTTACCATTAAAATAAACTTTCCTTATTCATGACTTAATGAATACTGCTCTTCCTCATTTAAATGTAAATGAAAAAATCAATGTGTGTGATAAAAACCAGGGTCAATTTTAGCATTAAACTTCCGTCGCAAATTGTAACCGAATAAACGAACATAAAATCAGGGTCTGATTTGTCATTGTATATTCATTTCAAATTGATTGTTCACTTTAGACTCATTACACTCACATATAATCAGTAAATTTTTCTAAATATTGAAAAGTTTACAACAGAAATGAAACACATTTTCAAACAGAGAAGAACAAACTACATAAAAAAGATACATTTTATGACGAAATTAAAATAATATGATCTTGGCATAGTGATGATCTTTCGGAATAGCTTAAAATCTCAGCAATCAGCGAGAGATTGTACCAGACTAAGCAAAGCTTGATGAATACTTAGATCGTTCCCAGAATATAGAAGATTATGCGACGATTATTTCCTTACGGGATTAAATCAGATTTTTGGATAAAAAAACATAACGAATAAAGGCGGTTTAATCAAGAAAGATAAGATAATGCAAAACGGATTTTTATAGCCATAGATTCACTACGTGTATAGAAAGATCCAATAAACCTAATCAGTTCGATATCTCCTTAGACAATGTCAGTCATTATTGTTATCATTTACTTAGCTTAAAGAAGTTTAGCACAAGACGACGCACATGGTTCACTCAGTGAGGACCAAACTCACAAACAAAAATTTAGTTGACTAGTTAATCAGCACAGCACGTTATGCATCACGCTGCCCCTATTTTGACCAAAAATTTACTCGCAACTGCAATGGAATAAATTCTCAACTATGACGGTTCAGTCGGCTGGGTCTGTAGAATACACCCATTGCATCTCAGCAAAGGGGTAAGACACTATCACTGGGTGCCCTGGGTATGACATTAAACAATCTGATTGTGAGGTTCCAGTAATGCCGAAGCTTTGGGGAATGCGGAGTACCCCTTCATTTCCATTGTTCTTAGGTCCACTCTGGCCCAGATTGGTAGCACCTGATAGAGTTATATTTATGAGTCAAATAGAACTGATTGTCATTTAAACTGTGTGCAAGCAAATGACATGCTAAAATAAATTGTTTGAAATAAAACTGTTTCACCATTAAACTGTGTGTAAAGGAAACTGGCGTTTATGTGTTATTAATTAATACTTATTCTTAATTTCTTTGTGTTCACTGTTACCTCGATTAAGGCCAACACGCTACGACAGTTAAACCGTATAATTAATTCAGTGGCGATAGGAACGTTCACTAAATCGAGACATTTTTTTCTAACAGCACAGCTGCATTATTTGTTCTGTCCAAGAGTGCATTTGAGTTAAGAAAATAAATCAATTTGGATGACATAATCTGGGAAAAGGAGTTATTTTGAAGAAGCCATGCCTTAAAAAGGTTTGATCTATGAAAAAGTGCTGTTCATCCATATTTTAAAATGTTGCTAAAATTAAGAAAGAAATAAAAATGGAGAAATTCATTTTTGGTTCGGCAAATAATGAGCTTGAGGAAGTTTTTGTACTTGCCTTGAAACACCGACACACACACACACACACACACACACACACACACACACACACACACACACACACACATATATATATATATATATATATATATATATATATGTATATATATATATGGTGGGGTGGACAACTTTTTTCTAACCTATGAGGAAAAAGGAGTGATACGAAGTAGGTAGTGAAAAATGCAAAAAGAAATACCTGGCTACTTTAAAAATTCTAAAATCCTGGCGGTTAACGCACTTTTAAAACCGGTCATATGGGGATTTCAGTAATATTTTTTCCATATGAGATAATATATACATAGAGAGAGTGCTATATAGATACACACTTGACGATTAGAACAAGATTACCCATTTCTCTCTCTCTCTCTCTCTCTCTCTCTCTCTTTATATATATATATATATATATATATATATATATATATAAGCAGTAAATGAAAAGTTTTTGTAGAAGTAAGCATTCAAAGTGGGATCATTTAATGAAACCTCTATTATTCTCTATTATTCACCATGACAATTTAAACATTCAGTTTAGTCTTTTAAGTTGTTTAAGGAAAATGATAATTCAGTTTGACAGAAAAATATCTACCCACTTTATTTCAAGATATTCAGTAACGTCACAGAGAAAGAGAAGAAAATCAGAGACTTATTTGGTACTCTGTACAGTTCCGAAGCAGGATAAAAGGGGGACTTAAATCAGAGGAATGATAGACTGATAATACATAGAAAAAGAAACGAAAACAATGAAAAAGTAAAAGTTTAAGCATATCGGGAGTGATTAGAAAAATTAGGATCAGCTACTTAATCAAAAAGAAGAACGGAACGTAATCTACTTGAAACTTTCTAAATAATTAATGGATTTTCTAATTATAGTACAGTTTCTTTCAATAATTTCAATCGAAGTGGAAATTTAGCGTCAAGATATATTTCAAAAAGTATATCTGCTAACCAATTAGATGTTTTTGCTGTAGAGTAATATATATTTTGAACAAATTGCCTGATTAGATTTTTAAAAAATCAGCAACAGTGAAAAAATACATTCAGATTAGATTGGGTAATTTCAGAAAAAAAATAGTGTGAAAAATAATTTACGGGAAATATAAGATGAATTACTTGGGAGTATTTGATATTGTAAAAACAATGTCTATGATCAGTGCAAAGTTTGTTTTTTAAAGATTTATGTAAGAAGATAGTAAAAGGGGAAATGTCCTTGGAGACATAGATGATTATAAAAAAATAAAACACGTAAGATTATAAATATCCAGTGAATTTTACCGAAATGATAGACAACTGATAGAAAATAAAATAAAGCGTAAACAGAGAAAAAAATCATGGGAATTGCATGAGAACTAAAAGAAAATTAAAAAAAAAATAATGGTGGAATATGAGGGTGACAACTATAGTTGGTGTACTTGGAACTGTAGATCATAACTTGGAAAAAAAGGACTAAAAAACTGGAAATCAGAGGAAGAATCGACACCAACCAGAAAACAACATTGTTAATATCAGTTAGAAAACTGAGAAGAGACCTGGAGACGTGAGGAGATTTGATATCAATCAGACTCCCATGAAATACTCCCAGCAAACGTTGGTGAGACAGTGAATCACCACTGGTTGGAAATTTCGTTTAGGATTTGGTCCCCCAAAACTGGATATTGAAAATGTATTAGATACCCGTCGAAGTCATAAGGTTTATCAAGAAAACTATGGAAACCTGGAAAGAGGAATTGACGATAAGAGGAAAAAGCTTTGTAGTTGTAAATATCCTGCGAGACATATTCCAGTGAAATGCGCTGGCACTCTACCACATTCTTAGGAAACTCACAGGTGATAACAAACTCAGTAAATCGCAAGAAAAGGTCAACTACTTTATGGACATGGACGACATCAAACTGTTTTCAAAAAAGGAATAAAAAAATGGAAACTCTAATACACGCCGTGATAATAAATTGTCAGGATATACCGTATGGAAGTTGGTATAGAAAAATATGCCATGTTAATAATTTAAAGCGGGAAACAACATATGACGGAAGGACTCGAACTACCGAATCAAGAAATATCAGAATGTTTGGATAAAAGGAAACGTACAGATACTAGTGAATATTGGAAGCCGACACCATCAAACAAGTGGAGAAGAAAGAAAAAATAAATTAAAAAAAGGACGTCAGAAGAACGAGAAAGCTATATGAAACAAAAAAGATAGATACCTGGGTTGTCCCCCTTGCAGGGTACTCGAGACTATTCTAGATGTTGACCGGAGAAGAACTTAAGGTGATGGACCGCAGAACAAGAAAAGTAATGACCATCCGAGAGATGACGTTGATAGATTATATGTATCATAAAAGAAGGAGGAAAAGGACTTGCCAGCACTGAAGATAGCATTGACGTATCAATACATCGACTCGATCACTACATAAAAAGGCGTGGGCGAAGACTGATTACAGCCACCAGAAGCCATACTGATAACACAAGTATCAACAGGACGGAAACAATCAGAAAACAAAAATGGGAAGAAAAACAACTCTATGGACGTTTTAAGTAACAAACAAGCGACATCTTACACGTTAAAACGTTGAAGTAGCTAAGAAAGGGAAATGTTAAGAGAGAAACTGAATCTTTTCTAATAGCAGCACAAACAACGCCATAAGAACCAATCGTATCAAGGCAAGAATAGATAAGACAGAACAAAACTACAGATGTAGGATATGGGGTGATATAGAAGAAACGTGCAATCACATAATAAGCGAAAGTGGCAAATTTGCACATAATATTTAGACACGATTGGGTGGGAAAGGTGATCCACAAAGAATTGTGCAAGTAGTTTTAATCTGAGGATACGAACAAATGGTGTATGTACAATCCAGAATATGTCCTGGAGAATGAGATCAACGCACACTCATCTGTGACTTTGAGATAGAATTGGATCACCCAGATGACCAAACCTAGAGATAGTAAAAAAACAGAAAAAAAAGATATAGTGCCGAATTGTGGACTTTGCTGTCTCGACAGACTACAGAATAAAATTTAAAGAAAGCGAAAAGAATGCTACGTACCTAGACATTCTTAGGGAACTGAAAAAATTGTGGAACATGAAGATGACGGTAATACCAATTATAATTAGTGCTGTGGGGACACTTACCAAAGTATTGAAACAAGGGTTGGAGAACTTGGAAATAAGACGACGAGAAGAGACCATTCAAACTACTTGTTAAGATAGGTCAGATTTCAAAGAACAGTCTTGGAGACTTGAGGAGTCTTGCTCTCACTCAAACTCCTGTGACAAACCATCAGCGTTAGATAGTGGGAAGAACTCTCAAAAGAGTAATACATCATTTGATGCACTTGGAATGGTTCGAAAAGAAAGACTGAAGGAATTGAAAATCAGCTGAAGTATCGAGACCATCCAGACTACAGCATTTCGTGGAGATCCGAAAAAATACAAGAGACCTTGAGACCTGAGAAGACTTGCTGTCATTCAGATTATAATGAAAGACTACCAGGTAACGCTGGTGTGAAAAAGTTGCATGGAATAGAATTATAATTAACTGCCATACATAGCATACAACGACTGAGAGACTACATTGAATGTAATATGTATATAACGATATCAATGACTAGTTCTTTTCGAAGCCTTAAAAAAAAAAAGTTATTTTCAAGCAAAGATTAGGAAACCATGGAGCAGCTCGTAGTTCTATCAAGATGTCGATTAACAAGTTAATCTGACTATATGGTACACAAACATCAAAATAGATTATTGTATCACTTAATAGATTTTTGCTGTACTATGCAAAGTCGTGAATAGTTTATTTTCTTCTATTTGTTTTGCATTAATTGACATTGATATGTTTGATATGACATAAAAATGAGAGAGTCGACAATTTCAAATAAAAAATAAAGGAAACCGTAATCAACTGAATCCTTTCTAATAAATGAAATAATAAAATATCTCTATTCAACTTCTTTTAATTGGTTTTATTAAAATTTATTCACATGTTACTTAGGCTTCAAATTAAGTTTTGAAAAATGTACTCCGGCACTTAGATATATAAGACAATTATTATGAAATAAACAAATACTTACCATTAACTCGTAGAGTCAATTCAAGAGGTGATCTTAGCATAATGTTGTTGTAGAAAAAAATGTAGAATCGGTGACCCGAGATCAAAACATGGACAAGGCTTTTGTGTTTCAGGTAACACTAATATCCTAGAGAAGGGCTTGAATCAATTTTTTCTCCCTCCAGCCATGGGTAAATTACATTGCAGACTGAGTTCCCTAGCCTTGGTTAGGAAAGCAGTCGAGAAGGAAAACATATTTCAAACTAGCTGCACTTCGCTTTAAAAGCAATCGCGGGTCAAATCCTGCTCGTAACGAACGGATTGGGTAAAAAGTTTAATGTATACCATCCTCTTTTCAGCATAATATCATTTCAATCAATTAAGTTATTTTTAAACTCTCATGTAATTGGAATATTATTTAATATTTTGAAGGCAATTTTTTTCGAATTCAGTACCTTATTAATTTTTTTCTCCCTCGTAACATCTTAGTCAAATAAGTTATCAGTGAAGCGGAAATTGATTTATTCACAAGTAACAGAATCAGGAAAAAAAAATGGCTCGAAAAGGATAAATATGAAGCGAAATAAGTGTGTTAGAAAATAACAAGTATATAAGATGGAAAAGATATGAATGGAAGAAACTCTATCAGAGAAATAGAATGTACATTGATATATAAGAGGATCATTAAATAATTTTCCAGACTTTTTTCGTATGGGCACTTTTATTTATAGTACAGACATGAAACTCTAGTCTCCTTTCAAGTAATCTCCTCCGGCTGCAATACATTTGTTGTAACCGTTCCAACAATTTCTGGAAGGCCGCATGGAAGTCCTCTTGTGTGAGCGTGTCAATGACCTTCGTCACAGCCTCTTTTATCTCCTCAATTGTCTTATAACGACAGCCTCTGAGCTTAGGGAATAGCCAAAAGTCACAGGGAGCAAGGGCTATACTATAGGGAGGGTGAGAAACTGACTTGATACCCATCTTGGCCAAATAGTCTAAGACAAAGATAGAGTTGTGGACTGGTGCATTGTCCTTGTGGAAATGCCACCGAGCCGATTTGAAGAGTACTGGCCCCTTCCGACCGAATCTCTACCTGGATTCCCTTAAAACCTCAACATAGTAACCCTAACCCTTTCCCTTTGGCCAATCAACTCTAGTGCATTGACTTCCTTACTCAACCCACACCTCTCATCATCCCTCACAGGCTCCATGCCTTCCTTGAATCTCTTATACCACTCAAAAACTGATGCTTGATTCATGTAAGATAGTCGAAAAGGCAGTCTGAAGCATTCCATACGTTTCTGGGGCTTTTTTTTCCAAGTTTAAAACATGATTTTATTGCATATCGTTCTTCTAAAGTGTTCTCACGTCCAGATTGAATTTTTTAAAACTCACCATGTGTGACAATCAGGATTTAGTAGGGTGTATTCCAATTCCTGCTGTAGCTGTTCATTTGAACCTGAAATCAAAAGAATTAGTCTAAAGATGTATAGCAATAGCATACTGAATTTTCAAGAATCTATGACAATTTCAAATGACTGTACAAAATAGTCTGGAAACCTATTGAATATATATATATATATATATATATATATATATATATATATATATATATATATATATATATATATAGATTGATTGATTCATTGATTGATTGGATGATTGATCTCAATGGAATGATTTCAACCGGTTTGGGGTTATTTATGCTAGGAATTTTTAGACTTGCATACATTCTTCGTTTATATTAATACTGTGGGTAATTTCTGAAAAAATAATTTGCCACGGTTTAATATCAAGTATTATTATGTAATAAGATAAATAATTTGCAAATAGATCCATTTGATCAATATTTTGGACCCTAACATGTACCTCCCTCCTAGGCTAAAGATTTTGTGATAGTAATGCCAATGAAGGCGTATTCCAAACAACCAAGGGATCCAGAACTGGAGGCTCACCACTAGGTTCAGTCCCTTGTTACACCAAGGACACCCTATTTTTTGTGTGTGTGAGGCCTCTTTCCTTTTCTAAAAGAATAAAGTAAGCATGTTCTAAGCCACATGGACAGGGAAAATATATTTATTTACCTGGCCGTGTCGCTTAGGGCTGCAGAACATAAGACTACATCCCTTCAGAGGGGTAAGATCCCTCACCATCGAATGTCCTAGATATGACACAAAACAATTTGATGGTGAGGCTTCAGTAATGCTGGAGCTTAGATAACGCAGTGTACTCTTTCATTGCCATTGCTCCCAGGTCCACTCTGGCGGGTAGTGGTGGCACTTGATAGGTTCCTATCTATGGGTCAAATAAAACTGTTTGACTTTTTAATTGTGTACTTGTGATAAAGTGAATTGTTAGAAATAAAACTGTTTGATCATTTAACTGTGGGTACCAAATGACTGACGTTTAATTGAATTGTTAATGATACATTGCCGTACTTGGGACCATTTATCTTCGTTGATGTATGCTAAATTAAATCGTTAAAAATATAACGGTTTAATTTTTTAACTGTAGCTAAAAAACGTGTTTACAAATCGCATATTTAATATAAATGTAAAAATAATATAAGGCATTAAAAAACCGAAAATGTTTGACATACCATAAAGCCCAAACAAATCAAATTGTCTATCTATTTATGTATACGCACACACACACCACATATATATACATGTAAGTGTATGTTTTAACACATACACATATAAATGTATGCTTTTCAGTATATATATATATATATATATATATATATATATATATATATATATATATAAGAGAAATTATTTATGTATAAACCAAAAATCATTAGCTTTTTTTAAAACAATAATTGAAGCAGCAATTAAAAGAGCAACAACAAAGTAGAACTCATTCATTATGGAAAAAGTATAAAAACTTTTTCTAAAATGATATCGAAATCACTGCTAATATGAGTACGATCAATAATTACTCAAACCTTACATTTCTACATCTGATCATTTATTTTTAAATATATGGTTTCTTTTTTACTGGTATATATATATATATATATATATATATATATATATATATATATATATATATATATATATATATGTGTGTGTGTGTGTGTGTGTGTGTGTGTGTGTGTGTGTGTGTGTGTGTGTGTGAGAGAGAGAGAGAGAGAGAGAGAGAGAGAGAGAGAGAGAGAAAGAGTAATGGGTTTACATGTTTTGTTTTCTCTGATTGATTCAAAGAAGCCAGAATAACTTTGAAGTACGATTAGGTCTGGCTAAGATAATTAAATGTTTTCTTTTGAATAGCAAATGCTCGTGTGACGCCACCCAGGATTTTCACGGCGACATTCACCGTTGATAGAAAACTCAAGTACGTTTGCATAATTAATTCTTGCTTCAATATTTAGAATACATCCCAGACTTTCCTTTTTCCCTTCTTTTATATTGTCCTCACCGTGTATAAAATAATTCAACTAATTATCGTTGGCTCAACATCTCCTTAAGTTGCAACAACAATAAAATACAGATTCTTGGGCCAAGTGAATGAGGCCATTTGGCCATTTGAACTTGTTAATGGGCTTCACTTACTAATGAATATTCATATATTTGGATTGTTGTTGTCGACGTCATCTTCATGGTTATTGTTTTAACAGATTTTTTTCTCTTAAATGCATACTGATCGTCTTCTCTTTTTTTCTTGTTTCTTTTGCTTCCGATACAGATGCTGTGATTTAATGACCTTTAGATAATTACTTTCGATGTTGTGAAAAACAACACCTGATGACAGGTGAAGTACGAAGCAAAGGAAATGATATTTTAAAAGGAATACTCTTGTAAAGGCTAACATAATTTGTGGCGGAGTGTCCGGGACGTAATTCTTATGCATAATTTCTTCAGCACCAGCTTCTAGTTTGATGAGCCTCGTTATTTCTTAATCTATTCCATTAAAAATGTTTCATTTGATTAATTAAGAAAAGAAAAGAAAATGAAAAGAAAAAATCTACCATCTTTCTTTCTAATGGACATTCATCAATATTAATAAATAGATCACTGTTAAGTCTATAAAGACACGTGGAGAGTGTATACCTCTGAAAATATAAAATTTTTGAAACTTTGGCTTTAAATCAAGAATTGTTTTGTAATAATTCCTTTAAAATTTCTGATAGAAATTCATCTCAGAATTTGTTCACTGATGCATTGAATAGTATTTGTTATGTATACTCTTAGCATTCAACACACTTAAATAAATCTTTGCTTGACACTTGCGCTGTGGATACGAAAACTATTCTGCTAAAAACTGAAGTGCAGATCTGCTTTTCAAACACTTTCACCTTTGACATTTGTTTTTCATTCCTGACCTTGCCCTGATAACAAATTATAAAATATGTTAAGGTAAAAATAAATGAACTATTCCAATTGCTATTCACTAGTCTTCTTTGATGTTGGTTAGTTGTTCGGTTTTATAGCATTTCAACCTTTGCAGGTTATTTAACGTCAAATCTACTTTTAAACAAATAATCAGTTATATTTCAAACAATTCAGTTTAGCATGAGTACACAATTTAATTTTCAAAAAACATTCATATTTCAAGCTATTCAGTTAGGTCAAACAGTTCTATTTCAAACAATTAAGTGTACTATCGGTATAGTTTTTGTCTTTACACAGTTAAATGTCAAAACAGATCGATTTTAAACAATTCAGTTTAGCATAAGTACGCAATTTAGTTTTATCTGATCCATAGGTAGGATCCTATCAGGTGCTATCACTCCGATCCAGGGTT
The DNA here is from genome assembly GCA_963585895.1 of Sepioteuthis lessoniana. Taxonomy (NCBI): domain Eukaryota; kingdom Metazoa; phylum Mollusca; class Cephalopoda; order Myopsida; family Loliginidae; genus Sepioteuthis; species Sepioteuthis lessoniana. The sequence continues at coordinate 38,751,498 of OY757904.1, read as the reverse complement.
GACCTGGGAGCAATGGCACTGAAGTGGTACTCCACATTCCCCAAAACTCCAGCATTACTGGAACCTCGCCATAAGATTTTTTGTGTCATGTACAGAACACTCATTGGGTAAGGGGGTCTAACCCCTCTGCAGTGATGCAGTCGGTGTATTCTACAGTCCCAGTCGACTGGGCATAACTAGCCTTCTACAGATTACTATGGAATATCCGGGCCATCTGTGTTGAATTGATTCTTTTTTGTGAAGAGGATATTCCAGCACATCACATGCCACGAGTGATGAAGTCTTGCAAATTCCTGAATGTATTTTATGGATAACTTTCAGAACGGTACACAGCAATTGTTTCCTCAAACCAACTCCCGTCATCTTAATTATCAGTTTGATGATTTCATCGTGAATTTAAACTTGTTCCCGCCATGAACTAATTAGACATTTTACCGTGTCCTAAGCCAGCTACAGTTACATTGTGGGTCTACAATTTTTATGCAAGACAGAACACAGAGATTCAGTAATCTGATCGTAAGCAAAAGTAATGATCTTTGAAAAATAACCTATGATTTTTCTTAACATAGACATCTCTAATATCCTTCTTAATATTTGGAATAATGTTTTTCTCTTTTTCTATTGAGTCCAAACAGGTCCATAATGAGCCATCAAATTCGGTATGTGTACTTATTGAACCTTAATAAATAGATTCACAGTTTAATAAATGAATAGTTTTAAGATATATGACTTCGACAAAGATTATCTTATGCATTAAAATTAGGAAAACCCGTTCATCGTACGTTCATATTTCAATTTATGTGTAATCTTTTCTTAAGAGCTTTTCCCCAATGAATACGAATAAGTTTTAAGCAGATTTATAAACCTACAAATCTATGGATAGAATCCTAACAAGTATTACGAATCAGGGACAGAGTGACTCTGGTTGTAAAAGCAACGGAGGAGTACTCGAAACTCTCCAGCTTCCCAGAACTGGGGACTCATCATCAGATCTGATTGAATGTCATACAAAGGACATCACATCGGCAGAAGACACAGTCAGCTTATTCTAAGCCTCACAGGCAAGGCATCAACAATTCATGTAGCTTCAAATATGTACTTAGAGGAGGAAAATAAAACCTCGGAAGTTGTTAATCTTGCAGAAAATTTATCAGTAGGAAATAAATGTATTCACACTGTGTCAATAACTTTAAAAAATCATAATTCTTATTTGTACTTTCACATGACATAAAAAATCTGTTTTAATGTTATGCATCAATAAGTTTATGGGCTGCCATTAATATTTACAATATGACTTGCAACAATTTTATTTCTATGGTTCCTTTTTGCAATATATAGATTCTATTTTAGATTTAAAAGAAATTATTCCGATTTGTTGATTCCCTTTTTCCCCTTTCAAGACATTTTCTATTAAAGCAGAGATACTACTGCAACTAGGTTTACACTTCTTAAATCAAGCATGAAAACTGTGCCGCCTTTATATCTCTCAATATTGATTAGACATCAAGCCAGCATATCAATGTCCTCCTTTGTTTTGTCTTTTTAAGAAAGTGTTAAATTGAGGTCTAAAACTTGACCGGGGCACAAATTTACGATAGTGTTTGTACTTGAGCGAGTTAGATAATTTCAGAGACTAGTTATTTATATTAGGGTCCTCACCGGATTTACTTACAAGATAAAATTCGATTAACTATAAAATACTAAAGTCCTTCTGGTTATATCTTGGTGACAAGATGTCGGGCTATAAGCAATTATGATCGACCGCTAACATATAACCACCAGCGAATAAGCAATGAAAATGATCTTACGGTATCATTACTACCTCTCCACTCGACTTCACTATCTCTCGTATATACAAATAGTTTTAAAATATAAATTATGAGAGTAATAATTCAGGATATAAACTCATGACTTGGGCTTCACGTTGTCAATCCTGATATGTACTGCAATTTAATACGTTTTTTTTTTAAATTTCAGAAGTATTGGGACATTTATCTTCCGTTTCGTGCGTAGTTAAATGAAAATATTTCACCGACCCAAAAAACTTTTCGAGTTAGATTTCAATTATATATATATATATATATATATATATATATTCTTTCGGATCTTCATGATTGTTTTGTGTCTATTAGAGTCATGTAAATATTTCGGTAAAAATATGTATAACTTAGACACCCGCTGGTGTCACTCTCAGTCCCTAGTAATGAGACTGTCATGAGGAGGAGTGTCGGTATTCATCTTAGCTTTTATCCTGCTCAACGTGTCGGTATTCATCTTAGCTTTTATCCTGCTCAACGGACCACTTTCCCAATTCATGATGAAACGTTTTGAAAACAATTTGTTTCTCTCTTTCTCTCCTCCCATCCATCTCATCTCTCTTTCTCTCTCTCTCTCTATCTCTCTCTCTCTCTCTCTGTATATATATATATATATATATATATATATATATATATATACATTTATAAGAATATATATATGCTTAGTTTTTTGTTTAATGGCATATCAATGTCTCTCTCTCTCTCTCTCTATATATATATATATATGAATGCTCAGTTTTTTGTTAAATGGCATATCAATTTTCGTGGGTTATCTGATGCCAAACACATCCTTGTAAAAGAACTGTAATTGTTCTTTTCAAACCGTAGCTGGAGATGGAATAAAGTGTTTCAAACCTTGGAATACGTTTGAAACACCCTATTAGTTTGAAAGAGCACGTAATCGTGTAACTGGAGTTCAAACTCTTTTATTAACATGTCGAAAGCCAGCACGTTAGCAATTATGCCTGGTAAACTCTCTCCCCTCCACACACACACACACACACACACACACACACACACATATATATATATATATATATATATATATATATATATATATATATATGTAAAGTTAGATATATAGATAGATTGATAGAGAGACAGACAGACAGACAGACAGAGACAGAGTTCTGTGTATATTCATAAATGTTAGGTTTATTTGATCAACAAATACGAATCTCCTTGCATCATGGTCGCAACCAATTGCCGCTCATGATATTAATTCGCTGAGCTGTTGCTTCAGAATTTTAAAAAAAGGTTATTAATACTGAGTAACATACCAAGGGAAATACAGAGTATATATTTGATATGGATTAGTGAATATATTTTTTCAGTCTATGTCCGAAGAAAATGGACGATATTGCAGTTCAACAGTGCCTTCAGATGAGCCGCTAATGGCCGCAACACTGTCTGCTCATGATTTCCTTTATTTTAGCCTTACGGTGTACTAAGCCGACATAAGTAAATGTTTTCTTTAGATATCAATAAGGATTGCTATCACTAAGAAAACATTTATAAATCTTTATCATAAATGAAGTGTCTGGTTTCTTAACTTTTAACTCATGACTCTCACATCTGAGCTGCACTTGCGAGAATATAATGTGATACTTCGTTCTTTAAAATGAATTATGCGTTACATTTCTCAGAATTCTCTCATTGACAAACGATTTTTAACGGAAGAACTTGTAAGCAATAATAAACCGTGAGAACCACATTATATTTTTTTAAAGCTGGTTTGCATTTAAAAAAGGGGACGACATTTGAGTTATTTTTACTCTTGTTCAGTTCATTTTTTTTTCTTTTCCATTTTTATTCTGTCGTTGCAGATGTATTCATTGTGAAAAAAAAAGTTATCCTCATGTGCAGACGACCGTGCCTTTCCATTCTCCCTGATCACGCATGTGTAAGCCGTTATAAAAACACTTTACTTATTTCCTCTCAGTAACTGCCTCCCAATTTAGACAAGAGCTTGGTCGACAGCATCCGTTTGAGATATCCAACCGGAGCCAGGCTTCATTAGGCCAGTAACTGGACGGCACAAATCATGAAGCGCAGCAATTAACATAATTTGGGAATTTTTTCGACACTGAAAATATCTTCGCTTCGTTACCGTCCCGTTGAATTGGTGCGATGTTCTTCAGAAGAAGGCTACCAACAGCTGCAGTGTGAATAATAATAATGATAATAATAATAATAGAAGAAGAAGAAGAAGAAGAAGAAGAAGAAGAAGAAGAAGAAGAAGAACAACAACAACAACAACAACAACAAGAACAACAACAACAACAACAAATAACAATAACCTTTTCAGTTAAAAACAAGTGGAAAAAGTCGTTTACAAACGTTAGAATGTAGAATAACTAATTTTCAAAGTTATTCACGATAAGATTCGCGATGTTGGAAGATTGAAAACTAAACTACAAATTTACAAAAAAAAAGTTATAGCTCCAAGTAATTATAATTATTTGTCTAAATTTGGAACATGATGCTTAATGATTTTTATCACTTAGAATATTCGAACTCTTAACTTCATTTTCATTGTTTCGGCTGATATATTCTGCGGTCTTCTTCATGTTTCATGTTGAACTCGTGATTTCACACAGAACCTCGAACTGAGCGTTTTTTTTTAATCCATGGTGGGGGGGTGTTGTTTCTTTCAATTCTGTTAACCCTAACAAGGTACAAATGTTACATATTCCTTGTTATTCTAACTCGTAGCTGGGGTTGAACCTGTAAAGACAGATAGTGCTATAAATAAGGCGTTTGGGTTAAAAGTGATTTTGAGTGAAATCATCTTAAGGTTGCATATTCAATGCCAATTACAGGTAAGTATTACAGGTAATACTTAATCTCCCGAGTTCGACATGAAACACCTGAAAAAGGCTGGAGAACATGTTGGCCGAATAGTTCTGAGTATAAGAATGAAGATAAAAGCAATCGTCCTTATATCCAAAGTGATTAAAAAAAAACTTTAATTCATACAAATAATTTGTGCTCACTTAAATATTTTCCAAGTATTCTCACGACTGGAAGCAGTTTAGTATAACCAGAATTCGTTAAGAAGTTAGAAACACATATTTAAAAAAAACAATAAATCAGAAAAATAAATCGATTGAAAGGCAGCACGAATGATAAAGATTTCAAGTGGAAAAAAGAAGAAAATACTCCTGTTCTCACGCCAATAAGCAGAAAATGGTTAGAAACTGAAAAATGGTAAAAACAACAGATATGCACTCACTAGACATTTAACTAAACTGTTTTACGAAATTTATTTTATAAAATCTCCGCTCAATTACTGGAAAGCTTTCTCTTCTTTCACGCCAAGTGTCTGTCTAAATCGAAGGAAAGATTTTACTTTGCTGTTACTCTTGTTCAGCAGTAAATCCTGGCTGCTCAAAACTGGGTTGACTCGATTTGTGCAGAAGATAAACAAAGATATTCTGAGAGACAAACGCAATCTACTGACGCTCAGAATATCAGATAATGCAACTGATCTACGTCAGATTCCCTAAACAGACTTTTGTTTGATTCCTTTCGTCGAAAATTTGAGGTGTCCTGAATTTCTTGATTTCCCTGAAGAAGAAAAAAGAGAAAAAGAAAAAATCAATATTAATAAATGGTTGAACAATCGCAACGATTGCTTAAACATTATAGAAATTTAGAAAAGGTTTGCTCCTTCACTTGCTGGAGAAAAAAAGGATTAATTTATCGACAGTAGCGATTGGTCTTGTATTAAGATGACATAAAAACATGGCATATGGTGGTTATTAACCCTTTTTTTGCCTCGCAACAGTGTATTACAATTCAAATATTAACAACGAACTCTCGGTTTAGCTTCAAATACGTGAACTGCAACCTCTCCTGAGGGTAAAAGACCTCTAATGTAAAATAATGTCCTAAATATGACATTAAACTGTATCTAGTTGTAAGATCTCTGTTTTTGAGGTGGGAATATCCGTTCCTTGAACAGAATTGTTAATTTCTGTTTGGTTATATCGAAGGGTCAAATAGATCTGTGAAAAACTGATGAGTGTTTGCACTAGAGTATTTGATGCCATATAACTGTACAATATAGCAGTAATAGTTATTTGGGGCAGTCATATTCAAGTAAGCATTATTATTAGCTCCTTGAAACAGTATAACTGTGTGAAAACAAATTACAATTATCTACTAGGAATAATTGAAACTATATGATTATCAGAATCAGATATTGTCATCTAAAACCATTGTGCAAATTATTCCTATGAAATGATTTTAAAACAAATATCATTGACTAAGTGGGTAGAGTGTTCGCTAATGATCTGGGAGACCCGGGTTCAATCCCAGGTCGTGTCATACCAAATACTTTAAAAATGGTACTTGATACCCCCTTACTTAACACTCGGCAATATAAGGTGTGTATCGATGGTAAAGTGGAGCAATCCAGGGAAAGGAGTAGCGCCCTCCCCAAAACCTCAGTGTAGTAGCTATTGAAAAGGGAGCCTTACGGTCACCCACGACAACAGTCGTCAACTTATTTATATTTGAACCATAGATGGAGCTCTAATTGGTACTATCACTTCAATTTAGAGCGGACCAGGGCACTATGAAACAGTTTAGTGTCACACTTATAAAATATCTTTTGTAGGGCTCTTACTCCTCTGAAAGCGATACAGTCAACAAAGTCAATGACTCGTCGATATGGCGCGATATTAGAATTTACAGAGAATGATAAACAATGAAATAGGAGAAAATTCTGAAAGAAAAATGTACTTTGAATGCAATTCATAGTCTGTCGTCAACGTCCGAGATCAAAACGCCTTCATCAAGTGAATCAAATGTATCATCCTCGACTTAAGTGATAACAACAAAGACGACTGGAATCGTTAATCCATAATTATTTATGCTGCGATAAAATTAATTAAAACGAGCGAGAATGGTTAATATTCAAAAGTAGTGAAAAATAAATAAACAATGAACAAATACCGGAATATGATTCAATCGTAATACAATCAATTTAAAAATACAAGTAAAAAATCAACGAATTAACCCGTTTCACGTTTTCTTTCTCGAAATTAAAAACGTTTCCACTGTCTGTTGAGAGACTGTTGCCTGCATGATGAATTTAAATTAATTAAAACGTCCACCTCGTTTGTTTCATTTCTTATTTTAGAAAAAGAAATTCTTAATGAATTGTGTCAGTGTGATGACTCGGATAAGAGATGCCCAAATGCATGAATGGGTGAATTAATGGATGAATAAATGGCGATATATGTTTAACGTACTTTTATAAATGTATATAAATCAATTTAAATTTACTTAAATTATTTTACTTGAATATCTTTGTGAGTTCTAAAGTAATAACGTATAGTAGCAGAGACGTATATACACGCATCTATCTATCTATCTATCTATCTATCTTACATATATATATATATATATATATATATATATATATATATATATATATATATATATGTATATAAAATTGGTAGATTTCACTATTTGTAGGAATACATTAAGTCAAATTTGTGTCATTCAAATAATTGTCATATACGTTTGTTAGTTTTTCATTTAAAAGAATATATGTTTTGTCTATGAGGAAAAATGTTTGCACAAAAATTATATATATATATATATATATATATATATATATATATATATATATAATTCATGTGCAAACATGTTTCCTCATAGACAAAACGTATATTCTATATATGTATATATATATATATATATAGAGAGAGAGAGAGAGAGAGATACTCCCCTACCCCCGTGGGGTTGAGTTCTCTGGCGAAGAAGCAATCGTGTTGCCATTAGCGTCTGTTGCAAGCCTCTTCGTAGATGAATTGAGGTCTCGGCAACCGTTGAACGGATGTATGTAAACAATAGTAATTGTGATTCATAACCGTTTAAAATTTACTTCGCAGCTAATATCTCCTCGTGGCTGAATGGTTAGAAGCTTTGGTTTGGCGTTTGAGTCAACCGGGTTTCGATCCCAGTTACGGGAAGATACTATCTAGCCACACTGATGAGTTCTGATAGAACGAAACAGATCTGTCGGTGGATGACTATATATATATATATATATATATGCTTCGCAGAATAGGTCCAGCTTAAAATATGCCAACCTGATCTTGTCCACAGAGTAAAAGACCCCCTGATGCAAAATAATGTCTTGTAATGACTCTAAACTGAATCTGCTTGTGAGGCTTCTAAACATGGCTGTTTTCATTTCACACGAGTCCCATAATTCTCCCTTCAGCCATGAGTAAATAGTAGGAAGACTGGCCTCTTTAACCTTCATATGGCAACAGGTCGAGGAGAAGGAAAACTCTAAATTCAAACCTGTTAATCTCCGCTTAAAAACTGACCGCGAGTCACATCTCGATTGTACGGAGACATTGGGTAAATATATCTATATATCTATCTATGTATAGATATGTTATTGTAAAATCAATCCCAAAATATTTTTATTGTCCAACCATTTTCACTATATTATAGTAAAAATATTTACAGAAAATTTTCATACCAAAATAAATTTTATAGTATAATCATTTCCGATGATTCTTTGTAGTAAAACTAATCACAATATATCATCATCATCATCATGTCGTACCGCCAGCATGGATATCCCTGACCAACTTTCGCCACTTCTCCCTATCATCCATCGCCTCCGGCAGGTCTTCAGGGTTACATCCTGTGTCTTCACATAGCTGCTCTATGTAAGTTCGAGCAGGTCATCCTGCTTTCGCTTGGCCACATGTGGGGGGTCCATAGGAGTACATCACTTACGAGATCGTCCTTGCTTCTCCAGCAGTGTCCTACGTGTCTGGTTCGTCTAACTAGTATATTTTCGTGATGGGAGGCAGGTGGCCGTATAGTTGTTGTCTCGTGGGACGTTGTCGCCAGGACTTGTTCAATATAGCTCTCAACATTCTTGTGTAGTTGCCGTCTAGCTTTTTTTTCCAGCCGTTTAGTTAGCGTCCATGTAGTGCATCCATATAGAAGTATCAATACAACCGCTGCCTGGAAGAAACTGTGTTTTATTTTATCGGTCAGGTCTGATTTCCATATGATCGAGAGCCTATCGATAGCCGTCCATGCTTTCGTCAGTCGTGTGTCGATGTCTTTTTCGGTTGATGTGACGCTACTTCCTAGGTAGGTGAATTTGTCTACTAGTTTCAGAGAGGCTCCGTCTAGTGTGGTGATGTTGCCCGTTTGGTTGTAACACATATATTCAGTTTTGTGTGCATTGACATGGAGGCCAATGCCCGCTGCGGCTCGTTCCAAACTATGCAGTAGTGTCTCTGCTTGATTAGGCGTATTCGCCAGTAATTTTATTACAAAACCCTTTCTAATGAATTAAAAGTAAAACCATTTTCAATACGTATTTTATAAATTATTTCCAATGAATTTTTATTGTAAAACGCTTTCCAATAATTCCCTAGTGTAAAACTATTTCCAAACAATTTTTATAAGAAAAAAAAACACCTCTAATCAATTTTATAGTAAACCCTTTCCATTTATTTTTCATAGTAAAACATTTTCCGATATATATTTTATAAATGAATTATTAGAAAAACCATTTCAAATCATTTTTTATAACAAATCCATTCCCAATGAATTTTTATAGTAAAACCCTTTTCAATATATTTCTCATTATACAATTTCCTACAGCAAAGTATCAATTATTTGAAATGTCTGCCGACATCGATAACATTTTCCATTATAGGATCGACATCTAGATAAAAAAAAAGCAACAACACAAAATCTTTTTACTGGTTTATTTTTTACAATGATTTCATTAAATGTATTCTGTTTCTCCTTTGTCTTAAGCTTATTAAGATGTGTGTTGTTCATAGAGTTGAAGAAACAGATTTTTCCCATAATTCTTTTACTGGCGAATCAAGAAATCATCACGCTTTTTTCTGTATCCATGTCGAAAGCCTACGTTAGTTCCAATAGGCGTTATCTCTTCAATTATTTTGTTAAGTGGGACTGAAGCCAAGAAACTCATTTGCAAAATGAGTTGAAATTATTTCCAAACTTATCGTATATAGCTGGAAGTAACCGCTTGCTACATAATTTGTCTATCAGTACCTGTCTGGGATGAACGTAGACTGTATTAGTTTTATTTTATAAAAATAGACGAGAAAATTTAAATAATTTTCTAAATGTAAATATTCCATCTTCTTGAGTTTTATCAGAATTAATCCAATCTTAGGGCTGACGAACAAGTCAGTTCCTCTTAGACAAGCCGAAAACAGAATATTAACCCATATGCACAAAGAGCAAGCACACACATAACAAACACAAGCATAGAAATAGATTCAAGAATATATATATATATATATATATATATATATATATATATATTATGATCAATGCCACATTTTGACAGACGATAGCCATCTTTACCATGAAAATTACAACTCAAATATCCTGATTTATATCTAATTCAAAAATATACATGATGCGTAAGAGGATTTTGTAGAAAGACGTCGTTGGATTATAATGACGTACACTTTCCACGACACTTATGAAACTCTCTCTGCCAAAATAACTCCAGCCCAGTGACAAGAATAGCATGATAACTGGTGACAATGCAAACTTCAAGTTTAATTTCAAAGTAACTTCTCTTATAATTTTCCTGTTTAATGATACCTTCAAGTCAGCAGTGGTTTAATTCTGGAGCTTCCTTGTCGTGTCTAAACTTGGAGTTGCCTTCACCGCAGCTTTTTCATTAGACCTCCTACACACACACGAAAATATGGTGAAATTGTAGATTGTGGTGATTCTGACAAGATGAAAATAAGTGGGAAGGTGTATAAATCAGACACTTACTAAGGGTTTGGTTGTAATATTTGATTTGAAATCCTTGAATAAAGAATGAAATATTACTACCAAACCCTTTGTAAGTGTCTACTTTATCCGGGTGGTGTCCTCGAGGTGCAATGGTTAAATCGATGGACGACGGAATCGTAGTCAGTGAGTTCGAACTCGAGTCGTGCTATTACGTTCAACTTTCGGACAAACACCTGGGGAAAGGTATAAAGCCCCTTATCCTCTAAGTTAATTGTACTACTACTGTTCTTCCAGAAGGAAGGCTTTCGCATTAAATAATCTACAAAAGGTTGGTATGCAATTAAACTAAGAAGCCAAACGAAACCTGATTTATCCACCTTTCCATATATATATATATATATATATATATATATATATATATATATATTGAAAGAATGAGATACAGGTTAATGTACGTAGTATTTTTCCAAGTGTGATTGATGAAAATGTTTTTTTGTACAGTGTTGTTTGGAAGCAACTTATTGATTGATTTATCGTTAAGATTTACTGATAGGAATTACCAGAATTCACTGTGAAGGAAATCATGCCTTGGTTCAAGAAATATTTCAAAATTTCAACAATTAAACATCTTGATAAAAAAAACTTACTTTTTGCTTGGAATACATAGGGATCGTTCTTTAAAAAATGGTTTACCCAGCATACATTTTTACTTTATAGCATTACAGAGAGCTATTATGTCAATTGAATATAAGATTTAGTTGGTTCGTAGGTTTTAACACACACACACACACACACACGCAAATACACACTCAAACATACATATATATATATATACGTATATATATTTCCATTTCGTATTTTATTGATGGAATCCTGTTAATTTTTAGAACATTGATTTGTATCAATGCTTTTAACAGGATTGAAATAAATGTATAATCCTAATGTGACCGATTGTTGTTGTTTTTTTTTTGTAAAAAAATATTTACTCTGTGGATATTATTTACATTGAGCTCTTTACCAGTAATACTTAAATTTGATATTCTGTTTTTGAAAATTTTTTTATTTGTCCTGATTGAACTTACTCCCCTTTCTGTATTAATTGAATATATATATATATATATATATATATATATATATATATATATATATATATATATATATATGGGGGGGTGTTCGCCAGTGGACCGGGGTTCAATCCCAAGTCGAATCATACAAAAGTCTCAAAAAGTGGTACTTGATACTTAGCACTATAAGGTATGGATCAAGGGTAAAATGGAGCAATCCAGGAATGGAGTAGCACCCTCACTTACACCTTGGTTTACAAGTTATTGAAATAGGAGCCTTCGGGTCACCTTTGGCTAAGGTCGGCAAATTTATATATATATATATATATATATATATATATATATATATATATATATATATATATATATATAGTTTAGAACTTGGTCAACGTCATAGGAAACATTTTTTATGAAAAAATGTTTTAGATATTTTTGAAATTATATTTAAAACGAGTTTATATGCTTTAAGGTAAGTGACGAAAAACGAACAAGTAACATAACATAATAGTTCGTTTGATAAAAAGTTATTTTCTGGTATTCAAGTGTTGAGTGCTAACCACTATTTACCTGGTGTCAGGATACCTTGCCCGGTATTCTCTATTTGAAAGCTATTTGCAGAAGCTTAGAGAACCAACACCTAAAACTGTTACACTATGTATCCTGCTGGACCGGTCAGAGTGAATTTTTTGGACTTATAAAGTTAAATTTTCTCATAGCACTATGATTACTACTACTATGTATGTTTTTTACCTGAGCTCATATTCCTTTATTTTTTCTACAGAATCAATCATCTGGAGGTTGCAGGTTCAATCCTGACTGCAAGCGAGTAACAATACAGGAATACTTAAGACTTATGCCCGGTTGTGGTCAACAGAATCAGAACAAGTGACCCCTGTGGATTAAATAATGGACGTGGTTCGAAATTCCGTGTTGGCCCCCGAATTCGACAAACACCTGACGAAGGCTGGACAACATATCGGCCGAAACTATGTGAATATAACTATAAAGATGAAGAAAGTAGTTCGAAAACCCTGAACGATAAAAACAAATGCAACTTTGATTAAGCTTAATCTAATAGAATAAAGAATCACTATACCATTTTAGCTGGCACTTGTCATTATTTGATTCCAACTTTTTCTACGATAACTGATATCGTTGTTTGTTCTGAAGATTTTTTTTCGATTGCACACTAAAATGGAATTCAGCTTTTATAAATTGTGTGCAAACAATATTCAGAAATGTTCGTATGAGGTGAGGATCTCTTCAGGCAGCTATAAATAATACTAAAATGATTTTACCGACAAAATTGCTCATTGCTACTGCTTCTGAGGTGTCATCTTTCTTGAGTTGATTTGTTGACAGGTCCAAAGGTCATTCCTTTGTGTTTTACTTTGAGAGAAAAAAAGAAGAAGCAATATCCACAATTGACTGAAAAATAAAATATTTTCGTTTATCTATTATTTATATCTTTTTTCTTTGCTATCTCTTTATATCACAGTGAGATTTATCAAGACAATGTCAAAAATTCAATTTACTGTAATGAAAACTTATGAATGTATTGATATGGCACACGCACGCATAGAAACACACATGCACGCTCACAGGCACATAGACTCACTCTAGTGTAATGTCTAACGTCCTAGGAAATGGACACGGCGAACCCGAGTTCAAATCCTGCATGAAGTTTTTTACATTTTTCATAGCGCTAATACACTTAGAAAAGGTAGTAATCCAACAATTCTACCATCAGCAAATACTAGTGCAGACGAGGCTCTTCAACTTTGGTGTGGCAACCAATCTTGTATAAGGAAAGCTCTCTATTCAAACACATTAAACTTCTCTTAAAAATTGAAGTTACATATATATATATATATATATATATATATATATATATATATATGTCTGTGTGTGCATATATATATATATATATATATATATATATATACGTATATACATATATAAATGTGAATGTATGTATTCCCACTATATATATATATATATATATATATGTAAATATATGTGTGTGTGTGTATGTGTGTGTGTGTGTGTGTGTGTGTGTGTGTGTGTTGCGTGCTCTAACACTTTACCACGTTATCCGTTCCTGTAAATTTCTCCTGCAATAACAAAATCTCACGTGACAACATATTGACGCCAGGACTTAGCACATTTACCACACCACTGTCTGATGATTATGCTAGAAAAAATAGACTTAAATAACTGATTTATTGTGTTTATAATTTTAATAGTTTGAGGTGTATTTATTGCATCAATTACTCTTTTCATATTACCTTTTTTATTTATTCTTATATATATATATATATATATATATATATATATATATATATATATATATAGCCAAAGGTCCTGGGAATTGGTGTTCAATCCCAGGTCAAGTCATACCAAAGACTCAAAATTTCTCTTGATACCTACTTGCTTAACACTTAGCATTATAATGTACGGATCAAGGGTAAGTGGAGAAACCGAGAAAAGGTTTAGCGCCTTCCCTTACATTTTAGTATAGTAGCAATTGAAAAACGAGCCTTCGAGTCACTCTTGACTACGGTCGGCTAACTAACAACACACACACACACACACACACATATATATATATATATATATATATATATATATATATATATATATATATATATATATATATATATATATATATATATATATATATATATATATATATATATATATATATATATATATATATATATATATATATATATATATATATATATATATATATATATATATATATATATATATATTTTACTAAATGAATATTTCTTTTTTCAATTGAGGATGCACTCGTATATTTTCCGAGAATAATTATTAAATATATAGTTCAAATTTTATTCTCTTTAATTAATGTGATATTCAAGCATCATATTCAAGCGGCAGTTTAAAAAAAAAGATAAAATAAATGATTTTTCTATTTTCGAGTCGGTTGCGTACGAGCTCGTTTCAGTTTTTATCGATACCAGTTTTGGCGTATGCAGGCCTGCAAACTTTCAAACAAGGCGAGTTTTATGTCACAGCTATCGTTGTAAGAAATTGAATTAGAGATCCGAGTTCATATCTTCAATGAATTTGCTTCTGTTTCTCTTCATAGTAATGTCCTTGGAGAAAGTATGCATCCTTCTGTTCACTTCAGTATCTATAGATAAATTGTATGACATATTGAATTATTTAGCTTTAGTTAGGCAACCAATCACGGAGAAGGTAATTTCTGAATTCGCTGACTACACTAAAAAAATTACCTTATATTAAATTGGAGGAGTTAGGTAAATATGTACTCTTAAGTAAATATTTTCAAAGGTTTTTTTTTTAAATCCTGTCATGAAAAAGGAATTACTCTCCAAAAAGAAGCGAGAAGAGGATATAAATGATCGAACCTATCTCGCTTGGATGAGGTGGAGGTTCAAAACAGTCGATAGTTGCTTAAGGGTGGACTATTTTTTGTGCTTTCATTGTGTTTATGTAACGTGTATCGAAAATGCAGGTGACACAGGTGAGCGTGATTGTTTACTTACTGCTTTTGCTGACTTTATCACGAATATAAAATTACTCCATTTACCTTCAATTGTTTTTATTTTTTGTGATTAACTTATTAGATATATCAGCGGATTTGAATTTGATGCCTTGGATTTGGTTTAAACTACTTCAATAAGCAATCTGTGTGTTGCACATTGGAAATCAACAGAAATTTTTTGTCAGAGTTCAAGAATTGTTGCAAAACCATTTAATTCTATTAATCTCAGCTTAATCTAATAAACGAAGATCCAGTACGAGACCAGTTACAATGAAACATATTATTAGTTACTTGAGAAAACTCCCACTATTCACTTGGTGCCTATTACTTGAAGTCAAGCAGAAACTGAAATAAAATTAAAATCAAGTTAAAATATTGGATCAAAGCCATACACTAAAATTTATAAAACACGAATATATTTAAAGTAGTTCTACAATTTAGGCATCGCTGATTTTATTTTTTTTATGACATCTCAATCTCCGTGGGTTATTTAATGCCAATGTCGTCCTTGTAAAAAAATAGTACTAATATAATCTAACCTTTTGCCAGGAGGAGAAAGATATTAATTCGCAAGTGAAAGTAAAATAGCAACAGGAATTCAAACTCACTACGATGATGCAGTACAAAATTTCGTGTTAGAAAGATAAAAAAAAAATACAGTTCATTAAATTTTTCAAAGAACAATCTCCCATCTTGTATAACTCACAGAAAACTATAAAACATTCAATGAATTTATGTTCTTTCTGATTGTGTCTCTCTTTCGAAGACATAGACATATGCAAGACACCTGCTGAAAGGCAGGCAGCGATACCATAATTATGTAATATGATATATTCACGTGAAAAAAAAAATGGGTATATATGTAATACGATGTGAAAAAAGTCCTCGCTTCATATATATATATATATATATATATATATATATATATATATATATATATATATATATATATAAAGTGGTGGCAGTTGCATAGAGGCTGTAAAGCTGGAAACCAACCAAACGGAAATAACGAACAATCTGTCTCTTCTAAGAAAGCGTTGTATTTAACAGCGACAACAACAACAACAAAAAAAAAAAAACGATTTGAAACTAGATTTACAAATACATATTTTTTCCCACAATGTAGCCTCTTCACTTTTTGTTATTTAACACCACCAATATCTATATGAAAGTGTTTAAGCGTATATATTTTTCGTATTCTCTTATTGGCAAGGCTGCTTGATATTTAGCCTATCGCTAGCCACAATGCATTTCCATATCGTTCTTGATCTCACCTTTCTTTTCCAAGTCGACTTGAATCACCTAAGGATTTCATCTTTCCCTCGTCGTAGACGTCTTCTGAGTGGTTGTTTCCCGTGTCTCGGGTATCACTCGACCATTGCATAGGTCCACTTGTTATCTGTAGACTTTGCGATGTGTCCGACCAAAGTGAACTTCTGCTTTCAGTAACCGCAATCACGTCCATCTCTCTGCATTGTCTTGAATTACCTTTTGCTTCGGATGTGCCCACGCAACGATATTCTCAACATAGATCTTTCCATAGCCCTCCATGTCATAACCAGTATGTTTTTTTCTTCTTCCTGCCAGCGAACACTTCAGTTGCATATAACCTCGCAGGAAAAACGGTGCTATTGAAGAGATTTGCTCGTTGGGTCTTGTCTAGATTTGCCCTGAGCATATCTTTCTTTTATCAAGGTAAATGCCTTCCACCTTGATCTTATTCTCAACATGATTCCCGTATTCATGTCTTTAACAGGAAGGATATATATATATATATATATATATATATATATATATATATATATATATATATATATATATATATTGAAAAAGAAACTAAACGCTCCAATATATGAATATATTTTAAATTTGCATTTCAGCGTTATTTTTATTGATTTTGGTTTCCGCACGAATCTAAGCTCAGAGGAAAGTTATACAAATAAACTATTAAACCTAAACATTTTCCCATATACCTAACAAAGAAGTTGGTAGAAAAAAACGGGCTTTTCAGAGACAAAGGAGGATGAGGTTTGGAATCTCATAGAGAGGTTATACTTAATAATTTTTTTTTTCAATACGCGTTGTTCTTTGTTGTTCAAGAGACAGAACTCGGCTGACTTGAGATTAAGAAGCAATCAAAAATTATGACGAAGAAAAATACTAGTTAACATTAATGATATTATGTAATAGCAGCTGTTGAAAATTTTTGAACAGGCACTGGCAACCTTTTTCGACAAGTAGGGGAGAATAAATATTGTATTGTATCAATATTTCAAGTAGGAATACTGTTACTTTTAAGAAAGCAGCAATTAAATATTGGCATTGGCATGATCTTAAACATTGAAAATGGTGCTCGTGGAGATATAATAATTGTATTTGAATTCCTACCCCGATTCATCTATATATATATATATATATAGAGAGAGAGAGAGAGAGAAAGAGAGAGAAATAAATTGGTTGGTAGGTTGGAAGATAGTCACTGACACACACAGATAGGTAGGGTCAAGGTTCGAAATTAAAATAAGAATTCGACAGTATGGAAAAAGAAAAGTATGTAAAAAGTCAAAATGACGTTTCTCTGTAAAGATATCTTCTTGGGAAATTTAATTTTATTCTGTTAAAAACAAGTCTTGAAAAAAGCTGGGGTGAGACGCGTCCGCAAAATTTTTCCTGTCCTCACTATTGTAGTATCCCGGGTCACTTGAAAATGAAGGCATAAACAACAAGGGAAGATAATATTAAAATAACCAACCAACCAAGGGACAAAAAATCTTCGGAATATCATAGCATTTAAAATCAATCGGAGCGTCAAATTTTCATCAATGTGAAAATGTTCTTTTTTAAACGGACGATAGAAGTTTTAGCTATCATCATCATATCGTGCTGGCAGCACGGATATCCCTGACCCTCTCTCACCACTCCTCCCTATCGTTCATCGCCCTAGGTAGGTCTTCAGGACAACAACCTGTATCCTCACATAGCTGCTGAATGTACGTTCGTGCTGGTCGTCCTGCTTTTGTGTGGGGATCCATAAGAGTACATCTCTTATGAGTTCATCTCTGCTTCTCCAGCAATGTCCTGCATGTCTGGTTCGCCTAACTTGAATAGATTTCGTGATAGGGGGCAGGTGGCCGTACAGTTGGTGTCTTGTGGGGTGTTGCTGCCAGGACTTGTTGAGGATTGCACGCAGCATTCTTGTGTAATTGCCATCTAGTTTCTTCTCCAGCCGTTTTGTTAGCGTCCATGTAGTGCATCCATATAGCAGTATCGATGTGACCGCTGCCTGGAAGAGCTATAATTGTATCAAATTATTAATTCTTTTTACTGTAAGAAATAATGACTCAAGTTAAACATTACTCTTTGAAGTATACTTCAATTGCAGAAAACTTAAATACAAAAGATGCAAATAGAGAGAAAATGACTCTTTGGCTTTGGTCGCTTTTCCAGCAAATCTCGTTAAAATATGCTTTAGTATCAAATTAAATCTACATAAATTTACGCTCTCCAAAACTTAAATAAATTCAAGGAATTGTACATTCACGTTGATATCCAAATATTTGAATTGGTTTATATATTAGTGTATCAGCTAAAGCTCATTTTTAGTTCATCTCTGATGATTTCAATTTAGTGCAAAATTATTCAATTCGATATTCGTACGCGTCGTTTGCGTTGGTTTTATCAAATTATCTCAAACATCACTTGTCTGAAGAAAATATCGAAGAAGAAAATGATTAAAACCCGAACCAAATTTTTTGAGACTTATCTTACAAAATGCCCTTTGGATTTTAAGAATATATTTTAGAGTGAAATTCACAAATTATATCTGTTATTAATGAAAATAAAACAAAAATTGGCTCGAAGCGATATGATTTTTGTATCTGTATTTTTTCATTAATGAACCAATCAGCGCTTTTGCACTCGTTTTAAAATTTCTTTGAAATATTTTGCAAATGACAATATTTGACATGCCATGAAAATTTTGAAGGATCACAACTCAAAATAATCTAAAGTATCTTTTCCCTCATAGAATGTTAATACATTTGGAACGAATAGGAATAAGAGATAAATCGTGAACTTTTTAAATCTAATTTTGAGCCTACGTTAATCGTATAAATAGTGATAAAATTATATTTTTTTTCAATTGGCCACTCATAGATTATTCAGTGACCTACTCAAAATAACCTCCATTTTTTTTTCTGTTGCGTGAAAATATTACATAATTTTCTTTCAAGAATGCATTTAAATTCAACATCTTTTAATTATCTTAAACTGAATTTATATGTTTTTATTAACGTAAATTTATTATTAATACTATTACACATGCTGATGAAAAATTTCATTTGCAGCCCTATACATGCTTACACATAAATATATTTTCCCGCCATTTTTAAGACACAAAAATCAGGTCCATTTAGATTAAGGGTAATAGAAAAACTACTATATTTCTAGCATGAATTTTCACTGCCTCCCTTAAAATATTTATGCTCCGACTAATATCGTTTCTCACAAGAAAAACTTTGTTACTTCAGGTTTTCAACAAACTCTAAAGTCAACTTAAAGACATAGATTTTATTAATTTGTAGATCAGTGTTTTTATTCAATCATTTACACTTTTATCCACCTCTCTCTCTCTCTCTCTCTCTCTCTCTCTCTCTATATATATATATATATATATATATATATATATATATATATATATATATCCACCATATTTATTATAAAATATATAAACACTATCACGGTAAGAATAATAAGCACAAAACAATACAACAAAATAATCATAAATTAATAGATGTAACAAACAGTAGAGATGAGATAAAACTTATCTGTAACTGAAAAAGCAGAAATATGTGTTATTTGAAAGCATATTTTAAATTAAAAATGTGATTTACGCGTAAAATAATAATAATGGTATCAATAAATTTGATATAGAACCTATCGAAAGATCCTGAAAAAAAAAACATACAATAATCACAAAGCTTTGTTGAAAATAGACGTTGCGCAAATAATTCAATTCTTTCTCAGTACGTTACGAAAAAGTACTTATAAAATTAAATGGAACGGTATTTAGTAAAGGAAACCTTTGCATGCAATGAGAGGGCGAAACGATATTATTTGTGCCTGGAAGACATAAACAAACATTATAGGATTTCCTAATTCAATTAAACAAAGATCGGAATTGATAAAAAATGTTGCTATGAAGCAAAAGATTTATTTTTCAAAATTGAGTGCCAAACTTAATCAGATTATGTGGTATATTTTATGACCTCCAAATTGGAGAATGATCGTAAAATCAGTTTTCGAGTTTTAATTATTCTTCCTATATATATATATATATATAAATATAAAATATCGATGATTGAATATATATATAGATCTAAGTAAGAATAGCGAAAACATCGATTCAACGGTGCGTAGTGTCTATCAGTTTCTCGCATGTGCGATCATCAGTTCATCTGGTAGTTATAATATGGGTATATTAAGAAATACACACCATGTGAGAACTATTTGTGCTGATGAGTACAAGGCAGACAACTAACCGTCACCAACCTTGTTGAATCTGTGTCTACGCAATCCTATCTCGGTTACCCTATAAACTTTTCATCAAGCGACCTTTATATATATATATATATATATATATAGGAGAGATAGATAGATAGATAGATAGAGAGAGAGAGAGAGAGAGAGAGAGAGAGTAGATGTTTTTAGTTATATTAGCCCGTTCTCAGTTCATAATGAAAATTGGAAATAGCTTATCAGTTGGGAAGCCAAAAGCTCAAAACTGAGAGCTAGTTCTACCTCTCCGTTACAGGATATTTATAGTTAAGTTATAAACTTATATCTACTCAAATTTTCTATTCATCTATACATATCTATTCCATTAAAGGTTATGCCTCGGTAGTGAAAGAAGCGAGTGTATGTAATTTTCACCAAAAGATCTTGAATATTTCAATCATGTAGAAAAAAATCACTGATTTTAATCATTGGTATTGATAACGTAGGTATATTTTCCTAAAGTAATGCTGCATCTACTTTTAATTTGGTTTGATAACTTTTATTGAAGGGAACCATTTTCAAGCAATTTTTCTTGGAAATTAAATTTCATCATCAGAACGATGAACATATATAGTATATATTCTCCTGAAAAAAAAAAAAAAGTAAAGTTTGAATTTGAATGGTACTCTCTTGTAACTCAATTTGAAAACAATTAAATAACTACAAAGTGAGGGACGGAATAATTATATAATTACAGTAAACATTTATATAATATTTTTTCTTTATCCGTTAGATCTTCAACATGTTTCTTTTTATTCACACATTAAGCAAAAATAGCTTTCCAAATAGATTCGTCAGATTGTAACTACCAATTATATATAACAAACACTACATTCATTTGTTGTTTGTTTTTGATATCAATAAAAAAAACACGAGTCAGACATAGAAAATAATTGAATTAATTACCAATAAATACTATATTATTTTCTCTGAGAAATTATTGTATGAAGAAATATATATAGTCAAACTTGTTATCAATCTCTTTCAGCAATTTTTAAAGTACCTCACGTGATGTAATTGTTAGCGCGCAAATCAGCGGAACGTTGGGAGTGAATTCGATTCTCACCGAGTGACCTGTTTTTATGACTCAATGACAAACTAAGTAAGCTTAGGAATTTTATGAGATGCATACTCGATTTTGAATGATAACTTCACAGCTTCATGCAATTAAAGCTGACAGAATATTAAAGCTAACAGAATTTTGTAAAATTCAGTAAATTGAGAAAATATATCCAAATCTTTCATCTATTTTCCCGATTAAATGTATTTTAATTGGTTCCAATTTTCATGAATTGTAATTAAAATACGCTTTAAATATGACGAAATTAACAAAAGAAGAAATACTCATTTAACTACTTTCCTATTAAAACGGAGATTGCATTAATTCCACTTGCTAAAGTGATTACATATACAAAAGAAGAAAAGAGAAATAGAAAAATAAATATAGAAAAGAAAAAGGATCTATTATTATTATTATTATAGAGTTTCTCACATCAGTATTGGCTGATGGGTTTTTTACTGGGGTTTGAGTGACAGGAAGTCTCCTCCACCAAAGTTAGCTGATGGTCTCCTCCACCAGACTTAGCTGATGGTCTTTCAGGGGAGACTGAATAAAAAACAAGTCTCCTCAGGTCTCCAAAACGCTTCACTATTCTGGCCGATCTCAACAATGCTGTAATTTGGATAGTTTCAATTCGCCCTCCAATTTCTAACTCTTTCTGTTCTCTTTCAGAACGTTTGGGGAGCTTTCCAAGTGCCCCAATTACAAACGGTATCACCATCATCCACACGTTCCACAGCTTTCTTGGTTCTCTGGCCAGGTCTAAGTACTTGTCTCCCGTTTTGCTTTCTTGGATTTTCACTCTGTGGTCTGTTAGCACGACAAACTCTTCTATACGATCATCATCATCATCATATCGTGCTGGCAGCACGGATATCCCTGACCCTCTCTCGCCACTCCTCCCTATCGTTCATCGCCCTCGGTAGGCCTTCAGGACAACAACCTGTATCCTCACATAGGTGCTGAATGTACGTTCGTGCTGGTTGTCCTGCTTTTGCGCGGCCGTGTGTGGGGATCCATAAGAGTACATCTCTTATGAGTTCATCTCTGCTTCTCCAGCAATGTCCTGCATGTCTGTTCTATACGATAGGTTCTCTAAATTCTTTTGTTTTTTAATTATCACTAGTTCTGGATTTCAGGCTGGGGTTATTATCATTATTAACAAATTCTGGTTGGATTTTATCGATATAATATATGGGGTATTAATGGTACCTAAGTTACGATTGCCCAATATTTGTAAACTGCCTTTAAGTGTTTTACGTAAATTGTCATTGACCAAATTCTACTTAAAATGATCTCAATGTTATAATTAACATTTAAAGTAAGTGGAAATCAACTGACTCTTGAGATGAGGCACCAGTTGTGGAGCTTTTGATAGTGTGGAGTTATGCCCAGACTTTACTTTCAGGTTCACACAATAATGCCGAGTGATAGTACCTGCTAGCGTAAAATCTATTGGTCAAATAGATCAGTTTGAGATGATACTAAAAATGAATTTGAATTGCATTAATAGATTGACTTTAAGAATGTTGACATTGCAACATAATATAAAGGGTTTACTTGTGTAAGATGACCAGTAAGAGGGATCGTTGTACTGTATACGATTAGAAACCATAATTGTAAAACTGACTTGGGCGTAATATAGTCCCACAAGGATTGACACTTTGTAAAACCTAGAAATCAAGCAACGTTTGCCTAAGAAATAAAAGCTGATAAAAACAAAATTTTATGCATTTTATTATATTAGTATATTTTTCATTTTCATTCATTATTTTTGCCTCCATTTTTTTTTGTCTAAGTATCGTTTTAATTGAAAAATAAATAAATAAGAGAATAATGGAGAAGTACTAATGCAAAATAGATTTTAGATAAGACTGAATTTTCTCCACAACACACACACACACACACATATATATATATATATATATATATATATATATATGGAAGAAAATAAAACATAGATTATGAAAGATAAAGGTAAAGATTATAATCACAAGGATTAACATCGTACATCGAGATTTTTACTTGTTGTTAAATCCCACATCTTGTAAAATACGTTCTGCTCTTTTCTTAAAACATTCAATTCGTTCTTTCATGTGACTGTGTTAAAAATATGAAGTTTCCTTAAGCTTCATTTTCATGAATGGCAAAATGCCACAGTCAACTTAAACTGTTTACTTTCATAATTTGTCTCCTATTATAGAATTGACCAAGCTTGACTCTGCCTAACACTGGTAATATGACGAAATCACGGCTTTCAGCACGAACAGTCCGTAAGCTGAGTACTTTACTGGTTTATTGAATTAACGATTAGACCTTGAGCTTTTTTGACTTTTGCAAAACCAATATTGGTCCATTTGAAGTGTTCGGCACTCTATCTGATACTGTGTTCGCTAATTATATCAAAGTAATAATAGCGATTAGGGTCAATTAAGTTAATCACCACATTTAGATTCTAGTTGCAATTTCTAATTCACACTCACGTAGAAATATTATTGAACTGAAACTGAATTTGAAAATTAAAAATGCTATGCTCAACATTGTTTGCTATGAGAATCAGTACAAAATATTCATTGATCGCCATTTCAATGAAGCTGATCGTTTTTTTTTCTTTTCTCTTTAGTTTCTTTTTCTTTTAATCTTAATGTTAATTAAGATCCAGTTCTTGTTTTCGATTATCGATCAGTTCTGTATTCATTGAATGAATTTTCGAAGTTGTCTGTGTAAAATGACTTGATCTGGTGTTCTAAAATTTAAGGTCTTTATCTTTCTTATAAGCTTGTTGAAATGGAGGCTTTCAATTTATATTTGGTGAAGAGTCTTCCTATTTTAGTGCACGAGTTCGAATTCCAGTCGCGCGATTACACTCACTTCCGGTTTAATTCCATTACTAAAGATATAAATATGTTTATCACCCCAGCGATAGGATGAATAGTACAAGTAGTGTTATTCTACAAGAAGAGCTTTGACATTAATAACCCAAGAAAATTGATATGTCATTAAACAAAGACACCAAACTAATGCATATTTTCATTGATTAAGCTTTGCAGTTTCTAAGAGGTTACCTATTTCAGCATCGGTTAACTTTGATGATCTAAAGTAAAAATTTCACGTGACTTAATCATGAGTCTCTGACGGAATCTTTTTTTTTTTTTTTTACATTTTCGTGCTTATGAAAGAAATGTTACAAGAAAAAAGTGATGGTAAATAAACAACACTCAATTCATATATCGAACTCACTATTACCATCCTTCTCCCGTAGATTTACCTGCCTTTTATCCAACACTAGCGCCATCTGCAAACACATAAACAAACTCATCATAGAAGACCAGAACATCCCTACAATCATTTGACAAATTCAATTTGATAATAATAAAACGACTTTTAGTAATCGAAGCGATATTAAAGAATAATAGACAAAGTACATTAAATAAAATCTCTTTTAGCTTAGGGATGGAAGTTTGAAACGCATTTCATATACATACGGTCCTTTAAACTTGGCGGATCCACTGTCGTTTGATCCTCAGCAGGTATCTCTACACTTCAAACCAATCGCTTATGCATCCATACACCATGCTACGCCAACCTCTAAATTCCTTGAACACAGAATCAATCCAGCACTCCAAAGACAGAACACTTACGCCCTAGAAAATGACGGAAGATGACTGAAAGTAGCCATACTCGGACAAAACTAATGGAGACTTCGGACTGATCCTAAACTATCTAGAACCATAGTCACGATATTTTGATTGTCGAAAAGAAAAGCTGAATGAAAATATCAACACTAAACCCTTGTGTGTCATTGTAATAATACATACTATGAGAGAATCTGCTGCCTTTATAAAAATTTGTATATATATATATATATATGTGTGTGTGTGTGTGTGTGTGTGTGGCTAATAATAATAGGACGTTTCTATCCTCAATTGCGTTTTGATATTGAAAGCGAATGTCCACTTAAGTTGGTTAAAACCTACTGAGGTTTCCTTGAAACACCTTTGTATCACCTGAGCTCAGTGTTATTCAAAATTGATACGAATAATAACCGAAAAAATTTCTTAAATATCAGCGATTTATTAAATGACTACACATTTTCATTTTGACCATTTATCAGTGTGGTTGTGTCGGGATATTGACCATGAAATAGACTTAACATTTTAGAAAAAATCGCAGCAAAGCGCGGGTAATACGGCTATTATAAATTATTGCCAGTTAATTCATGTAACATATGATGCAAAAACTGGTGCCACTATTTTCTCTATGTGTGTAACTGCCATAATCTAATCCCAATCGTCTAAGATACTTTTTTCTGATCCTACTCATTATCTATTTGTGTTTCTATCGATCCATAATACATAATCTTGTATTTTGTTAAATCAAAAGTAAATTAATTTTTTTTATTCCTAATGAGTTACTAGCTTTATTAATACAAATCAAGTGTCAAATCGCAAGTCCAGTAATCTGAATTCTATTTGTCTGATCTTTGAAAAGACGAGCATTTGATGAGAATATTCTATTTATATTCACGGCTCTCCCCTGTTTCTTAATCCTTTGTTATTGAAAATATATCCTCCATCCTCCGTAAATTTGGAAATAAGTGTCTTGCGGAGTAAGAATAATTGTTCAGTACAGTCCTCTGATTTTCGTTTGGTTTGGTTTCTTTGTTTAATGACATATCAACCTTTGTAGGTTATTCAATGCCAAAGCAATTCTCCAAGAAAAACAGTAATGGTACTATTTTACTCATAGCTAGGAGGATAAAGGGTTTCAAACCTTTCCCAAGGGTATTTGCCCGAAAGTGAACGTAATAGCTCGACTAGAGTACGAACTCGCATACTACGATTCTGTAGTCCATCGCTTTAACCATTACACCACGAGGACACAAAATTTTGACATACCGTACGCTTACCCACCATATATAATGTAAATATTTATAAAGTAGACCTAAGGATAAATATCAACATAAGTAGACATTTTGTCAACTTATTTGTTTGGTCAGTTTTGTATATTAACTAAAGGTCAGTCAATTTGTCACTAGCTCAA
Source organism: Sepioteuthis lessoniana (assembly GCA_963585895.1). Classification (NCBI taxonomy): domain Eukaryota; kingdom Metazoa; phylum Mollusca; class Cephalopoda; order Myopsida; family Loliginidae; genus Sepioteuthis; species Sepioteuthis lessoniana. The sequence goes on along the minus strand of OY757904.1, from coordinate 38,724,633 downwards.
ACTTAGATCACTGGCGCAAGAAAGAAAGTTATATTAGCCACAGCAACCAAATATTTCACTTCAGTCATTCTTAAGCCGCTATGATCGAGAATGAAAATATTTCATAGAAAATAGATCGATGAATTGTCAAAAGAAAGACTTATATCTCTGTAGATTTGATTCCAAACAACAGAAAAGAACGTAGTGTTTATCACATGCAAACAAAAAAGAAACACTGTTTAACAACTTTTCCTTATTTATTTAAAGGCACATGACCTCCAAATGGGTTATTTGATTTCAATAGTTGATTCATTTATATATGTTTGATAATAATCACTAACATGTTTTCAGCGTTGCATTGCAATCATTTCGTCAATCATGCTTTTTTCTTTATCTATGATAATCATGTTTTTTGCACACAGATATTTGGTTTGGAGCATTCATATCCAATCCGAATAATTTTCAAATATCTCTCTGGTTCATAGATGGAAATTTAACAGGTACTACCATTTTGTGTCAGAATTACTTTGGAAATATAACAACAAAGGACTATTCCACTCTCACCAGAACTTTAGAACTGGATCCTTACCACTGTATATGGTTTAGTGGTCATACCCTGAATATTATGGCTAACTAATTAATATTGCTGATCACTATTCCTAAAATGAGTTCGATCCTCATTGAATTTCTCTTCCTTGTAGCCCTATATCAGAATATACAGATAATATGTTAATTCTTGTATCTTTCAACCGTTATCATTCTCCAGGGATTTGAACTTTGGGTTAAGCCACGTAACCAGGTTGTGTGTTAGATGACACATTACATTATTGGTTTACATTCATTTATAACTCATTGAATGACGATTACCTAATTTAAACTAAGTTCAAACGCCGCAAAGATTTTAACAGCATGTTAATCCATCTAGGGTGATTTATGTCAAGAGGTAAGGGAATCACATTCATTGTATGTTCTTATTTATATTTTTTGTGTAGTTGTTTAAGATATATACTTTCTTTAAGAAAAACCAAAGACCGGTTACTTTAGGATTATAAATTTATGTCCATCCTGTTATGTGTTTCTGAGCTCTCTATCAGGAAAATTTAAATGTTCAGTTTTTGAATGATTTTCTTGTCCTGAAGGAATTACTCCTAACTCTGGTTTAACTGGACCGAATAATACCTATATATATATATATATATATATATATATATATATATATATATATATATATATATATATATATATATATATATATATTCTTTATGAAAAAACATCAAAACGGGTCACATAGGATTATAAATTTATTTCCATCATGTTACGCATTTTTGAAATTTCCAAAAACACGAAAAAAAATTAACAAGACTTCTTCAGATCTTTTAGATAAAAAAAAAACTAGAATAGACACAGAAAAATGGGAGGGGATAGAAGAGGGGTGAAGAGTTATCTCCTCATTAGGCCCACTTCCGTTTTAAATTTTGATTTCGGTTAAATATGTAGTAAATTTATTTTTAAAAAAATATTTTTCTTTATTTTTTAATTACATTTTGACCTAAATTACAGATTTTATATTAAATTAGATTTAAACTTTAATCAATAACCTTACGTAATGATACAGTAATAGATATATTAAACTAAAACAAATATTTAATTTATTTAAAATATTTTAATATTTTAAAACTATTCAGAAACCATTAATCAGTTATACTTTTTATGAGTAGTACGTATGTTTTATATGCCTTTTCACAATTTTCTATCTAACATTTTATTCTATTTATTCATTTACATTAATTCTCAGTTTAACTCTATGGTTTCTTTTTTTTTTTAATTTTTTGTTAATTATCTATAGTTTAAATTTAGCCCTATGTCTACACCTAGCTATTAATTCACTTCTCTTATTTAATAATGTTTTTGGCTCTGGAAAATCAAAATATGGATTTTTTCCTCAAGACACAGATTGCACCTAATATCGAAAGACTTTGGGGTATTAGATCTTTTTAATATGGACCAGTGAATGTCAGGGGTTAACCTTTTATTTTTCAATCCCCAATAATGTTTAGATTGAGCAGTTTGATTTTTCATGCTCATGGGAGAAGGAAAATTTATAATTACCATACCATACCTTCCAATTAGTGGACGAAATGCCAAAATAAGATTTCCTATCATTTATGTCCTCTTTTGGATAAATAATGGCTTGATATACTACATTATCTAAAACAGTCCGATCGAATATGAATAATTTTGAATCGTATCTATTTGACCCAAACATTGGACACTGATAGGTATTATCACTCTAGGTTAGAGTGGACCTGGGATTAATTTCAATGAAGGGGTACACATCATGCTCTAGAAACGTAGCTTCACCACCAGATGTTGTTTGGTATCATGTCTAAGACACATTTTAGTGGAAGTCCTTAACCCTTTTCTGGGGATACTGTTAGAGTGTTCTAATCCCTACCAACACGGCAACATTTACAACGAATTGGTTGCAACAATTTCATCAGTGATTAGCGTTTTTCTCTGCATATTCTATTCTCTGAACGGGTACATAACAGAAGTATTTTGCATGAATATTCTAGAGGAACATAGG